>JARFJB010002216.1:387500-395000 GCA_036346205.1 Vesta saturnalis | reverse complement strand
CTCGGGGAATACGCTTTAATTTACACGTTATTCCGGTCTGAATGGATAATATATACCATAAACAAATAGGTGGTTATGTGAGAAAATCTCACATAGGATCTTGTTTTAGTATTAAAATTACGGTCAATACTTGTTTCTCATCTAATTTAACTTAATTATTAATAAACAAGTTTTGAACAAATTGTTCGCGGCAATTCATAACTAGAAGACTTAACTGGAATATAAAATAAAGGCGGTAAACTTTGCAGTTAGCAAGTAACCGTTACACAGAGCATTTGGATGCATGGGTTGGAATGAATTGCAGTAAGCCTAATTTTAATGATGTTATACAGCTTTTTAATTTATGAGCGCCATGAATCTTTTCGACAGCAGATCCTAAATGTTAAAAAAGATAATAAGAGAAATACTGCAAGAAAAATTAATTAATACCCAAAATGTCCCCATAGAACAAAGAAAATGTCCAAAAAGCAATTCTTTTATTTACGCAGGAATCAAAATTTAATTAAACTCAACAATCTTGCAACGTGTTCAAAAAAGAGAAACTGTTTAAACAAGATATCGATACTGTTACCATTTTTAATTTAATTATCGAAAGGGAAAATTTAAATCTGGAGAAAGCAGATACGTGAGTAGAAAACCATAGTAGCTAATGACAATATTAGGTTATAGGTGTAGTTAAAAGTCGTGTGTAAACCGTGAATTTAAGTTATTCATACATGTGTCTAAAATTACACAACTTAACTAAGTGCGCAACTCTGTATAACTAATTGAATTAAAAAAGAAAATTATGCTCGTATTAAATTGACACACTTGGTAACGTAAATAAACCATTTACCATCGTCTTCTAATAACATGGGTATATTCGCCACTGTAAAACTATCAGCTAAGCAAGAATAACAGTAAACCAGAAGTACACAAATAATTTCAGCTAATTTACAGATCGGTTGAAGTAATTCAATTTTTTTGTTTTTATTTTCAAGATTGAGAATTTAATGTTTATAACAATTTATAAATTAAGAATCAAGCCAAACTACTGGAAGGGAGTGAACATAATTAGGAATGGGTTAGATGATTATGGCGATGTTGCTGAGCTAGCGGAATCCGAGTTCGGCAAGAAATAATTGTAAATGCTTATTACCATATGACGTCTTCGTTGCGCTTGAGTTGAGAGTTACATTAATGAACTTCGCTTTGCTTTTGACGTATGGATGATTTAATTATGGCCGAACTCTGTTTTGCTTTACTCGACAATTTATTCTGCGAGGTTTAGCCGAATTCAAACTATCTTAGCTTTGCTTTTGACATATACATAGTTTGAAGTTTATAATTTAAAAAATTTTTGGTACCATTAGCTTTGAGTTAATTGTTACCGAACTTAGTTTTGCATCGTTTGGAAGTTTATTATGAGAAAAAACCAGGTTCTTATAGTCGACGAATTTTATTACTGTTTTTAAATAAGAAGAAATTTATGAAACATACTTTATTCATCGTTGTTTGTATTTTAGGGTTTAGCATTAATTTGTTGTATCTTTGATATTGATTTATTGGCAAACTCTACTGTGCCTAGCTCGACAATTTATTTTAGTTTGCAAAGAATTAATATAGTCACAATATCTGAGATTAGCTGAATGATTAGGGTGACATTGCCAAGCATGCTGAGGCGGAGTTCAGCATCAAATTGTATACAAATAGTTGTTTAGTTAACTCGGTTATTATAGAATAAATAAAAAATTACATTTTTCAAGAATTCAGCTTGGCTTTTGACGTGATACACGATTTAACTATCGTATACCTTGGGTGCTAGGATTTGTCTCGTTCAGCATTTCATTATACGAAAAATTAAATTCATGCTGTTGTTAACGGTGACCGTTTTTATTCCTATAGTAAGAAGAAATGAATGAAGTATATGGTTGCTTAGAACTCGTTTGCCGAACTCGGCAACACGTATCTTGACAATTTATGCTCGTGTGAGAAATAAAATAATCACGTGATTAAAGGTTAGTTGAATTGTTAACATGACAATGCCGGGCAAGGCCAAGCCGAATTTGACAACAAATAAATTGAAATTTACTTAGTTAATGATTTTCCTCTTTTGGAACTTTAAATCTTCTTATTATCAAGAGTATTCTGTACTTTCGTTTTAACGTATTTTCAAGTGAAAGGATGACGGATTCGACAATAATTACCAGAAACAAGTAATATTTTAAGTCAGTTACGGCTATAAGTAATGCATTAAATTGTTTTCTTGCTGGACTCGTTTTCTTTGCATTGAGATTTTTAGCCATTGAATTCTTCGACTCATTTTAATCAGCTGTTTCTCACAAATTCATGACGTAAAGAAAATTTCATATATTTTTGAGTCACTCATCAATCCATGACATAAAGAAAATAAGACGCTTAAATTTTTCTTACAGATTTAGGTATATACATGGTTACCACAATTTCCGATACTTAATTTGGTTGTTGCCAATTCTGCTTCAAAAGAAAATTACGTTATTAAGGGTGATCTATTGGCATGACGAGTAAGGCGTATCTCAATTCGGTAACAATAAACTACATTGCATTTAAAAGATTACGTGTGGGGGAAATGTATGGTTACCGAACTGCATGTTACTGTTGTAGGTAGATGACTGCGAAAGTTTTATTGTTATAATAAACATGTTCAAATCGCAACTGTTACTGCGATAGAAGAGTTAATTAATGGGGTTTGATATATTTTATTATATACTAAGTCGTGATTTGAGAATGGTTTTCGGGATAACTAACAGTGGCTAAGGGATGAAAAACACATGTTAGAGTAGAAACAAGCATGTGTACGCTCAGCACTGCTTTATTGCCCAGGACCGTAACGAATCTTTGAAAGTTGCTGTATGCACATTCTTGTGGTAAAAACTTCATAAATGTAATAATTACGTCGGAACATAGCGCAAATCCAAAGGGATCTTTGTTTGGTACGTTAAAACTCGAAACCTAAATGTAGGGCTTGTTACGGACGAATGCATATTTTTAAAATTAAGAATTCGTTCAATAATTAATGTGAAACTGTTCCAACGTAATGTTCTTTGTGTTTTTTTTATTACTTATGAAAAACGGGGGTGGTTTTTCGGGAGTAGATACAGTTCGTATAGTGGTGTAGTATGTAAATATGGCATGAATCATACATTTAAATTATATAAATTATGCACGAAAAAAGGCTATACGTTTCACTATATGTTAGATACAGCGGATGATCGAAAATCGTCGGCTTCACCAAATATTGTGATGAAACTAATAGAAGGCTTATTAGGTGAAGGTCGCACTCTCTATATAGACAATTTTTATACGAGCCTACCTTTAGCCTACCTCCTCCTTGAACGGAAGACCCACACAGTAGGCACCTTACGTGAAAATTGAAAATACATTCCCAAAGAGGTGCAAAGTGCCAAACTACCAAAGGGCGAAGTATTTGCAAAGGAATCTCCGGAAGGGATAACGATTTTGAAATGGAGGGATCAACGCGAGGTAAGGATGCTTTCTACCCGTCATAACGGAACGGACACCGTTGTTGTCAAAACAAAACGTCAAACAGAAAAGGTAAAACCTAAATGTATATTAGACTATGATATGGGAAAGTCGCCAGTAGACGTAAGCGACCAGCTAGCGTCGTACAACACGGCCCTTAGAAGGTGTTATAAATGCTACTGCAAACTCATTATTGAACTTTTGTGGGATACGTCCTTGGTCAATGCTCATTTTCTTTATAGCAATAATTGTATAAATAGTAATAATATGACCATAACCAAGTACAGGCAGAAAGTAATTCTATCTTTATTACAAGACCCGAAGAAGAACCGCAGCCTTCTTCCAGCAATAAAAGAAAACGTTCCATACATCATTTGGTTACACATGAACAAAAGGAAAGGGCTAGGTGTACAGACTGCTACGAAATGTATGGCAGAAAGGGGAAAATTGTTGAGGGACACAAAAAATGGCAGCCCAGGTCATCACTATTTGTGATGAATGCAACGGAAATCCCCATTATTGCCGTGAATGTTTTAATAGTAAATATTAGAAATGCACTTTTTCTTTGAAATTTTTGGTTTCGTTATTTTTTTTTTCGCTGTTTCTTGACTTGTAAGATATTTTATTTCATAATTTAAATAAAAACTTGCTTTCTATAATTTTGGTACTTATTTATGCAATTAAAACCTACTATATAAAGCTCTAACTTCACAGGCCATATAAATACACTACTGACTCACTCAGGCCAATGTTCTTTATGGCAAAGCATTTACACAGGCCAGACAAATCTATTCTTACTGTTAAAGCAATGAACGCGTGGGACCTAAAGATTCACCGATGAAAACACAATAGTGTTCCCTGTGTATCGCTAGAGATAAACGCGGCCTGTATAGGTAGGGCCATATGTATCTCTAGCGATACACATGGCAGTGAAAGTGTTAATTAATTCTAGATTACAGAAAAATTTAATTGAATTCGGTTCTTTTAAAAATCCCAGACCAAAAACATACTTTAAACAAAATTCTGAAGAAAATTCAATGGTCTTCTTAGGACAATTCGAAGCAGAGCCAACAACTTCATCTAGACAAATGGTTAATCTAGGCGTGTCTCGAAGCAAAGCCGAATTTTAAAGAAACAAATACCATTGCTATAGATTTCGGAAAGAACATTTTTTGACTATAGACTACAGAAAGCGGCGTACTGAGTTTTGTAACTGGTATATAAGTTAGTACAAAAATATACCTAATTTTTCAAACTCTATTGCATGGTCAGACGAGCCGCATATCATTTGTGATGGTATTTTTAATAGTCCTTACTGGGCTGATACTAACGCTCATGTCAGTGTTGTCCGCAGGAGGCAAGGGAAATTTGGAATAAATGTACGGTGCTGCATTACAAACTGACGTTTTTATTATCACATGTATGAAGGAACATTAAACTCAATGAAATATCTCGATATTCTACGAACTCATTTGGAGGGATGTCTAGAGAGTCTTCCTTTAGCACAATATTGCAATATCATATTTCAGCAAGACGGAGCTCCCGCACATAATTCCCGTGTAGTTAGTGTCTACTTAAATTTACGTGTTCCTAATAGCTGGATGGGAACGACAGCACCAATTTTGTGGGCTGCTCGTTCACCCGATGCTTCGTCGCTAGATTTGTTTTTATGGATTTTTTGAAAATATTATATGCAAAGGAAATAATAATACAGTGAATGAGTTAAAAGAAAGTGTTCGTGTGGCTTTTACACAATTAAATTAACTTCATTATCTATATATAACTCTATAAATTCAACTAGAAGACGATGCAAATTCTGCATCCAAAAAGAGGGCGCACAGTTTGAAAAAAATTTGTAGTTTTAGTGTAAGTAAGTAAGTAATGGCGAATACAGTTATGTTAAAAATCTGAAATTACGAAGCCGTAGGTTTTGGAGGATGCTGAATTCAAATATTGTCCTAAATGTGGCACTTCCGGTTATACCGTAAGTACACGTCAGCTTTGTTATTTTAAATGGAACCTAATATTTTTTATTTTATTTTCTAATTCTACATGAAATTTTAGATCAAATTTGTGCACAATGCCCTATACCAAAAATGAAGTATTTTCGAGATATTTCGATTTTTTTAAAAATTTTGAAAAAATCCTAGTCCACATTGAATAACGATATCTCCATTAATAACAAAGCTAGTGACGTGAAATTGTAACCAATAAACAACAAGCGCTTGCCCGTTAACTCCATATATCCATCTCATTGATATTTCATACAGGGTGTTTTAAACTTAGCCGGCAACATGCACAATTTAAATCATTTATAAGTTGTTTACTTTAAATAGAGCACCCTGTATTTTATTACATTTTCCGCTGTATTTTTTAAGCTAATTCGTTTGGTATCAGTATTCCCTGTACCTAAATCCAACCACTTTTGAGATATTTCATTACCTTAGTTAAAACATAACAACACATAATTATTTCAACAAATGTCATTTAAAAATGTCATAGCCAACTATGATTTCCATATAACAAAAATACAACTTTATATCATATCTTTTTAAATTAAGGAGGTATTAAAAATGTGAATGCACTAAAGAACTCTACTTAAAAAAGTGGCTTAAGAATGTTTTTATATTTTGTTGATACATTTAAAACTAAAAAGTTATCAAAACCGCCATTTTTTCAATTTTGGCCAATTGCGCAATAACGGTCAGAGATATCTTGATTATGACTATTGGATCTGAATTAACATCAAAATCGAGCACAAGTACCCCATATTACTTTTTGTCTATTTTTAATAGAAAGGGTACTTCCCATAAGAAAACTTCGAAAATGAACCACCCTGTAGGTACACTACTTGTTGAGATGATTTCAATGTCTTAATAGGAAAAAGAAAAAATTGATGTATTAATCGATTCGGTCGATAAAAAGTGTAGTTCATTTGTACTCGGAGGTTAAATCCCACATAAACTATCAGATTAAATTTTCATACTAGATTTAAAAACTTATTCATGGATTTATACCAAATCCATTATAGGATGGACATGAAGTTAGGTGTGGAAGGCCGATTTAACAGTTTAGATTTTTGTTATGGATATTTTGAAAAGAAGCGCGTTAGCTGAAGGTTTTGCTATATAAGTGATTTTTCAGAACGAAAGAGCTAAGCCTTTAATTGACACTGGTGCGAGACTGCTGTTAAACGAATTCTGTGGCCATTATGAAAAGAGGCAACATAAAATTATATAAAAATTAAAAATTTCGTGCTTCAATTTGATAAGTATAATGGTTATTCGAAATCTATTAGTGATTGTGTATATTTTTTAAAGCTAGATATCTGACTAAAATAATAAATATTGTGTTATACATTCAACTTAAATAAGTGAACAATTGACAATTCTGTGTACTAAGCTGAAGCGCATTATATAATTAAGTTTTAGTTGAGTTGATTGACCTATTTTCACAGTTTTTGTTTTTGTAGCGCGACGTTTCTAAAACGGACTCTGCTACCATCATCAGGCTTAGTCCTGAGAACAACAAATCATTTACTTGATTACTTTCAGATTCGAATTTGGGACCTTTGACTTACTAGTCTGACACCTTAACCACTGAGACACTAAGTAACCCAATATATATTTTTAGAAATCCTTGATAATGGATAGTGGAATCTGATCGAAACGTCGTCTACAACCTAGGAAGCAAGGGATTGGAAAAACCACAACGCGGATCAACACCCGGAAGGAGATAATGAACATATCCACACCGCGGAAACCTCAAAATAAACACACACACACACACACACACACACACACACACACACACACACACACACACACACACACACACACACACACACACACACACACACACACATAAATATATATATATATATATATATATTATTTTTATTAAAAAAAATATATTTTACTACTAAAATTTACTACATATTAATCAATTATATATTTTCCGTTATTATTAACGACTTCCTCCCAGCGTTCTACAAGTTTC
>JARFJB010002216.1:302500-380000 GCA_036346205.1 Vesta saturnalis | reverse complement strand
ATAAAGATGCTAAGCATTTGGTTAGCAAACAAACTACTACATGAAAAGGAAAAGGGTTGGTAGATTATTGTTGAGCACAAGTTAAGATTGACAAAATCTTTGGGTTTAACGTGGCAATGGATGTTTCTCGAAAAAAGATTGCCACGGGAACATAAACTACCAAATATGATAATGGAGGTAATCAATGTCACAAAATAACAAGTGTACTGCAGAGGGATTTGATCCCATCAATCGCATCCAAATTGGTACTTCAGGGTTTCTCCTAGTTTTTCAACGTTTTAGCAGTACCTAGTATTTACAACCCTCAATGATTTTCGTTGCAACGGAATGTGGTTAGAAGAAAATTTCTTTCTCCAACGTCTTCAAGCGCATGTGTTCCAGTAAAAAACGAACTGCTGAAGCACTTTAGAAGAATAAGAACCATATTTAACGAACTGTGTCCAGACGAAGTTTCAGTACAGTGCTATAATAATAAATATTTGCTTATAAAAACGTTCATTATCAGTTAAAATCTAATTAATGAGACTAGTATCTCATATGGTGAAACAATATTGAAACATTACTCAAATACCCAAAATGTCGTAGTATGCGATTTGAGAGGCAACTCATACGGTCACACAGTTACTAACTATCTAGAATATAAAATAAAATAAAAAATATTAGGTTCCATTTAAAATAACAAAGTTGACGTCTACTTCCGGTATAACCGGAAGTGCCACATTCAGGACAATATTATATTTGAACTCAGCGTCATCCAAAACCTACAGCTTCGTAATTTCAGATTTTTAGCATAACTGTATCCGCTATTACTTTTAATCAAAACTCTTCGCGCCACACCCTGTATACATACATACATACAGGGTTAACTTACGCGAAATATAATTTTTCTCAATTTTTTCAAATGCAACACCCTGTATATTTTTTTACATTTCGATTCCCCGTGATAAGTAGATACTAATTGATAATATGTTTCATAGCCATAAAACGGGCCCTTCTTGAGATATTGACGCTTTATTTGAAAATATTGACATACAGAAGAACAAATAAAACAAAATTCAAAATAATTCTTTACACCTAAGAATAAATTGAACAAGTAAACATAAACGAATAAAACCACGCATTCAAATTAAACGTTCACGCCTAGCTAAACACTTTTAAATTCGCTTGTGGTGGGAGGATGTTGGTAAACTTTTTATTTAACATAGTCCCAAGGAAAGAAATCAAGAGGCGTAAGATCCAGTGATTTGCCTGGCCAGTTCTGCACACCACCTTGTCCTATCCACCTCATCGGATAATTTCTATCGAGATATTGCCTAACGCTGATTGCATAATGTGGAGGAGCACCATCCAGTTGAAACCACATCGTATGAATATTATCTACCTCGATATTTTCCAAAATCTCGGGCAAATCATTTTCCAAAAACTGTAAATATCTTTCTCCAGTAAGACTTCCATCAAAGAAAAAAAGACCAATCACATTAAAATTGATTATACCAACCCACACATTAAGACCATCGATGCTGGTGATCAACGACTCTTAAGATGTGTGGATTAGTATCTGAATAGTGATGATAGTTATATGTATTAATATTGCCATTATTGTGAAAAGAAAATGTAAATAGAATGTTATTAACAAAATTAGGGTCTTCATTGACTTTAGTAGTTACCCATTGGCAGATACACGATTTTGAAAATGTATTTCACTTAAAGATTGATGTTCCTCGATATGATAAGGATGCAATTTGTTTTTTTTAATAAAGCTGCGAACTCTATCTCTATTTAGGTCTAGGTATGTACTTAGCTCTCTGGTACTAATTTGCGGATTTTCTATAAGAGACGCCACAACTTGAAGCTCAATTTCTTCATTTGGACTTGTTTTTGCGCGCTTGGGATAACACTTCCAGAATTTATAAATCTCTCAGCTATATTCATAAAGGATTCTTTCCGCGGCTGTCTTTTCTCTGGGTATCGTTCACAGTACCAACGGGTAGCCAGCAAAGCATTTCTTTGAGCTTCGCCGTAAATAAAGATCATATCGACCATTTCTTTGGAAAAATTCATTTTATACAAAAATTGACAAAACGACAATCCAAAAACGCACAAACTAATGGAACAATATTTTAATGATTATACAAACGTCAAAATAATAGATGCAATTGTTCCTCTTTATTACGAGCGGCTAGCCTACCTGATTGGTTTTGTTGAATTCTATTGCCATAGTAAATTTGTATTGTAGAATATCTTTACGTAAAAGCGTCAATATCTCAAGAAGGGTCCGTCTTATGGCTTTGAAACATATCAATTAGTATCTACTTTTCACGAGCAATCGAAATGTGAAAAAATATACAAAGTGTTGCATTTGAAAAAATTGAGGAAAATTACATTTCGCATAAGTTAATCATTCTGTATAATTTTACATGTTTTCCCAGTTTGTTTGTTAGTAGACTATTAATAATAGTCGGTGGTATAAACCGATCTACAAAATCTTGGTGACAACGCTCGCATCGCGGTTCCAAAGTTAACTCAATTTTGGTACTAAAGTGACGATATCTGCAGAACGGTTGGTGATACAGATACAAATTTTTATACTTTTATTCTAAATGTAACAGTGAATCCAAAAATGCCGAAATATACAGGGTGTTGCATTAAATAACAGGTTTGGGTTGGTATATTTTTGTCAATGACCCTGTATATACCTAAATATTTTTGAACGTAGTGGATGAAGTGAATGAAGTGGAAATATGTTGAGGACATGTCGTCCAGGAGGCCAAAATAAGCTCATAAGTTCGATTTTTGTTTGTTTCAGAGATACTTTGATTAATTGTAATTTAAAAATTGAAGAAATATTTATTACAAAACTAAAAAAAGACAACAAATATTATAAACAAATAGCATCAATTCATAACAAATTTTCGGAAACATCACCTCCCATTTCGATACACTTAATTTGCACGTTTATAAATAATAATAATAATAATGTTTATTTCTGCAAAGTTTCTTATACAATTAAACAAAATAAAAACATTCTTACAGAAATTAGGTATCTCCTTAGGAGACCTGTATTGGAGGTTACCATCAAAATCAAATTAATATAAAACTCAACTTACTATAAACATTTCAAGTAAATTGAACTGATTAAGAACTTTATGTTGTACAGGATTATAGTAGGTATATATAGTGTAGTAGTAGCGCTGATGGGGGAGTGGGCTCATACTTTAATATAGTAATCACAAGATTAATGTGAAGAATAATTTTTCGTCCAAGAATAAATAATTGATAACATAATAGTAAACTAGATGAAGATACCTACCTGGTCGTTCTACATGCTCAGTGCTCTCATGTGGATGATTAAGTTTCAGGTTGACTACTATCAATTATGCTATGTAATGGGCCAAAATACAGATCTAGATCATCCATTGATATAAGCCACCCCCAGTCAGAATGTCCGTCAATATTTTTTTAAAAAATAAACAACGCCCTGGTAGAAAATTGACTAGTATCGAGCTTTTGCGAACGATAATTCGCTCTAATCAACGCTGTAGTATCAAGAATGCGATCTAGTAACGCATCCCTTGTGTCCACGCAGCATAAACGAACGACTCCATCCATCCCCAAAGACAAAAATCTAGTACGAGATCCGGTGATCACGGTTGCTAAGGGTACGGGCTTCTGCCAATTCAGCGCTCACCGAAATGGGTATTTAGTAAATTTTTAACATTATTTGAAAAATGAGGAGGCGCTCCATCATGTTGGAACATAATACGTTATCTACTATATCCAGATTATCTTCTTTAAGTCCCGTGCTGTCTTTCAGAAACAATACTTGCACTTGGAAATATCCCAGTTTCGCCAGCACGTCTAAACACTTTTTGAAACGCTTGTCTGTTAGGAATTCTTCGATGTGGAAAACGACGTCGATACTTCTCTACTTCGTGAACAGTACTACCATTGCAGAAACCATAAACAAACATCATATCTGCATATTCGTTATCACTAAATTTACGAGGCAATTTGACAATCAAGTCAGTTTTTAAGACACTTGTCTACTATGTTTCAAATTGTCATTTGGGACAAGGTTATCAAAGTTAAATTGATTAACTTTTTATTTTTCTTTTTTTAGTTTTGTAATAAGTATTTCCTTAGTTTTTAAATTGCAATTAATCAAAGTATCTCTGAGACAAACAAAAATCCAACTGAAACATCTAAAGTCAATGGAAAAGTGAGGTTATGTAAGATGAGAAAATGTGAGATTTTTTTATTATTATTGTCTTATACGAAAGGTGATATGATTTGAGATGGTGATTACGAATGAACTTATCTTAGGTTAACAGGTGGGTGTATAGAATAATCCACCAATAACTAATTATAACGTGAAGACGAAGATGTGATTTAATGTTGAAGCGTGTGTTGACGACCTAGATGGTGAATTACTAAATTAAATACTAAGTAATCTGACCTTTTCGAAGCTGGTGAATTACCTAAGATGTGTGCAGTGCCTATGTATCGTCGAATGCTGTGATGTGTGATTGCAGCTGCAGCTGGCTTCGTCCCAGGGTGTAGTGTGAAGAATGGGTGGTGATGAAGGTGAATAATAGTAAAACAAGTTGAAAGAAGGCACGGAAAAACCAGAATGTACGGTAGAAGATAACGAGAAGGAATTTAAAGGAAGATAAATTGGGAAAAGTATATTGGAACGAAATAGGGTGGGTAAAGGAAAAAGGCCTGAAATTAAACAATCAGCGAGAGGCAATAATAATAATTTTACCTTGTTGTGCGTGGTCTTTAAGTATAGTGCTTTTAATTTCCGATTTAATGGAATTTGTTTTAAATTTTAACGAAATTTAATCACCAACAAATTTATAAATTTAACTGTATAGATAGCTCCAAAAATTGAATGTATAAAATTGCATACAGCACTTGTAATGTGTGCTAAAAATGATAAGGGTTTGGAAAATATATAAAATTAGGATAGTAAAGACATCTATAGTAGGAATTAAAGGAAAACAATAATAAAATTGAAAATGTCACTTACTTTAATAGAGAAAACATGCACTTAAAGCGATAATAGATTATAGTTATAAGATAGCTTGCTTTTTAATAGCAGCCGTACAAATCCTGAACATTTTGTGTCGATTTTCACCGTTAGTTTCGATCGCGTGAGAAAGAAGGTTGTTATCATAGAGTAACACAAGAGGTAACATAACCATCTTTAACTGGAAACTAAAGGGGAAATTGTGTTGCGTGTTGACCATAACCTTTAAAATTAACAAAGAAACCTGTATTTTTTACATAAAAAGTGATCGGAAGCGATTGAAAATGGTTACATGTTGTGTTGTGGGTTGTTCTGATTGATCGGCACAAAAAAGTTTAGGTCAACGAAGCACGGAAGCGGGACAAAACATTTTGTCCCACGCGTAAGTACAGTATAGCATTGGTTTATTTTTATCTGATTAATTATAATAAATACCGGTTAGCGTAGAGAAATGTGTTCTAGCATTCGACTTAACATTAAAAAATTAATTTAATATAATATTTCAGCATAAAATTAAAAGAAATTAAGTTAAATATTTTACTGGGTTGTAAGTACTATTTAAAATAAATGTGGTTGATTTATTTCCATTACTTCTAATTGACATTAGTTGGATTAATAATTAAAGTGTACATTAAGTAAAATACATTACTTTATGTGAAATTTATATTAAAACACGAATTCATTATGTGTGTAAAATGAATATTCAAAGTTCATATTCAAACCGGATGCTTTATAATAAATTTGTTATATTTTCGGGTCACTAAATATCTGTGTATGTACGTATGTACAATGTGTTTTTCTAAATAAAATTGTTGCAAAATTATGTATTTACGATATATATTTATATGTTCATAAAATGGTACTAAAAATTTATGATTTTGATTTTATATAATAGCATTATAAACATTTTTGATGAATTTAATTTGTTTCAATTATTACGAAAAATAGCCTAGTCCTAATTCTATAAGTAAAGAAATTATTCTTGTAAAATGTGTTAAACCTAGCTTACCAGTTAATGCAGAAAATTGAAAGAATCGACGCGATATTAAATCACATTAAAGCATATGGTAACGCGTTTCACTGGTTGCATAAATTCTCGCGTTCCCCCCTTCCGTCTGTGTTTCCAATTTGCGCACCTATAAAGTATTGGTATGTCCCCTCTCGTCCTTACTTTATGGTTGTTATTATCGCTCGAACTTCCATTGGGACATTTCATAAGTTGAATCCATAGTGAGTCTCACCATCACAAAGATCTAGCGATATTGACTGAACTTTGAATTAAAGTTGATAATTCTTTTACATAATTAAATCCTTCCGTGATATCGTTAATAACCAATTAGGTTGATCGCTAATTGTGTAATAAAACCCGCTCGCGTTTGTGATTTATTGAGTCTGGTTTATTTCCAACATACCGCCATTGTTTATTGGGACAGAAGCAAAAACCGTCAATTGTGGTAAATTCTGCGAGAAGGAAGCTGAATTAAAACGCCGCAGCATGTTTCGACCATTAGGGCGTTTATATCACCTTGTGTAATTTTGGTACGTGTTTATTTAGTCCTTAAAATATGCACGATAATCAGAATCGAATTTAAGTGGTTACTATTATTAAATTAAGTAAACTCGAAAGCATATTTGAACAATTTTCTAGCAATTTTACCCCACCACAACTGATGGCGTAGTATGTGCTCGCACTAAGTTAATAAAACTTTTTGTAATGAGACATGCATAATAATCTTAAGGGTAGACTAACCTTGTTAAAAAAATTATTATTAGAAAGTAATTTGTAAAAGTAAAAACAAACAAAAATGTTGAAAATAACTGCATCAAGACTGAAAATGATTGGACTGCATTATTTTTTGTAAGGTCGAACCTTACATGAACACTAATGTGGTATGGCGTTTTTTTTAGGGTGAGTATGTTATCCGTTAGCACTTAACGATTGTATTTATTTGCCGAAATATCAGGTCAAGCAAATCAAGGCACAGGAGGCAAGATTAATGGTTAAATGAAGGCCACTATAATTGCACACATTCTAGAGACGAGAGCGCTTTATTTCAATTTTTTTTCTGGTTTTGTTCAGTTCCATACTTGACTAGAACACACCAAACTTTTAGTTGAGTTGATCGGCCTATTTCCACAGTTTTTGCCTTTATAGCGCGACGTTTCGGAAGCGGACTCTGCTTCCGTCATCAGACTTTCGCACTTGAGTCGAATTCATATGTTATAATTTTTTCCCAAGCACTTGGCTACTCTCAGATTCGTACTTTGGTGCCTTTCACTTACAAGGCTGACACCTTTACCGTTGATCCACTTTGTAATCCAATACATATTTTTTAGAATATATACACTACGTTTCGAATGAAATGCACCACTTACAAATAATAATGCTATGATTTTGAAATTTTGGCAAAATAATGTTTCAGTATCATATAGAAAACGATGGAAGTTTCAATGAAATAGAACAAGTCATTATGTACTTTGCATCACTGTTAACATCAATTATCAACAATTTTTATTTATACATTTTAAGAAATCTAGTCGCTTAGTGTCAATTTTTTGTTGTTTAACTGACACATTTATTCTGAAAAAATGCCCCCAGTAAGACAACGACGAACCTTTGCTCAAGTTTCAGATTTTGTCAGGGGTAGAATTATCGGCATGAAAGAAGCAGGTTTGTCATTTCGAGAAATCGGCAGAAGACTTAATCGAGACCACACCAGGTGGCCCGCATTTGGTCTTGTTGGTCTGAAGAATGCATTCAACGACCTCGTCCCAGTGGAAGACCACCACGCAGCACCAATGATCGTGAAGAACGACTTCTTAGGCGGATGGCCACAAGAGATCGGTTTCAGTCAACAAGGTATGTTGCGTTGAACTGTACAGGAGCTATTGGTCGTCACCTATCAATGTCAAAAATCTTCAGGAGAATTAAGTATTTTGGATTACATTCGTATCGTCCATACCGACGACCCCAGTTAACTCAAGAGCGTGGCATCAAGAGCGGCGGGACTAGGTCCTTCAATGATGTAACATCGTCTTCAGCGACGAATCGCACTTTTGTTTGTGGCGAAACGATGGTCGTCAGAAGGTGCGGCGGTTTCGAGGAGAACGTCGAAATTTAGAGTTTTTTGAAAGACGACCCACATACTTAACACCTGGAGTCATGGTTTGGGGCGCCATACGAGTTGGTGGAAGATCTCCTCTTGTGTTCATTCTAGGCACCTTAAGTGCTCAGCGTTACATTGGTGTAATGTTTTGGAGCCAGTGGTAGTACCACTAATGCAGACGTTGCTACATGGTATTTTGCAATAAGATAATGCTAGACCGCATACCGCACATGTTACAGGAAGGATTCTGGATCAAGTGCAGCTACCAGTATTGCCGTGGCCTGCGCGATCGCCAGATCTTTCGCCTATTGAACATGTATGGGATATGATGGGTCGAAGGCTAAGGCAACTACCAAGGCCCCCAAACAACTTGGATGAATTACGACACCATCTCCAGGTAGCCTGGGATCGATATAGACCATCTCATAGAAAGCATGCCTCGGAGAGTGAACGCCTGCATTGCTGTGCGTGGCGATGCTATGTTCCTGAGTTCTCACTTTAAGTGGTCTAATGCTCTCTCGTATGTCATGCTCTGCCGCATTCCTATGGTAGGTTGTACACATATTTCATGGAATTCTGGTCTTTAGATTTCAAGGCGTATCTTGTATTTGCTGACTATCCTTCGTATTTTGTCTGACGTACCTTGTATCGGTATATTTTATTATCGCTATATATTTAGGATCTTCTTTTTCGGTTACCCATTCCCTGTTTAGATTAGGTTAGGTCGGTGTAGCCATTTTCTTTAAGCGTTTAGCGATATTTTCTAGCTCCTCTTGTTTTGAGCGTGTTGTTTGCGCTCTATCGTACCAGCATACCAAACTTGTCTTGCAACTTTACACGTCACACTTAATTTATACAATTTTTCATTACATTTACCTGTGGGTTTTATTTTATCAAATCATTAGTCATTCATTTACATATACATACTAACTCTTTCTTGTTTCTTGTATCTTTGTGAAAACCGCGGTATACTTCCGTCAGCGTCTGGGTTGAACTGCCCTGCAGCTTAGATTTAAAAATTAATCACCTGTTCTACCGTATACAACATAAGTTTAATATCACCAGCCATTCATAAATCGCACTCAACTATAACTACATAAAGGAATAGTTGTTAATTCAGCCCATATATCCCTCATTCTGTTAACTAGAAAAGGTTATTTATTACATATTACTATCTCCGCGCTTTGTAGAAATATCCCACTTTTCGCAATCATGTCTTTTTCATATGAATGAATGAAAGGGAAAGGGAAGAGGTGAAAAGGCAAAGTGTATTTGGAAAAGGGAAGAAGGTAATAAGATCTCCAGACATGAAAAAGACAGGGGAGGAAAAAGGCGCTAAGAGCGCAATAGAGCAAAACGAAAAAAGGGAGGAAGAGAAAGAAATGGAGGAAATAAAGGAATTAATTTGTGAAATGAGAAAGCTAATGGAAGAAAATGTGAAGGGAATAAGGACAGACACCAAAGAAGTGAAAGGATAAATGGAAGGAAGAGAAAAGGGTTGGAATGGGGGAAACAAGGATTGCTAGAAAGAATAGAAAAACTAGAAAAAAAGCAGATGAGGAGGAGAGACGGAAAAGGAAGAATAATATCGTAATAAAGAGGTGGAGAAGCAAGGAGCCACATAAAGAGTTGCGATCGATGGTGGAAGAGAAACTAAATGTAAAAGTCGAATTTAGAAAAGTGATGGTGATAAACAGGTAGAGGGAAAATGAGATGGTGGTGGCGGAATTGGAGAGTTAGGAGGAGAAGCGGAAGATTATGGCAGAGAAGAGAAAACTGAGGAACACAGGAATTTACGTGGACCACCATCTAACAAGGAAAGAAAGGAGAGCACAAGACATAAGGAACAGAGCGGCGGACAGAAGAGCGGAGGGAAAAAAGCATGGGTGGATATGAAAAATGGAGATAGACGGAGAAAGATACGTATGGAATGAGAGAACGAAGGAGTTATGCAGAGAGATAGGGGGGAGAGAAGGGACATACAAAGGCCAAAAAACTAAAAGGAGTGGGAGGAGAAAACGGGGAAAGGAGGATGACAAAACGGCAGTGTAACGGAAAAATGAGTAAAAGAATTGGAAGAAAAACCAAGGGAACAAAGAGAAAGTAGGGAAAGAATACCGGAAGGGGGAATGAACTAAATATGTTCTGAACGCGGCGGGAATAAAGAATAAAGATTGATTTCTGGGAGTTTGTTAAGGAGTAGGACGTGTTGGGAATACAAGATATATGGATAGAAGAAAAAGATCGGGTGTGGTGAGAAAGGGAAATGCCAAGTGAATTCTAATAGATGGTACAGTACGCGGAAAGGAGCAACAGGAAAGGATAATAGTGGGAATAAAAATAAAATGGTTGGACACAAAACAAGAAGAAGACGAAGAGAAAGTGCAACGAAGAGCAGGTATGGCAGAAAGGAATATACAGTGGGGAAAAGAAAAATAAAAATAGTGACGGTATACAGTAGAAATATGAAATAGGGTAAGGGAAAACTTAGAGGAGTTGATAAAAGAAAGAAGGGAAGGGATGATAATAGTAGGAGAGGATTTTAATGCGAGAATAGGGGAGGAAGGGGGAATACAAAAGCAGAGCAGGACGGGAAAAAGATAGACAAAAGATAGTGTTAAATATTGAAGGAAAATAGCTGCTAGAAGTGTGCAACGAAAAGGGGTGGGGAATAGAGAGGAAAGAGAGAGGGGAGAGTATACGTACATCGGAGCAAGGGGAGAATCAATAATAGACTATAAAATAACGAATGCAGAGGTAGAGGAAAAGGTGAAGATATTTAGAGTAGGGGAGGGGATTGAATCGGATCATCAGCTCTTGGAAATGATAATGGAAGGGAGAGAAGTAGAGGAGACGAGAAAAGTAGAGGAATTCACATCCAAGAAGGTATGGACAGAAGAGAGTATAAAGAGGCACAAAGAAAAATGGGAAAGACAATATGGGAAGGGAAAGGAGCACAAGAAAGAGTGGAAGAAATTAGGGAGAGAATGGAGGAAGCAACGTAGAAAGTCAAGTTTAAACGACGGAAGGGGGAGAAAACGGGTTGGAAGAAATATCGGGACAGAGAATGCAAGGAGACCAAGAAGAAGGCAAGAAGAATACTAACACTGTGGAAGACAGGGAAAGTAGGAAAAGAGGAATATAAAGAAGCAGTACAGAAATACAAGAAAATATGCGGGAACAAAAAGGAAGAAAACAACAAAAAAATTAAGAACAGATTAGGAATATAAAAAGTGAAGAGGGCGTATGGAAATATCTAAAGAAAGAAAAAAGGAGAAGATGGACACAAATGGGAATATAAATAAACGAATGGGAGAGATATTTGAGGAACGTTCTGAAGGGGGCGATATACAATAAGGACAAAGTAAGAAGACATATGAAACACGTATAGAAGGAGAAGGAATAAAAGAAGAGGAAGTAATAGAGGCAATGCAGAAGGTGAAAAAAGGTAAAGCGGAAGACGGGATACTAGATGAGGAGTGGACATATGGAGGAGAAAAGGTAGCAAAAAGGATGACGGAAATAGTAAATAAAATATGGAGAGGGGAAGGATTCCCGGAGAGGCAGGAGAGAAGTTTGAATTTTTTTCCTATCTGTCTTCGTTATGTAGTTATCGGCCTTCAAAGTCAGAAGAGTTAAAAATTGAATTTCAATGATAATTTTTAAACCGCTTCTTTCATTACTATGAGATTTAGACACCCTAACTACCTCATAGAAAGGCATTTTTTAATACTTAACTGGAATTCATTGTACCTTTATTGTACAGGTAAAGTCAAAATTAAGTTTCGAACGGTTTCGAAAATACTATTTTATTTAAAACGTAAATTCTAAATAAAAAAACAATTTACATGAATTCACTAAAATGCATTTTTCTCGAAAATGGTAAGATATATCTATTTCGCACAAGAGTAACTTTTTTGTTGCTAAATGATAGGGAAATGAAACAACTATAGTAAAATTCCAAAATTGTCAATACTGTCAAAAATTGTGTTAATTTAGAATCTTAATTTTGGCTTTACCTGTACAATAAAGGTACAATGAATTCCAGTTAAGGTCCAAAAATGCCTTTCTATGAGGTAGTTAAGGTGTCTAAATTTCATGGTAATGAAAGAAGCGGTTTAAAAATTATCGTTGAAATTCAATTTTTAACTTTGAAAACTAATAACTCTATAACGAAGACAGATAAGAAAAAAATTCTAATGAATACTAGGGTTATTTTGAGCCCCTCTATACGTTCTAGCAGTTTTGACCACACCTTTCTGGACATCCTGTATATCCAGTGGACAAAAACAAGTGACAAATTTCAGAGGAATCACACTTCTAAACACGGCATACAAAATATACGCGATTATACTGGAAGAAATGTTGAAGATGGAAACAGAAGAAAAAATCTGATACCAGATAGACAGGTAGGATATAGGAAAGGAACAAGTACAATAGATAATGTATACATACTGAAACACATGGCAAATAAGGAATTAGAAAAGAAAAGGGGGAAAATGGTAGCGGTATTTGTAAACCTAGTAGCTGCATTTGATAGGGCAAACCGGCAAAAGCTGTGGGAATACTTGAGGAAAAAGAAGATAAACGAAAGACTAATAGAAAGGATGGAAGAAATATACGAAGAAACGGGGAATGGAGTAAGGGTGAATAAAGAATTAAGGGAAGGATTTGTAACAAGGAAGTGACTAAGGCAAGGATGCCCACTGAGCCCAAGCCTGTTCGCGGTATACATAGGAGACCTAGAGGAGGCATTAAGGGGGCAACGAGAAGGAGGCGTGATTTTGGGGAACAGGAGAGTGTGGTCACTGACATACGCTGATGACATAGTGCTAATAGCGAAGGAAGAAAAAGAAATGAAGGGGGTGTTAAAAACGATGGACAGATATTTGAAAAGAAAATATTTGGAAGTAAGGTAATGGTATTGAGAAAAGGAGGAGGAAAAAGGAGGAGTGGAAATGGAGAGAAGATGGGATACAGCAGGTAAAGGAATTCACCTACTTGGGATGCACGATGAGAGAAGATATGGAGACGATCAACCATATGTTGAAAGAATGCAGGGAGTTAAAGGAAGAGGATAGGACGGCAGAGGAGATACTGGGGAAAAAAGGAAGGGGTGGATGGAAGAAATGTAGAAAAGAAGAAGACAGTTAAGGGGAGAGGAGATAAGAGGGAGAAAGACAGTGCAGGGAAGTAAGGAAAGGAGAAACAGTAGATAGACAATTGTAAATAACTGCAATATTTTGTAAATAAGCAAATAAAGATGTATGTTATGTAAAAGAATACTACTTGTTAATTCAGCCCCTACATCCCTCATTCTGTTAACACGACTCACTTTTCACTTATTCTACCTCTCTAATTGGCTATATTATTACATTGAATAGTACTTTGAATCGCGTTACTAGAGTCGTATCGCATAATTTAAATTCGCAATTAATGGTGAACGTTTTATTGTAAAAGGCTAACATTGATTCAAACATTGTTAGACGACTTCGGATTGGTATTAAGTTTTTTCTCACATTTAGTTACTTTTTATTTATAGTTACAGAGCTAAACGTATTGTGAGGATGAAAAGAACCCAGTTCAAACATCTACAATGAAAGTCTCTTAGATGCTAGAACTTCTACTCGGAACATCACACGGTAAATCAAGTAACACACAAAAACACACATACTCACACGCCCACGCACGCACACATACACACACATACACACACACACACACACACACACACACACACACACACACACACACACACACACACACACACACACACACACACACACACACACACACACACACACACAATTGTGACAACCACAGCTGGTGTCGTAGTGTCTTTTAATAGTGAAACATATGGTATAAACTAAAAATGTTAAGGAAATGAATAACATTTAGAAAGTAGTGTGTAAAAGTAAAAACCAACAAAAATGTTAAAAATGGTAATTGGACCGAATCTGTTGTAGTTTGTTGTTATAGACTATCCTTATTTTAAATAAGTAAGTAGGTTAGTTAATATATGTTTGTTAAGGCAATCTACTAGTGCCCGCTTGGTAATCTGAAAAACTGTTGATTATATATAGAATAGGCTAGAGCTGATAATTTCGTAATACTGGTATTTTTGTTATAGGTACACCATCTGGCAAATATACAAGGTATTCAAATTACCAAGTAACAGCAAAGGTTCAGTGAACACACCAGTGCATTACAACTGTCCCCATTGCCCTAAAACTTTTGAGACTAAAGAAAAGTTATTGAGACACAAAAGCTCACAACACAATTGCAAACCAATTCATCCATGCAAAATATGTGGAAAACTTTTTAGGCGTATGAGCGAAGCCAAATATCACGAAGATGTTCACATTGCAGAAAGAAGGTTTAAGTGCGATGTGTTATAAATCGTACAAAAGTAAGTTTGCATTCGAAGTGCACAAAAAAGGAGAGCATGATAATAAAAAACGATTTAAGTGCGAAGAGTGTAACCAGGAATTTAACTACAAAACAAGTTTAGTTAAACACAAAAATATGCATTTAGGTGTAACCTTTAAATGTCATGAATGTAATAAAGTATTCAGAGACGATGATTATCTTAAAAGGCACCAAAAAGTTCATTTACCTGATTATGTACCGGCATTATTGACTTGTTCCGAATGCAATAACAAATTTGCGACGAAACAAGGTTTGACAGCGCATTTAAAAACACACAATCCTGATTATGAGTTTGTCTGTGATACATGTGGGAAACGAATTAGTACATTGGCTAGCTTTAATGATCATTTAAAGATTCATTCTGGAGAAAAGCCTTTTAAATGTGGCGAGTGTGATAAAGAATTTTCCGCAAAGAGATATTTAAGAGTACATACACTAACACACACCAATGAAAAACCTTATTCTTGTAACGTGTGCTCACAGCGTTTTACACAGCGCTCTTCACTCAAAACCCATATACGACAACACACTGGTGAACGTCCTTATGAATGTATCATATGTAAAAAATCATTTGTATCGAAAACCTCATTAACATCGCATCTGAAAATGCATTAAATAGGAATGTTGTACTATTTTTATTACAATTTTTTGTTTTGTAATCTATAAACAATAAATGTTTTTTTAAATTGGTTTTTAAGAAGACGCAATGGTTCTGGTATTATCCGGCAGAGTTCCAAACCTCATCTGGATCGGCCTGCTATATAGAGTAAGAACGCATACACACATTCACGCACCAAGTACACGCACACACTTTTCACGCATACACACACGCACTGTTAGAAACGAAAACGGAATTAACACCGGGCGTGACAGATATTGAAAATGTGCCAACTGCTCAGTGAGATACATGGGTTGTGAGGTTGTTACAGAATTTTAATATTTAGGGTGGCTTGTCGTATACCTTAAGTCGTAAATTGGGGTTGAGTCACATTTTAAGAAAAATAGTCAAATCGTCTTAATAATGGGCGCCAGACTGTTATAACAAAATTGGGAGAGCACATCTGAGCTCACACAAGTACAGTTAGCTAAACAGTCAAACACTCACTTACCTTACGCGGCCTTCAACACCAGGTGTACGCTGTTAAGATCCAGGATCTCTACATGTCAAATCTACAAGATGGCCACATCTCTTCAAAGTAATAATGCGTATGATCAAATCAGCTATGGGTCAACGACCTTCTTTAACCTATTCTTACGTTACTGCAAACCCAACGTATTTGAAACAAAAAAAGTATGCATAAACAAACACTAAATACTTCGGTAACTATTGCAAGTTAAACACACGCCAGCAAACTAGTTATCTAGCAGAACTCTATCATAAACTAACGTAAAGGAAAAATAAACGCAAAGCTAAATAATCGCTATTGAAAAACTCTCTTAATTTATTGTTAAAAAAATGCTCTATTAAAAAAATAAACGTATCATTTCCAATACGGAATTTGCCATTGGATTACTTTCAAAGCAGGCAACATTTGGTAAACAAAACTAACCTTGACATAAATCGTATTATACTTAAATTTTGAAATTTGAAATACTGTCTTAATAGCTTTTTACTGTGGTTAGGTATGAGATTACAAATAATAGTTATAAATTCAGTATACTATCAATATATTGAGTAAATCAAATTAAATACTAATACACACAATATACACTAGCGTCAATTTAAAGCCGTATGCATTAACTTGTAAGTGGAAATAATCGTTTAAACGGAATTAATCTTGCACGATCGTCTTCCTCTAATCTTAATGTTATTCTAAATATAGAGTTGCTTATTAAATCTCTACAATACGAGGATCAGTTCTGATTATTTAAAAGTTAACAATCTTACAACGTGAAATTTTGAAACAATTTACAGACAAATCAACACCAAAAGAAACAATAATAAATCGTTCAGTGCACGGATGAAAGGAGTTTGTTATCTAACTTATTGGTTTGAAACATTCAAATACAGAACAATTGCGTTCATCCGCTTGTAACTGTACAACCTTATGAACAAAATGTTAATTACATAAAACCACCACAAACAAGATAAATAGGCAATCAAGGGGATTACGTCCTCGATATCTCTTTAGGACTTCTCGCACCCTTCGCAGCGACGGTCAGCTTGGACGGGATTCTAGTGGTCCGACGGTCTCTCGTTGTACTTCTACTCTCTAGTCAATTACAGCAGTCCCCAAATGGCTAGTTCACGGATTTTAAACGTTTAACTAGCTGGCTAATGGATTTGTAAACACTATTTACACAAAACTAAGGGGATAACCTATAGTTCATAGTCCTGGTGACATTAATTATTTCATCTGGTGTTATGTACACGAAATCTTATTATTATATGTGTTTACATAGGTCCTATATACTGGGAGTTTTAGTCTGCGCTACCGGCTGGTTGCATGCGCGGTGGATTGGTGTGCTTCTTCAGTAACTAACGTACGGTAAACTTGATCCGCTACTAAGCGTTAAATACTTCACTAACGGGGTGTACTTGGTTAAATACAACCCCTTTTGAGAAGTTTGAAACTGACACGAAAGGTCTGAAAAATTGACACAGTACCTGGGGTGTTGCACCATTACAATATCCACCGATATGTGTTTGGGTAAACAATCCTTATGAAACTTTCAAAACTCCCCAGGACCGATACTTAACTCAGCCACTGTCACCGCGCGCCTTGAGATAGGCACACACAACTCCTTTATATCCAAGTTAGAGTGAAGATTGTATGGCAGAAATAGCAAGTCGGGTGAATTGGAGCTTTCGTAGGAGACTTGTGTTTCACAGAAACAAAATGTCAGGTTTTAATCATTCAAGATGTTGGTGAACATCATTAAGATTGGAATCTGATACCGCGGATATTACAGTAATGGATCAGAAAATGAGTACTTTGGAGGACCGAGATCGCTTGGGCCCTGCCCACTCATTACAAATATGGAGACTGTTGAGGACTGCAGTAACTTATCCGTCCGATTTGTGGCGCATATGCAATAACATGCCCAACAACGAAGTAGCACCAGTTCGTATAGTACAACAAATCTTAATTTAAAAAAACCGACTTTCCGACGAATCTTGAAAACACTGCTTACTTTTTCGAAGAAACCAAACAGACCTCTAGTAATCACAGAATTAAGTTAGTTTTATAAAGTGAATATACCGCTATATTGTTATTGTTACTGCATATAATTGAGTACGAAAGAATGCATAAATTTTGTACGTAAAATAATCTGCTCCTCCGTTTTAAGTTTACCTTGTGTCGTGCAGGTGAATCGTGCTTTTGGAAACAGTCGAGTGTTTCATTTTTTTGTATTTGTGGGCCGAGATTTTTTTGTATTTGTGGGCCGAGATCTAGACACAAACGGAAATGTAAGGTATCTTCTACGCCCGTCGATTACTAATGGAGATTTCAGTAAGGGATTTTTAACGTGTTAATCATCGCATTGCCACGGGACCTACAGTTTTACTTCCCATCCAAGAAGGAGTACTTTTGTTTTCCGTTTTAGAAAAAAGCCGCTCGGGTGAAAGACAAGCACTCTAACAATTCCACCATCGAAGCAGCGGTCAGTTGTCTAATAGTAGTGAAAACTATTTAGGAGTAGCGTCAAAAATTTACTGGTGATAAAAATTGTATGTGAACTTTCGTTTAAAATTTATGTATATCGTAATTCTACAATCTCTTCTAGAGATATTTATTTCTCAACACGTTTCAAAACAACATGTATCATTATCAAGAGAAAGTATATAGGTAAAATAATAAGAAGTAGTTATGGAAACAAATCATTAAGGTATAACAACGAACTGGGTGTAAATTATAATTCTATATTTAAAATGACTGTTAAATGTGAGTCTATAAGATCAACCGGTTCGTTCATTAAAGATACTTTCGGTTTATGTTTATAAGTTTCGAATGCTTGCAAAACATTAAATTTGTCTTTTTAATTTCAAAAATCTAAAAATTTTGATTATATTTCAAATCTAACCTTTTGCTGGTACTATTTGTCTTAAAATTGATATTTCTTTATTCGAATTTGTTGGTTTTAATGGCACTGACATTCCTATACGTACTATATATATATATATATATATATATATATATATATATATATATATATATATATATATATATGTAACAAACTTCGAACGTGTTGTTAATAATTCACCTCTAGGTAGGCAACTTAACGTGCATTTCGTGCAGCGTGTGTTGCATATCTAGTAGCATAAAAACATGCTTTTAATTAATTTAAGTCGATCTTGTACGCATTTTGTTTCAACATTCAACCTAGACATGTTCATGCACAAAGACTACTGTAGCGATTCTTTGTTGATGATATTTTTAAGGTGGATGTAAGCATCCATTTTTGCTCTGTTAAATATTTTTATTAAAAGTGCTATAAATTTTATGGTGAGTTTATTTAAAGTTATTTTACAATGTTTGAGACGTTTGCATTTCAGGCATTTTTTTACTTTTACCTTTTATTTTTTAATCTTTACTTTAACTTCACATTTTACCGTTAACGGGAAGTGGAATTCTAAAACACTTTAATCCTGCAAATTTATTCATTTGGGAATTATAAAGCATACAAATCCAGATTTATGTCAACCCTGAAGTAATATTACGCAACAATTTTCCAAAAGGTTGACACAGCATGCATTCATTTCGTTATCTACAGTGTGACCAAGAATAAGGTATTCTGATTCCATTAATTACTCACAATTTTAATTATTCTTAGATTATAACGTTACTAACGTTAGCATTAGGTATTTCAGTTTATAATTAAATATAGGTTGTGTAATATAATTTGTTATTGTAGAAATTTTCTTTTAATTTTATTGTATAATGGTTTACTTGTTTATTCCATATTTAAAGACAAGTTGGCGTCCGAGTATTTAACGATTGGTTTCAGGAAGAAGCATCCCCAATTTTGAAGTGATATCTAGGGTAAATGTAAATATTTTTTGGTTAATAAGGCAAATCGATAATTTGATGAACCTGGTCCACTTTAATCTACGGCTGAGCCTAAGGCACCAAATCTAGTTATTACCCAAACTGTTAAGTAGCTAAAATTTGTAGCCATGGGTGTATAAGTATACTTATAAAACTTAAGGATTTGTACGATATGTATATATATATATATATATATATATAATATATATATATATATATATATATATATATATATATATATATATATATATATATATATATATGCACCTAACATGTGTTTTATGGTGACATGAATCTGTATGTGTAAGTTTTCAAAATATCTTCTGTGTATTATTTTTATGAAAATCGATATTTCTTTATTCGAATTTGTTTGGTTTAATGACAGTGACATTCCTCTACGTACTTATTATAGTTATTATCGTTGACAGTTCTGTGTGTATTTTCGTAACGTTTCACTAGTTTTTCAAAGTATATTTTCGTTTTTTTAACACTAAATTACATTAATATGCGGCTTATTGAGACACAGCGCATAGAAATCTTGATGATGATTGGCTACGGTAATCGAGTTAGAACGCAGCAGGAAGTTTGTGATTTATTTAATCAAAAATACCCCAATCGTCCGCCAATATCGCAATCGACAGTTAGCAAGATTGAGTAGAAGTTTAGTCAATTCGGTCATGTAAGAGATGTTCCTAGATGTGGTCGTCCTCAAGTTGATGAAAATAAGCAGTTAGAAGTCTTATTGGCGGTTCAAGATAATCAACATGTAGTATCTAGGCAGGTAGCAAAGGACATGGATAGTGTAAAAACAAGTGTTCTAAAAATACTACAAACGAATAAATACCACCTTTATAAGATGCAAGTTCATCAAGAACTCTTGGAAGGAGACTATGAGAGGCGCCTTGAATTTTGTGAGCTTTTGCAAAATATGTGTTTGGAGAATCCAAATTTAGTGAAAAATATACTTTTTTCCGATGAAGGCACTTTCTGCTTGAATGGTGACGTAAATACCCAGAACTATCGGTACTGGTCCGACGTAAATCCACACTGGATGAGGGAAGGACATACACAATTCAATCGAAAAATAAACGTGTGGGCTGGAGTTGTTGGTGACATTATTATCGGGCCTTTCTTTGAAGAAAATTTAACAGGTGAGAGATACCTGAGTTTTCTAGAAGAGGAACTTGTTCCAGCTCTGGCTACCCTTTTTCCTGAGATAGAACGTCTGGATTTGCCACACCATAACATCTGGTTCCAACAAGATGGTGCCCCCCCCCCCATTTTGCTGTGGTAGTTCGAACTTATTTGCACGACACTTTCCCAAACAGGTGGATTGGAAGGAGCGGTGTTATTGAGTGGCCACCAAGATCACCCGATCTAACACCACTATGGGGATACCTTAAAGGCAAGGTATTTAAAAGCCAACCGGCAAATCTAGATGATTTAAAACAACGCATCCGTCAAGAAATACGTCGAATAACGCCCGAAGTCGAAATGTGCAGCATGAATTTGTAGATCGATTAGGCTATTGTCAGTTGACTAACGGAGGAAATTTCGAACATTTGCTGAAATAAAATTATTTTTAAGTTTACGAATCTTTGTTTTCGATATAATAAAACGTTATAAAAATTATTTTATTTCTCGTTTTCCTCATGATCTTTTTTCAATTTTTAAATTTTGAATGCGAATAACTCCAAAACGCTTGGACTTAGGTGTAGCACATGCTACATGACAAATGTTTAGAATTGTAAGGGTAATCCAAAAATGCAATAAAAAAATTGGGTTGAAATTTGAAGAAAAAATTTTTTTTAGCAAATCTTTTTTGAGACACCCTGTATAAATTTTTTTTTTCGCAAAATATGCCCCGAAAAAATATAAAATCGACGGGTCCGAGCGATTTTTTTAAAAAAATTGTGCTTTACGAGATATTGAATTTATTCCTTACTTTACGACCACCCTGTATATATATATATATATATATATATATATAATGTTCTGTTTGTTATTTTTTATGACTAAATCTAGAAAATTAATGGTTCTATTGTGTTCTTTCTTTAGTATAATTTTTATGTTAGGATGTAAATTATTAATATGAATGAAGAACTTACTAATCACTAATAGAATCTGACGAACTTGTAAGGCCCTTTCGCGTCCTTGACAAATTACAATCCCACTATGTGGATTTACTTAATATGCTTCGACTAGCTACAGTGTAGTGTGGGAGTGGGTTTTGTTTTTAGACTCTTATATAATTTTAAATAATCAGCTACGAGTAAATTTTATACATATATTGAAACAATATAGTATTCTGGTTAACAAAAATATAAACGATTCTGGAAAGGGAAACTAAATTAATATTATAGAAATGAATATAAAATATCTAATAAGTCCTGGTACAAACAAGTAATTAAGCTATAAAATAAGTCACAATCAATTATTATATTCAGACACTTAAAATTTGCTGGTTAGAACGCCATCCTGGACGGCGTGTGTGGATGGTGGGTTCCTTGCGTGGACATGTTACTGTTAGGTAATTTGGTTTAGTGTCAGTGCTTTCCTGTAATCAACGTGAGTTATACGTTTTGAAAACATAAACAAAATGATATGCCGGTTTTTGAAGTGAAAAATACCGTTATAGACGTTCTTAATATTACTCTGGATGATGTGTATATTTCACCAGATCATTTGGATAATTAATGTTAACAGGTAGGTTGAAGTTTGAAATTATTATTTTACGTAACAAACTATATTTGAAATTGAGGTTTGTATACTACAGTTCCTTTTCTGTAATGGGGAATAATTAATTGAGCTTTGATTAATTATTGGAATACCTGGATAGGAGGGTTTTAGTATAATTCAATCTAAAGGGAAAGTTTAAATTGTGACACATTTAAGGTTAATGCCACGCTGAATCGGAACCTTGAACTACTTAGAATACTTGTTTTATATACACATGGAAAATGGTTCAAATAACTATATCTATTCTTATACTATAATTAAACTAAATGTGTACATAGGGCTGAAAATAATTAGTCGAAGGCGAAATAATGCATTCGTTTTATTTTCATTTAGTGGAGTTTATGCGTATATGAAATCTTGCACCAGATGTGATGTTTATATCACTGAAGGTCAATGAAACTCTTATTTGCATAAACAGGAACGTCAGTTAATTTTTGTAAATTGTTCACTATTTATGGAATGGTTTTAAATGGTTTATTATGGCATATTGTACTCCAATGTTTTAAATAAATTAAAACTAGTAAATAACATTGTACAATTTAAATAATGCCTCGTATTAAATCATTACGAAACAATCTGTTTTATTTATTCACTTTCGTGAAAGCAAACTGAACGTTTTCGTTATGCCCGGGTTTGTTTATTTTCGATAATATTTACACAAGGAGATTCTGAGGATAATTACATATATAGGGGGTTTGCTTATGAATTCGCTCGCGGCCAAGGTAATCTCGAGCCGACCTTAGTGAACTCTGGGTATCCTAATTATTCAGAGTTAATACGGACACTCTAAATAAGTAGAACGTCGTGAGTAATACAGAGGGGGTTTAGATTTGGAATTCTCTAATGGCCAGGTTAGGTAACCTGAGTGGTTCCATTTATTTAAAGTTAATTCCGACACTTTAAATAAGTAGAATTTTAAGGGTGGAATAATAATAAGACGTTCCAAAGGTGCTAGTTTTAATTTTGATCCTCCAGACGAGCTTCTAGCATCGTCACATGAAAAGAGATCGATAACAGGCCACCTCCTGCCGAAAAATCAGCTGACAGGCAACTTGGTATAGGAGCTAATCCCTCTTTAGCGTCAAATTATTTATTTAGGGATTGTTTATGTCACAGAAATTCTTTAAATATTTTTATAATACCGGTCAGATTTCGAAATAGTAAAATACGTTAGAAGAATAAGGTAAATTGCACGAAATCGCTTTAAGAGCTGGTTGATATTCTCGAACAGAGAAATTTTCTAAAGTACAGGAATAAATTACTATAAATGCGGGTTGCAGAGAAATTCTGCTGGAAATTCTACAAGGAAGTGTTTTGCAGAACAGAGTGTGGATTTATATTAAAACTTTCACTTTTATACTTCGCGATGAAGTGGGGTTTCGCAAAATCATGTGTGATGGATTTGTACATATTAAAGGGGAACTGGTGCGCACGCAAAATGCTGTTTGTTATGATATCGGAACTGAAATAAATTGAATAAATTATTATTTACGGCATTATCTCAGTAATATTTAAAATAATAATAATTTATTTCTTCTTGGGCCATTACAAACTATCAAACCATGCTAAAACATCACATCAAAATAATGAAATCTAAATACAATCTTATTAGAAACATTTTATTCAAAACTGTCAGCTAAGATACGGCGAAATTGGACCGCCCATGGGTAATCCATTTTTTTTGTAAAGAAATATTGAATGTGAAATAATTTTGATTAACACAGAGATCAAATAATTGAATTAACTCCATTCTTGTAACTAATTCAACATTATTATTACATACAAAATTATTTAATAAAATTATACATTCTTGGAAGTATTTTAGAAAACATACCTACTAGTAACATTCAACTTACAAGTTTACTATGTAGTGATAATTTTATGTGTTATAGGTTATTATTTCTAAAGAATTCTAAACAGAATATTTTTATTTGTATTTTGGAATTATTATTATGATCCCCTCTACGAGATGCGTTTTACATTCTACAGCTGAAATCTGTTTAATTTTGTGACTGAATATAAGAAAAGGGCAATATTTAAAACTTCTGTTAAGGAATTCTAATTCTTTATTATTAAATTGAACATTTGACAAGTTTAAGAATCTTGTGTGACAATTGTAGGCATTGTTTGTTCTATGTTGATGTTTTTGAATAAGTTTTAGAATTCTATTTCTTTGTGTGGTGTATTTTTTATGTTTTCAAAGAAAACTCTTTAAATAATTTAGCAATCTGAAATTTTGCATAATTAGTATGATCATTTTTAGTAGTATAATGCGAAACGCATCTTGGAAATGGTCATAATAATTATGCCACATTTAAAATTGCTAACTTTCTTTGAAAAAGGACAAAACTTACAACAACAAATCTTACAATTACTTACTACCAGTTAAGAAAAAAATTAACTCAAATAATCTAATTTCTGTTAAAGCAGATACACGTATCACTTAAGTAATTTTTTAAACAAGAACCCACAAGCACCAAAGCTATACGGTCCCATAAAAATCGAAAAACCAAATATGCCCATTGGACCAGCAGTTTTTTTTTACATCTAAGCACCTAATCATATCTTAGCAAATGAACTAAACCACATAATAACTAACGATTTCAAGCACAAATCAAAACATTCTATTAAAAAATCTTTACAACTAGTTAATAAACTACAAAACTTAAAATTACCACTACGTAGTAGATGTTTCTAAAATGCCTTTTCAAGAATGTATGCGTTTATTACGTAATTTCTAATTTAATAATAATGTTGAATTAGTTACAAGAATGGAGTTTTGAACTCTGCGTTAATCAAAATTATTTCACATTCAATAATAAGATTTATTTACAAAAAAAAAATGGTCAGCTTTGGGTAGTCCAATTTCGCCAATTTTAAGTAATATTTTTGTGGTTTATTTACAAGATCAAATTTTTTAATGAAATGTCTCTGATAAGATTGTTTTCTGGTTTAATTATGTTGATGATATTTTAGCATATTTTGATAGTTCGTCACATTTCATTAATGAATTGTTAATTAACACTGTGTAATTTTGTTTATATTGGGTGAACGCTCAGGAACTTTGATATTAAATACAAAGAATACATTAGATGTTACAAATATAATAATGATCAATAGTAAATAACCACCTTATATGTTTACATTTTTATAATAACAAGACAAATTCGAAATTTATGAACATAAACAGAAGGTATCGTTAATGAACGAACAAGCTAATTTTATACTCACCTATAACAGACATTCGCCAAGGTCGGGCATGGTATCTGTTTGTCTATATGTCTATCTGTCTGTCTGTCCGTTCGTTCGACCGTCCGTCCGTCTCTCTGTCCGTCCGTCCATCTGTCGTGTCTGCCTGTTTGTCTGTCTGTCTATCTGACCGTCCGTCCGTGTGGGGGGAGTGGGGTACGTTCATGTGTGAGTGTGCGTGTGTGCGTAGCGTACTAAGTGTGCGTAGTGCGCGCGCACTGTGCGAAGTGTGCTTATTGTGTGTAGTGTGTACAGTGCGTACAGTGTATGCAGTGTGCAGTGAGTGCGGTGTGTGCAATGTGTCTAGTGTATGTAGTTGTGTGTGTGTGTGTGTGTGTGTGTGTGTGTGTGTGTGTGTGTGTGTGTGTAGTGTGTGTGTGTGTGTGTGTGTGTGTGTGTGTGTGTGTGTGTGTGGTGTGTGTGTGTGTAGTGTGTGTGTGTGTGTGTGTGTGTGTGTGGTGTGTGTTGTGTGTGTATGTGTGGTAGTGTGTGTTGTGTGTGTGTGTGTGTGTGTGTTGTATGTGTAGTGTTGTGTGTGTGTAGTGTGTGTGTGTGTAAGTGTGTGTGTGATGTGTGTGTGTGTGTAGTGTGTGTGTGTGTAGTGTATAGTGTGTGTAGTGTGTGTGTGTGTGTTTGTGTGTGTGTATGTGTGTGTATGAGTGTAGTGTGTAGTGTGTGTGTTTGTGTTAGTGTGTGTGTGTAGTGTGTGTGTGTGTGTGTTTGTGTAGTGTTGTAGTGTAATGTGTAGTGGTGTAATGATAGTGTGTAGGGTGTAGTGTGTAGTGTGTATAGTGTGTGTAGTGTATGTGTTGTGAGTGTGTGTGTGTGTAGTGTGTAGTGTGTAGTGTGTAGTGTGTGTAGTGTGTGTGTGTGTGTGTAGTGGTGTGTGTGTGTAGTGTGTGTGTGTGTGTGTGTAGTGCAGTGTGTTGTGTGTAGTGTGGTGTGTGTATGTATGTGTGGTTGTAGTGTAGTGGTAGTGTATAGTGTAGTTGTGTAGTGTCTGTAGTGTGTATGTTGTGTGTAGTTTGTGTGTGTGTAGTGTGTGTAGTGTGCGTGGGTGTGTGCGGACCGTGTTGTGTGTAGGTGTGTAGCGGGCGTGTGCGTGCGCGTGTGCTTGTGCTTGTCCGGGCTTATCCGTGTGCGTGTGCGGGCGTTCGTTTGTGTGGGGTTGTGTGGATGTACATATGTTAGTATCCACTATAAGTCGAGAACGAAAACACCTCTTAAGATTAGTTTTTTCCGCTAACCGAATTTTGAAATAAAATTATTGTTCACTTAAAATAGTCAATGCGAAATGAAGTGCGTGTACTAATTAACATACTTACTGTCAAATATTGGCAAGGGTTTGATTTAAGCATTATAGATGATTAAAGTAGGAAAGTGGAATGAGATCCGAAAGAAAAGTAATTTTATATATCTACTCTAAAATTCGGCGAATATTAATCTATTCTGTACTAGAATATATCTGTATTAACAGCAGTTAGAAATAAGTACTTCGTAGCTTTCAAAAATAAAATTTAAGACCCGGCAAGTATTGTTAATAGGTTCTCAAATAATAGAAATTTGAGCGTGAATTCATTAACTTTGTGAGTAAAAATTTTATTTAAAGGAAGCATATCACTATCAAATGTACTAACATAATTTTGCCGTCTGTCTGCGTCTACCGTTTAGGAATAAATGTTAATAATTATGGAATTACAGACAAAATAAATTTCATTAGATCACTTCCGATATTAATAATCAAATTTAAATATGCAATCTTTTCAAATAACTGTAAGATAGTACAATGGTATTTTATATACTTTCCATTGTGTAAAATAAACTGTACTTTAGCATTACATCCAACCTCTAAACATGTGCAAAAGACAATCGACTTCTGTAGTTTTTAATTGTCAGTTGGCAGAAGTGTCCGTAATTATTAGTTAAGCCATTATAAGGTGTCCGGAAAATGTGAAATCTTCAGATTTAGAAAGAAACATGACAGTTTTTTTTCCAGACTCCCTACGGAGATGTGAGCCTAGGACGCCGTTGAAATAAGTTTTTTGAATAACTTTTAAAGTACTTGACCGAATTTTATTAAATTATATCAAGTACTTTAAAAGTTATTCAAGAAAACTTATTTCAGCGGCATATCTCCGTAGGGAGGGTCTGAGGAAAAAATTAATAGAACTTGTCATGTTATTTTTTCGTCTTCTATCTGAATCCGAGAGATTTCACATTTTTCCGGACACTTTGTATAGAATAAGTAAATTTTTAGTTAGGAAGTGGTAAATGTTTATGTCAATAGCTCCGTTATTTGATAAGCAATAATCTTAGAATACTGAATAATCCTAACATCAGTAATTAATTTAATTTTAACCCCACCGCGATCGCACCGATGTTATATAGGTAGGTCGCGCGAGCTTTCCGTCATCTACTTATCCATTCTTCTTACGTTATTGCACAGATCGAGGTTGCAATCACTAAAGGGTTAAATAGTAGTTTTAAATTGCTTAATTGAATTTACTTTGGTAGGTACTCGCTCTGAGATTAAATTTTAAAGTATTTAATTTGTTATAATACCTGTAGTAAATTGCTTTGTTGCTGGTAACATATATTTAAATTTTAACCTCCAAATTTAATTGAATTAAGGGATCTCATATTTATTAACAATCATTTTATTAATCATCAATCATTCGTGAAACAGCCGTCAAAATTCGGTGAAATCAAAATCATGAATGTGCCTATTTTAATGGTCTAAAACCGTCTTCGCATGATTCCCTTTCTAATGAAACCTTTTTTATGGGTTGGATGGTTTCAAAGTCTATAACAGACATAAATAGAAATAATTTTTGTGTTTTATAGATATAGATTACAATAGGACAGTATGCACGATTTGTTGAGTCTACTCAAAATTGGTTGCTAAATAAAAATTTATATTGCTTAACACCGGTTCCTACAAATTTTTCGACAGTTTTCAAAATAACTCACTTGCAGTTGATTTTATGATACACAAACCTTATATCATTTTGATCGAGAATTAAATCCGAATCGAGATCCGACCTTAAAAATTTAGTCATTCCATTTAAAAAAATTGAGTGATGCTTTGGGAAAATGTGACAATTCGTCTTAAATTATTGAGTTTTTGTAAGTTAAAATTTAAATACGTTATTCTTTACTAAAGGCTGTACTAAAAGCGCATATTCCAAAAATTTATCATTTTTTAAATATCCCACTGTTTAGGTGAGTGCTATTTTTTTAAGTACCGTTATCAACGTAAAGTACATTTATAGAGGGATTCAAAAATGTAATAATATTCAGAGTATGCCGTTTAAAAAAATCTTTGTGTGGCAATTTCTTGTTACACTTTTTTTAGATTACCCTGTATATTTTAAAATAATATCTTAAACTACCTTCATTAACGATTTACCAAGTCATTTTTGTGACAGATTTGATCCACGATGTAATCAACATTGATTGGACCTAACACCACCACAGAAGAACACAGTGCTAATTGGACACCCTGTATATTTTTTCTTGTTACATGTATTGAAACGGATTGAAATAAAAATTTGTATAAAAGATTGTGGAATTATATTTGAAAAATTAATGCTATTAATTATGGGATTCCATGAAGAATAAATGCATTTACTTCTCTTTAAAAATGAGTTCTATGTTTTTCTTCCGTTTATATTCTACCGTTTCTTTCAAAATTGCTTGTGCTTGTCAATGTCAACAACTTACAACTGTTTAATTTAACTTATGTTTAAAAACTTGTTTAAATCATTCTATTAATGTTTATGAATTTTATAACTGTTATTAATAATTTGTTGTTAAACGTAAGTTTGTGATCTAATTATTCAAATTATAAAAAAATGTTAGTGTACAAATTCAATTCTGACATTAAAACATTAAAATTTTAGGTTATGTCTTCACATTTTAAAATGAGCGGGATATCTTTTTACTTCAGAAGTCGAAGAAAAAAAGTAAAAATAAGATTTTGTGTAAAAATAACGAGCTATGTTTATACAAGAGCAACGTAAGGAACGCCAGAAAGCACAATTCTTATCATGGTAATAATGTATGAAATATGATTTAATTACTCATGTTTAATTATCCTAGATCAGATTCCGTTACGGAAGCAACACTGGGCTAAGCTATTATTTTTATATGAGTGTTACGAGTTACGATGCTGATAAAGCAAGAATACTGAAATTATGTTCTGATATCTGAAACAGGGAGTAAGTTTTTATGCATGTATTTCAATGTACAAAATTACATATAATGTTAAAAGTTTCTGAAAATTATGATGCAAAGGGTTTTTTTTGTAATGTGTGTTAAGCGAGGAAAGGTCTTGTTTTTAATTGTGAAGAAGGGTAAGTAATGATGAGGTAAGTATAGACACGGCTTTTTTAAGTTTATTAATACTTGTATTTTCATTAAAATTTTCTTTCAGGTACTTTAGGAATTTAGAAGCTGTCGAAAATACATAACGTTTTTTAAAACAACAATGAAGTTCGAAAATGAAGCTTATGGTACCATCGTTTAAATGCAAAAACTTTTTAATAGACATATGATTAGTGTATTATACCTTGTTTAATTTAAGAAGATTTATGAAACTTTCCCGGAATGGTATATATATTTTAACTATTCACGAAAATGACTAAATTTTATAGCAATCGTACTCATTTTTATTAAGTTTAATTAATTGATGGCTGTTTCAATGTATATGTATAAGGAAACTGTTTGTAGGCCAGTGTAGTTTATTGGATTGAGAATTGTATTTTCGTATGTTGCCATCTCTATCTATAATGACCGAACGGTTTTTGGTGTACAGTTTTTATGGCCAAATACAGCTATCTTAAATTTTGTTCTGCATTGATTCAATATGCAGAGTATCACTGACTTCACTCTCCACTCCTGTAACTTTGTTATTTTTTAAGATAAATAAAACAAACTGTATATGCTTAAGTGGGTTAAATTCTCTAAACGATGGGGAAAATCAATTTACAAAAAGTGTGTTTGTGTAATGACACCTATATTCAGCTTTTTTTTTCAATACACAGTATACTTTCTTTTCAATACTCAGATTGTACTTTTTATTCTCTTTATAGCCATATAAATGAGCCTTACGTGAGAAAATTTTTAAAATAAACGACAATGGTTGGCATGGCAATGATTTGATGTTTGTAGTGTTTATCTAGTAGGCAATGAAATCAACACTTTTCTATAAACGAAAGTGTATTCTTATACAGATAGCAATTAAATGTATGCTATGAACTACATTTTATAAATATAAAGGTTTATTTTTAGTATATCCACATTTATAAATGCCTTTTATTAAAAAAAAATGCACCTTTAAATAAATTTTTAACCGTAATATATTAAGTGCATAGTGTCTTGTCGATAATATTATCTAATTGGAAGCATGAGCACTTGTTGTGATGAAAATTTGCATGACTCAGAAGGAGGAGTCCAATTTTTCTCAAGCATCAAGTTCGAATGCATCCTTAGCCAGTACTATCAAATCAAAGGAACTATGCATGAAATATGTTTTACTTGACAATTCCGTAAGTTTAATAATGAAAACTGTGTAAAAATTAAATCACTTCTATCAAGTATTATTTAATTTTAATAAATAATTCATTTTTTGTATTTATTTCATGTAGGTACCTTGCTTTTTTGGATAACACGGTAACGATAAGTGTTAGGTAACACATATCAATTAATTGAAATGTGATTGGTTCAAAATTTGAAATTTGTTTTATTTCATTGGTGGATGGGGTTAGCTTGAAGTTATATTCAATTCAAATCACATTAGTATCGAGATAAAAGTTATTAAATCTTTTATCAATTGTCTTTAAAAAGGAAAATATCAAGTGGGTAGGTATCAAGTATTCGGATGATTACTTTCAATTGTTTTTAAATGTCACTACGTTGTTAAATTCATTTGTTATTCATGTATTTTGATAAAATATGAATTTCAAAAAGTGCAATATGATGTTAGTGTGGAAACCACCATTACAAAATTTATATTTATATATATATATATATATATATATATATATATATATATATATATATATATATATATATATATATATATATACAGGGTGATTGATTAGTGCGATAAAGTTCAGTATCTTCTATGTCCTTCAAGTATCAAAGCAAACGTTACGGAGATTATAGCCATCATTAAGCTTCATATTTTAAAATTAGTTACAATGTCACAGGGTGTTCCATAACACCGTCACACCAAAGTTAAATTTTTTAAACGAAACACCCTATATTTTAATTTAAATTTGAAATCCGCTTCACTTCCTCATTACAAAATATATACTTGTAATATGTTATACAGGGTATTTAAAAGATATAACCACTTTTCCATGAAAATCGTAACAAGTTCACCGCCCTGTATAATTTCAAAGGGCTACAAGAACAATGATCTGTTGCAGCCGTAGCTTTTAATAATTGTCAAATTTTATAAAAATTATTGAGTTTGTGAATATTCGTTAAATTGATTACAGGGTGAGTCAAAACATCAATTCATTATTTTCTCAGTTTTTCAAATGGATCAACCTGTATTTTATATCACTATCGAAAAGTACTATTGTTTTACTTATATTTTTGTTAAGCATTCCCTATGTCCAAAATTATTAGTTTTTGATATATTTTCATTTTTATATGCAAAGTATTAACTATGTGTCTAAATGTTTGCCAGTTATGAGTTGGCGATATATATATATATATATATATATATATATATATATATATATATATATATATATTAATAACGTATGTATATATTAAACGAAGAGAAATTCTGTACGGTGATTCAATAGCCTAATGAATAAGCTTTTCAATAATGTATACATTTGTATATATGAAATGCAACGTTGCCAAGTTATTTTGTTCTTGAATGTAAGGTTAGCAATAATAATTAATTCTTGGTTTATTATCCAAGTTGAGCTAAATTAGTTCAGGAATATAATTAAGTTAGGTATAGGCTTTGAATAAATGTAAACGTTTCATTGATATAATGAATAGGGGAGAGAACGCTCAGTGTGAAACTAGCATGTTCAACGTACATCAATTCTCTTATTTCAAATGGAACACCCTGTATATTTTGATATGGACGAATAGTACTCTTAAAGACCTAACTTTTACCTAAATACATTGATAGCGCTAAAATTTATAGTTTTTAAAATATTTTCATTTTTTTAATTTTTGTATAATATTTTATAACAACGATTTAATAGAGTGCCATGATTTCAATTCACAAAACCAGATTAGTAATAGTAATAATTAATTTTATTAAATATTTTTAACAATAAACTAAATGTAATATTGAAGTAATAAACAAACAATTAATAAGAACAAGAAGTAGGTAAATCAAACATATGCACGTGCATTAAAAAAAATTATAAATAAGGTTCAAACAAGCCTCTTTTTCAATGCACTGATTCAATCGTTGTCTGTAGGAACGTTGTAAATTATGCAACATTTGTGGGGTTACATTACGAAACGCTTGTTGAATTCTTTCCTTCATATTTACTACAGTAGTCGGCGATGTTCTATAAACTTCATTTTTAATGTAGCCCCATAAAAAATAGTCCACGAAAGTCAGATCGGGTGATCTAGCTGGCCACCTGATAACGATCTATCCAACGATCAGGAAATTGCTGATTAAAAAACTCGTCATATCACGAGCCGAAGGTGCAGGAGCGCCATCTTGTTGGAACCATATTTCCTCATTAGCGAATGGGATGTTCTCTTCAATCCATGGTAGCACGTTGGTTCGCAATAAATTTAAATAATTTACCATTTAAATTGTTTTCCAAAAATATGGTACTAATAATCTATTGCCAATAATACCAGCCCAAACATTGAGATTCCATCAATGCTGATTGTTTCTGTATCTAATTATATGTGGATTTTCCATGGCGTAATAATGACAATTATGTATATTTACAAGATAATTGTTATGAAAAGTAGATTCGTCTGTTATAACTGTATTAAAAAAATTATATGGTTGTTGCAATCCCCAAGGACAGTAATTTAATCTATTTTCAAAATCATGTTCATCCAATGCCTGGTGGAGTTGGATCTTGTATAGATGGTATTTATATTCATTAATGATATTGTGTATTGTTGATGTTCCACTGCAATTTTTCTAATACTTATTTGAGGGTTTTCTTGTATAGCTTGAAGCGCCACTAGTTGAGTTTCCTCGTTGTGTACAGGTTTCGGACAATTGTTTTTTTTATATGCAATCGATTCTGTTTCCTCAAATCAACTTTTTAAATTTTCAAGAACTCGTTCATCTGGACAACGGGCATCGGGAATTTTTTTTTTTTATAAATTCTAGAAGCAAGTAAACAATTACCTCGGGCTTCTCTTATTATGTAAATCATTTGAATTAATTCGTTCTTCGTATATTTTATTTTAAAATTTATAGTTAACTTCTTTTAATTCAAGTTTTCTTCTAAATACAAATGTAGTGAAAAAGTCGTTTTGGAAGAAATCAAGTTAAAATGACATATTAAAAATATGTTTTATTGTTTTTAAATCATGGCACTCTCGTTCCGTTATAAAATAATTGTAGCAAAATAAATAAAAATGGAAATATTTTAAAAACTATAACTTTTAGCGTTAGGTTTACTATTCGCCCATATCAAAATATACAGGGTCTTCCATTTCCAATAAGAGAATTGATGTACGTTGAACATGCTAAAGTTTCATACGGAGCCTTCTCTCCCCTATTAAATACATCAATAAGACGTTTACATCTTTACAAAGCCTATACCTAGCTTAATTATATCACTGAACTAATTTGTCGCAACTTAGATAATAAACCAAGAATTAATTTTTATTGCTAACTTTACATTCAGGAAAAAAATACATTTTTGTTAAATAACTTGGCAATGTTGCATTTTATATGTACAAATGTATACATCGTTGAAAAGCTTATTCATTAGGTTATCCACAAATGTAATGATACACAGGGTGTTCCATTTAAAATAAAAAAGATGATACCCCTCTACTTTTACGAATCACCCTGTAGGTGCTAAAATATTTTTAAGTTGTGCACGTATTGGAACCATATAACTTTTGTATAAATGATTTAATGAAAAATCAGCAGCGAAGCCACAATCTTCCGTCGCGTGACGCTTTGAACACCCTATATATATATATATATATATATATATATATATATATATATATTATATATATATATATATATATATATATATATATATATATATACATACATACATACATACATACATACATACATACATACATACAGCGTGTCCGCGGGGGAACTACGAAGTATTTGTATACGTATTCTTTGAACAATTTTAATAAAAAAATGATTATGTGCAATTCAATTCCTAACCCCTACGAAGATTGGGCGGTTGAAGAAAAATGTAAAAGTAAGTAAAGAGAATACTCAACAGCTACTTAAGTCTTAGAATTATCATAAAACAAAACTTTTAATAACAATTTTCATTAACAAAACATTGCACAATATTGTACATAAAATAACGAGGTGACAAACAAAAATGGTTACAGTTGTTCAAAATGAGATGCACACCGTAAAAATCGTATGCAATTTTGGTTGCCTAGCAATATTACCACAATAAATTGAGAAAATGTGTCTTATTTGACGTTTCATGTCATTTGTATTAAACATTATTTGAATGTAAATACAATTTATCATGTGCTTTGTAACAATTAGAATTAATTTAATTACAATTACATCATGCCTTTAATCAATTTTCAAATGAGGAATACAGTGATGTGGTATTCCTGTACGGCTTGTTTAACGGTAAGTGTTATGCAGCAGCAGCATAGTACCAAAATCGTTTTCCAACTCCTACTGACAAAACGATAGCCCGAACTTTTCACTGCCTTCAAGAAACAGGAAGTTTTCTTACACATCGAGAGTCTCCACATGTGTTTGCACAAGAGGTGCTGAGAGAAGTTGAAATCGATAGCCGAACGAGCATTAGACGAAGTTCTTCGAGAAAATGGAATGCATCTGTATCACCTTCAACCTGTTCAGCATCTTCTTCCCGGCGATTTGGCTCGAAGATTTCGGTTTTGTGAATGGATGATCACTCATGATGATAACATTCCTGTTACACTCTTTTGTGATGAGGCAACTTTTTCGCGGGATGGAGTGAACAATAATCACAATGAGCACGTTTGGTCAGATGAAAATCCTCATGAAATTACTTTAACGGTTTTCAACATCGCTTCACGGTAAATGTTTGGGCCGGGATTACCGGATGCAGTCTCATTGGATCCCACATTTTTAATGGGTAGTTTGCTTAAAGATGTTCTCTTATTTGTACGTCAAAACATGCGGTATTTGCAAGATTTTGCCTACACACTACGGGCGTGTTGTACCGGAGTTTTTGTGCAGAAATTTCCCAATCGATGGCTTGATAGAAACGGACCTGAACACTGATCGCTCAGATCACCAAATCGCACACCTTTAGGCTTTTATCTGTGGGGCCATGTTAAGTCGTTAGTGTACGGGAGGAGTAAACCATCTTCAAGAGAAGAATTTTTTGAATTTTTGATGCGTTTATCAACATTTGTGACAATTTCGCAAATATCGAATGTTCTTGTTAATTTTTAATGAAAATTGTTATTAAAAGTTTTGTTTTATGATAATTTTAAGACTTAAGTAGCTCTTTACTTACTTTTACATTTTTCTTCACCCGCCCATATCTCCTTTGGGGTTAGGAATTGGGACAAATTGCACGTAATCATTTTTGCTTAAAATTGTTCAAAGAATATATGAATTATACGTAGATATTTATATATATATATATATATATATATATATATATATATATATATATATATATATATATATATATATATATATATAGCCATAATTGGTACAATGCAATTCCATATAGAAGGTATTATGATTCCTTAGTGATCAAAGAAACCATGCAAAATTTTGAATGTCAGAGAAGCATTTGTCAGTACTCTTCTGTTCTTTAAAGTTTCAATCTCAGAATTTTGTTTTATGCTCGCTCAACGCAGCCAATGGGTACATTATACAAGGGCGATCATATAGGTGAGCAATATTCTGTAACTGAATGTACTAATGTCAGATAAACACATTTGATAGTTCTTACAGACAATTCACTACAACTTCGCAGCACTGCGTCTAATACTTTCATCCTCCTGCCGTTAATACTTACAAATTTATTTAGCTATTCTTGTGGAATTATGGCATCCTCCTATGATCGGATAGTCCTATATATTTTAATGTCATCTGCATATCCCAGAAATTTATAATCACTTCAAACTTCCACTATATCATTGATGAAATTGATAAAAAGCAAAGGCGCACAATGTGCATCTTACGGCACTCCTGATGGCTCCTTGATTTCCTCAAGGCAAACTGACCGATCCTAACAAACTGTGATCTGTCATGCAGAACACTGTTGAACCATTTTATAACACTAAATCTGAAGCTTTTTCAACAAAATGTAATAGTTGACTCTGTCGAAAGCTTTAGAAAAGTGTGTGTACACTATCGATTTGGTAATTATGTTCCTTAGTGCTCAGTAGACCATTTTCAAAAATCATAAAATTAGTGTCGATTTCCACTTACAAAAGCCATGTCGTTCGTTCATTATTAAGCTCTTATATTTTCATTACAATTGATCATACACAATGCTATCAAATATCTTAGCTACAACTGACTGTAAACACACTCCTCAATAGTTCTCTACACTGTTACTGCCTCCAGAATTATGGACAGGCATTAGGTAACTACTCTTCCGTTTAGCAAAAACACCTAGTGATAGAGATCTGTTAAACAGCTCCGCAAGTGGTTTTGTCAGTGTATGTTTACAGTGTGTAATGAATGACCTTGGGATCCCATCCGGACCGCTACAGTAGTCAAGACTGTCAATGCAAGTGAAAAAGTTAGTGTCCAAGATTTTACTAAATTTTATATTGGTATTTTTACAATCGGATCTCAGTGATCTGAAAGAGTAATCATAAGCATTGTTTGATCGAACCAAAGCTTTGTGAGCTAATTTCTTCTGGGTTATAAGATTTCTTAAGGTCCGACGAAAACCATTTGGGATAACTAGAAGATTTCTTACATCTTACCGGGACTGATGGCATAATATAGAGCATCATAAATTGTTCATTATAATTGACTTTAAAAGTGACACATAAAATAATATGATGATTGTTTGGTAACAATATATTGATAACAGGTTCCACTGCAACCATAGCTTGCGAGAAGATCAAATCAAGAAAGACGTTCTGATCATAAGACGTTCAAAAATTTGGAAAACAATCGAAGAGAATCTTTTGCAATAAATAGAAGTATACCACTTCCTAGGAACAGGCATGCTTCTGATGCAGGACATACGGTAGCTGTTCTTGGTTATACAGAGGCCAATCCTACATCTTCCTTAAGAGAAGTACCCACAGAACTTCATAAGCGTCACTCCGGAGATTCAGAAAGGAGACTTGGATTTATTACATGGGTTCTAGTGCAGTATGATCAACCTGATTTTTTGAGACAATATGATCTGACGAAAGTGGATTCCACAACAATGAATTTGTTTCAACACAGAACAGCTACACTGATTGAGGGAAATGATTAATCAATGCGTTTTTTTCTATAACTGTTTGGTGCGTGTAATGGGGCCACATTTTTACGATGGAACTCTAACTGGCAATCGTTATTTACATTTTTTAGAAGAGATATTGCCAAAACTTATGGCGAACGTACCTCTTCATGTAAGACAAAATATGTTCTACCAACAAGATGGTGCTCCAGCACGCAACAGTGCAGTCGTACGATATTATTTGGATACTAATTTTCCTCAATGGGTGGGAATATATGGCCTGGTGGAATGACCAGCCCGACCTCATGCCGTTAGACTATTGTTATATAAGGTAGGTGTCAAAATGTGGATGACCTAAAAGGCGGAATAAGAGAGAAGTGGGCAAACATTTCCATGCACACTTTATTAGAAGCGGCAAACATTTCCTGCATCGTCTAGAAATATGCCCTAATAATAATGGAAACAGTTTTGAACAAGTTTTATAATAATTTGTAATTATTGCTCATCAGTTCTGTAATTATTAGTTAATTAATTGTAATTCGAATAAAAACACACTCGCACGTATTAAATAGGAAAAGACAAAACATGTGCGATGTATGTAACCATGATTTAACAATAAAACATGTACAAAATATGAGGCTGTTAAGAAGAAACAAGGGTTCAGAGGTACAATGGAAGAGATGTTTACGGATGATGACGAGCATGTAAACCTACTACTCCACTTTTTACAAGAATCTGGACTAATCAACAATGTGTAAAATCAAAATCTGATGAAATTGCAAATGACCGTAGTAGTTACGCCAAAACAAAAAAAAAACACATTTTTGTTCGTAGAAAGCTGTTGAGTTAATAGCTTAGTTTACTAGATGAACTCTACAAACCACAATTTATTACAATGCCAAGCATTAGGTTATGTTTTTTCGAAAATTCTCTTATAAACTCCATATTAATTTATATGGCTCTAAATAGAATAAAAGGTACGATCGGAGTATTGAAAAGAAAGTATGCTGTGCTATTTCAAAACAAAAGTTTAATATACACGAACGCACTTTTTATAAATTGCCTGTTCCTATCGTATAGGGAATTTCTCTTCGTAAGATTTTTTAACAATATTCATGACTTCTTTTATTTAAAATGATATTTTAAAAATTCTAAGACTTAAAATCGGCATTTGATTTTCTAAAACATTTGTATTGTTTACAATTATTTCATATTTTGAAAAATAACAAAATGGCGGCTGATGAAAAATTTCAAATGATGTTTGGATAACCATCCCATAGATGTTTAAAAAAGAAACATTTATAAAATGCTTGAATTGCCTACTACAACATTTTTGTTACTATTAAAATAGTAGCCTTCTGTTATTGCAAAATCCAACAAAAAACTACTGAATACGGAAGTATAACAATATTACTGAATATTATTGAATTAATGATATGTTACAAATTTTTAAATGGCCACCATTCGTAGCAACACAAGCCCTATAACGCGTTTTAATATTTGCGGAAACTTTTAGAAGAACTGCCTGCTATTCTGCTACAGCCGCGATTCTTGCCACTAAATCTTCCTCTGTATTTACTGGTGTCTCGTATACGATGGTCTTGATGTAACCCCAGAAAAAAGAATCTAGTGGAGTTAAGCCTGGACTCCGGGCTGTCTATTCAGCAATGTCGTAATTTCCCGTGTGCTGGTGCGCCATCATGTTGAAACCAGCGTCGTTGTCTGATGTGCAATGGAAAATCTTCTAAAAGCTCACGTTGCACCGGGGTCAGGGAGTGAGGGATATAATTAATTGTTATAGTTATTACTATTAACAAACACAGTATTATGATCTTTTTACTTGTTACAATAAAATAATATAAGTGCGGAATGTGTTGAGTGCGGAATTAGGCGTTCGAGACGTAGTCGAGCGAGTTTAACGTATCAGCAACGATATTGCAACTTTCCTACGAGTTAAGTGTCCTGTTTTTCAGACAACGGCATATAACAAAGAATAGAATTGAGAAGTTGTAAAGAAGTAGGGATTTACGGATTTTAGCACAATAAAATGGAAAACAGTGCAACATTACCAAAGACAGAAATCATAACCTAAAAGTGTAAATAATGTCGAAATACATTCACTTTTTCATGGATGGCTGAGATTCAGAAATAGTTGGAACAATGTATATTTTGTAACTTCATCCGAAAAACAAGTGAACATCATTTTAAAAAGTGAAAAATTAAGTAATGTACGATCTAAAAGTAAAATTTCAACGTGAGTTTATGATGAGAGCGTGCTTTCTATAAAGTCACTCCTCCCCTATTAATTTTTGAACGGATAAGGATACTGTCATGAAATATGGCATACATCAATGTTACATACAATGTAGTATTTTTTTAGTGCTACTCCATGTGTTAGAATTTAACATGGTGGCTCGGCGCGCTTTGAAAAATGTTTTAGAGGGAATGTGTGATCCGTTTGAAAGGTCTTAAATTCAACCGTGAACTCTTTTCCAAAAAGAAACCAAAATGTAGAAAAATAAAATTGATGGGAGGCAACATTTGAATGTATCTTATGATGAAACTTATTGAAATTTAATTCTTACGCCGATGATCCACATATGTGCACTTTAGTTAACTGTCCGCTACAGACGGTGTATCATCCCATTTATACGATCATACAGTGTTATACTACATTTAAAAAGCGTTTTAAAGAAGCTGAATGTGACAAAAAAATTGGAGGGGCCTGAGTCATTTGCATTGTGATTGAGCGATGTTACAGTGAGTGGTGTAATCTATTATAGTTTGCTAGAGAATATAAAGAATGACTACGTATACCACAATGTCATCTGATTCCGAAGCTAGTTATGAAAGCTTCCGACCTTGTTACATTTTGGAAAGTGAAAGGCTATTTTCGAACCTCTTCAAGTTTGAAGAGATTGTGAAACTAATTTCTTTTATGATTTTTCATCCCATTCTTGATACGGATTCTGAAATGTCCACAAGAGTGTATTGAAACCTTCGTTTCACCAAAAATTGTAGAGTTCCCTTGTCGCTATATGAACAGTTGGAAAAAGGAAAAGGAAAGCAACGTGTTTCATTCTCTCCCCGAAGGGAAGGGCGGTCTGCTCGAGTTTTCCACGCTCCTTCAGCCACAGCGATGGATTGTCAGCATACATATATACATTACGCATATATGCATTGTGGGATAAGGATGGGTGCGGTCAGGATAGGATAGACACGAGTCGAGTAGGGTTCTGATGGGAAGGTAGTATCCCAGCATCTCTAGCGTCTAAATAGCCGTACATGATGTGCGTAAATACAGTGATATTGTCGCTATATGTGTTACTGATTGTGTTACCACAGATCCAACTAGCTCGGAACGATTGTATTAAAATGTTTTTGGAAGTAAATGTTAATTTACTGTTTAAGGTTGATGGGTTATACTGGAAATCATGGGTGAAATGTATACATTTATACTTTACCGTAACGATGGGCTTAGCACAATTCTTGGAAGAACACCTGATAGGGGGACTTCAAGTATTTTCTGCCAAAATGATGGGTTGAGATGGGTATATTTATTTTAATTTTAATTTTGACGGTTTAATTTTACACATGCTTTAACTTTGTGTTTTTGGCATACATATGCGAAATCAGCTGTATTTTTAGATCGAGGTAAAATTTGTGCAATAGACGAATTCTGATGTTATGTAAGGAACGACTTTATTTTGAACAGTATAAAAAAGGTTTGGTATAAACCTGTTTTGTTTATGCCTAAGTGATCCTACATTGAGAGGATACACCTGTAACATCGTTTTTTGTATTGGAAATGATATCTGTCACATCCCCTGCGATGTTATCCTTAGCTGAAAGGATTTTAGTATTCCTAAATTTACTTGATGTGGGTCGTGAAATCATATTAGATAATTGGTATTTAACTGTGCGCCTGGCCCAGTTATGTTTTGAGCAGGACCGATACTCAACATCAGAAGAGGAGTTCCAAATGAAGTGACCTAGCTTCCTTTAGAAAAATATCAATCCTGTTTTATCAGGATAATTTTTGAATGAATAGTGTAATAAGGTGTAAATAAAAAAAAACAACGTGGGAGTGAAATTAAAGTAAAGTAAAGTGTTCATTAACGAAACAAATTTACGATATTATCGAGTGAGGAAAATTGTTGATTTTTTAATTGTTGTTTTGCTTTCTTGTTATCCGGTGAAGTAGTGTTTAGTTTTCTTTACTTTAGTTGTCTTAAAGTGTAATTCCGATATTTAATTAAGATCAGTCTTATATTTTAGCGTAGTCTGCTATGTTTTCTTTAATGCGTTTATTCTTTTTTACGATTTGTAATTTAAGATATATCGGAAGTTCACGTACATGACTCACCTTAATGTTCTGGTCGTTAACGTAAGGAGGAGCAACATAATTGTTGTGGATGGTTATTAAGGAATACCAGCAACCACCTCTGTATTGCGTTTGTTTGTTTATTTGAAGTCTATTTTTTTGTTTTTTTTATATAGGATGTGTATGAGTTTATTAAAAAATTTAATGCGTTTATTTTTTGGCCCCAAATTTTTAAGGACGGTGAATTGTGTGGGCGTTTTGCACATTCAATAGTGAAACTAGGAGATATTTTGATTGGAATTTAATAGTGAATTACAAATTGTTAATAAGCTTTATTTGATAGTAGTTCATTACTGTTAGTTTTGATTTTTCTTAATAACGTATTAGTGATATCAATTTAATGGTAGACTTGTGATATCGTTAATCTAATATTTTGGATTTATCGAGAAAGCTTAAAGTTTTCTTATGTTTATGTGAGCGTATCACGAACGTTCATTTGAACCGAATTTTGCAGGTTCGACCTTCGGATTTCTGCGTTATGCGCAAAACCTGTTATATACTCATGCAACTGGCGTTAAGGGGTTAAGCGTATTTATAATAATGAAATTGGTTTTTATCAATTTATAAAAATCTGTAACCTTCCAAAGGCATGAGGGGAAGGGTTACTTTACGAATGAACGGTATAACAATTATGTAAATATTTTATCATATACAAAATTTGTCGACTTATTATGCAGTGTCTGTCGTAGGCTCATGTGTGCCCCTGGACAAAAGATTGCCTGTCGCCTTTTGTAATGGAATTATTTATCTTCATACGTAACTTAACGTAACTGCCTTACTGGATCTACGCTCCGGGGCATCACCCCCATCTATTTCCTTTCTAAGTCGGTACTGTTTACATGCTTAACGTAAAAATTAAAAAAAATTATTTAAACAAAGTGGCGTGCAATGTTTTTAGTACGATCACTTTAGTATTTCTATTTCTTTGCAGCTCACAGCTTAATGTATCTAAAGTAATACTTATATAGTGATGTATATTTTTCGAAAAATAACCATTAGAAAACTACAGAAAACTCTGGAAATTTTTGAGGGTCATTCGTCTACGCCTTTGTGGGGCAGGAAAGGAAAGCAACGTATTCCATTCCCTCACCGAAGGGGAGAGCGGTCTGCTGAGCCTTCCACGTTCCTTCAGCCATAGCGTTTTTTTTTTAGTATGCTCATGCTTATGGTTAGTTACTTATTTTAGCTTATCTAGATGTTGTGCGTAGACTGGTGTCAAGAGCCCTCCTCTTCAGCCCTGGTCATTATTTTATTGTTAGTGTTGCGCTGTTTTGTGTAATTGTATAGATTACAATCATGAGATGTGGTTCTTTTTGGTGTTAAAAAAAGTAAAAAAAGATTTAGATTTATTTGAATATTTGTGCTAATTGGTTTAGGTGTGAGTGTTGTTTAGTTGGGTGTAGCGTGCTGTGTGCGGTTAATCTGATTGGGATTGTGTCGCCGAAAATTCTTTTGTGTGCGAAGTTTCTTTGTAATGTCTGTATTCTGTGTGTGAATGGGTGATATGTTTGCGTGTTGTATTGTGAAGTCATTAGGGTACCTCCAAGGTAACTTGTGTGTGCGTTTGAGTATTCGGCGTTCACAGGAAGCGATAGAGGAGAGGTGATTAAGGTTTATGTTCGTGTATATGGGTGCTTGGAAATCCATAACAGGGCGTATGTATGTTTTGTAGGTGTATTGTAGTGTTTTGTGGTGGCAACCTCTGAGCCTACCCCTTAGGGCGCCCAGTGTGTTTGCTCGGTTTATTATCTTGTTTAGTGTTCTTTGCACATCAGGGAGCCAATTGAGGGTTCTAGTGAAGAGGATTCCTAAGTAGGTGACTTGTTGAAGAGGGAGTCTTTCTTGATTCAGGGGAACTTATCTTCGGTGTAGTTATGATGTCAGAAGAGGATTGTTTCGGTTTTGGTGGGATTGACGGAGGGTTTTGGACATGAGGCGGGAGGCCATTCCACTGTTCCGATTAACCGTCCAAAAGGCAGTGTCATCTGCCCACTGCGCAGCGACTACGCCAGGTTGTGTAACTTCGGAAATATCGGATGCGAAGATAATGTAAAGGATCGGGGCTAAAGTAGAACCTTGCGGTACGCCTGTTGTAGGTTGAAAAGGATCGAAGAAGGTGTTTTCTACTTTGACTCGAACTGACCGAAGGGGTCAGGTATGTTGAGGTTGCGGATCTTGTGTAGGAGACCGTCGTACCAGACCCTGTCAAATGCTTGCTTAATCTCCAGAAACACAACCAGTTTGCATTACTTGTGATTGAATGCTCTGATGGTTTCCGTAAGTAGCTTCAATAAGGGTTCGTGACACGTTCGGTTGAGACGGAAGCTGAATTGGCTGTTGGGAAGGAGTTCGTTGAATTCATGGTGGTCCCTGAGTCGCCTGGCTAGAATCTGCTCGAAGCATTTTCTGAGGCAACGCAGAAGGGAGATGGGTCTGTACGAGGAAGGTGTGGTTAGGTCGGAGTGGGGTTTAGGTGTCATGACGGTGGAGGCCGATGTCCAGTCCGTCGAGTAGTGTGATGGGATTAGGCATTTATTGTAAATGTCGGAGAGTAATTGGAGGGATGGGTCGGGTAGGTGCCGGTAGCCACAGCGATGGATTCTAACATACATATATAGATTACGTATATAAGCATGGTGAGGTTAAGGACGGGCGCGGTCAGGATAGGATCGGCTGCATATGATGTGCGTATACGCAGTGATCATGCGGCTATGTGGAAAACCCTGTGAATCACCTCATACGATGTAGACGGTAACGGGGATCGAACCCATTACATCTCGAATGCTAAGTCGACTGTGTTACCATAGTTCCAACTAGTTCGGTAACGCGTCTTTGTGGGCACTTAACACATTTATGTAAAATGTGTGTTCATTCTAGTTGCGTTATTGACTGTTTGTGAAGTTTTTGTGCAGTAGACATATTCCGCTTTTGATTCGTTCTTTTGTCATTTAGTAAGACGAGAGGTAACATAAGCAACTTTAACTGGAAATGTGTAGGCAACTTGTGTTATGTGTTGACTATAACCTTTGAAATTAGCAAAGAGCCCGTATGTATATAAAGGCATTTTTTAACTTAGTATAAAAAAGTGATCGGAAGCGATTGAAAATGGTTACATGTTTTGTTGTGTGTTGTGATAATCGATCCGCACAAAAAGTTTAAGTCAATGAAGCACGGAAGCGGGAAAAAACATTTTCTTTCACGCGTAAGTACAGTATAGAATTGGTTTATTTTTAACTGATTAATTATAATACATACCGGTTAGCGTAGAGAAATGTGTTCTAGACTTCGACTTAACATTACAAAATTAATTTAATATAATATTTCAGCATAAAATTAAAAGAAATGAAATGAAATATTTTACTCGGTATTAAGTACTATTTTACATAAATTTAGTTGATTTATTTCCATTACTTTTAATTCACATTAGTTGTATTAATAATTAAAGTGTACATTAGGTAAACTCCATTACTTCAAAGTCGTTATGCTCTTCTCTAAATTTACGAAAATAAAATTTCATTATTTAATTGTATGTTCCCCAAAAGTATTTATTACCTGTCGTACTAAAATCGTTAAGTTTGTCGCATGGCATAGTATACTTCTACTCATTTATCTAATACAATTGGTTCATCAATATCTGAAATTTATATTAAAACACGAATTTATTATGTGTCTAAAATGAATATTCAAAGTTCATATTCAAACCGGACGCTTTATAATAAACTTGTTATACTTTCGGGTCACTGAATATCTATGTATGTACGTATGTACAATGTGTTTTTCTAAAAAAAATTTTAAAAATGTTTCAAAAATTTTCTGGAATATACCATTTCAGAACATTACGGTAATATCACTACAGTTAAATTATACGTATACATATGGGGTGTTATTTGTAAAATTGACAAGAGAAATTTTTATATTTGGGCATATCTCGAAGGTGCAATTTTTGTATAAGAGACAGAAACAAACATTAACATTATTAAGAGAAAAAATTTACATTCGATTTTTTTATAGGTTTAGAAAAACATTTTCTCGGCCGACTGATTACAAATACCTCGGTCCTGTGTTCAAGCATGGATGTAAGTAGATTAAGTGAAGGAATAGCGTTAGAATAAACTTTGCCCACTTGTGCATACTCCCAAAAAATAAAATAGGAACATAGGCTTATGAATAATCGGCCTGTCTCATGAAATTGCGTTAAAAATGTTAGTGTATTTTTAATACAATACCATTATTTCAATGAAGAAGAGTTCGTTAGTGAATGGCCATGCACAATATATGATGCTATTAGGTAAATGTTGATTAGTAATGTTCTCCTTAGAATTATAAATCTGCCGTGATTAGGGGATTTTGATTTTCACCATTTCTTATCTAATTGCCGAAGGACCTAAGGAAACTAAATTAGTTTACTGCTCCTTCAATTAATGAGAGAAAGAAATAATTATGTGCTGTTGCATACCTCGTTACTCTGCAAAAGTTTTATTTAAAATTGATGTCAATGTTTTACTTAAAGTGCAGTACTAAAATATACAGTGAGTCCCAGAAGTTTTGTATAAATTCATTTAAAGTTCAAGTATCTAGTTTTTGGAGAAACTCTCGGACACATCGATTTTTATTTTTGACCGCCGTTTTTTTAGTGGTAAAATTTTGTATACAGGGTGACCCAAAAATTAGTTACGACCACCAACTTGATTTTGTCAAATGAAAACACCTTTTTTTTCATTTTCTGAATATGCTTTGAATTCCGAGTAAATCGCATGTACAATGTCCTATACTTATAGTCAACAGATCTCGAGATATTTACGAAAAAACATAAATATTGTCTTTATAAAACTATCAAGAACACTTGCAAAATAATCGTATCCAAGGTGATCCATAAACAATAGGTGCATGTTTTATTTCTGTGGGGTTATCTCAAATCAAAAGTATATGTTGACAGGCCAAACAATCTGGAGATATTGAAAGAGAAAATCAGAAGAGAAGTGCGTGCCATAACTCCAGAAGTGGTTGAAAACGTGCAAAGAGAGTTTATTCATCGCCTTGGCTATTGTCAAGCCGCAAATGGTGCACATTTTGAACATTTGATTTGATTTGTTGTTGTGTTTTTGAATAAATTGTTCCTTTTGACAGAAAACAAAGGCCGCCTTCCTTGATACGGTCTTAATTGTTGATACGTTCAATTGTAAATTCCTCGAGATCTGTTGACTTTAGGTATAGGACATGGTACATGAGATTTACTCAGAATTCAAAGCAGATTCAGAAAATGAAATAAAAAACAGGTGTTTCCATTTGACAAAATCAAGTTGGTGGTCGTAACTTATTTTTGGCCACCCTATATACAAAATTAAAAAAAATTTAAAAAATCGCAATCAAAAATTAAAATCGACGTGTCCGGGCGTTTCTCCAAAAACTAGACCCTCGAACGTTAAATGAATTTAGATATAGCTTCCGGGATTCACTGTATGTAAGCAGGTTATTATTGCTCTTAAGGTAATCACAATAATTCTCTAAAAAACACGAGTTGGTTCAAAATATTGAATCAAATAATTTCTAAGACTATGGGAGTTTTGCCGCGGCAGTTTCGCCGCCAGCAGTTTCGCCGCCAGAACATTTTAATATTTGGAATAATATATACACTAGGTAACGGTAAATTTATAGTTATGTATTGACCGAAATGGTAATTGTGGGCTATAGAATGCAAATACTCGCCAAACGAAATCTGTTCAGTTTCTGAGGAGGAGGTGGGATCTGCTAATAAAATTATTTTTGAATTAGCTATATTAAATCCGTTTTGTACCTTTTAGTAAACAAGAAATCAACTTAGATTAATGGATTCTTGGAATTTTTGTATTGAATTAGAAGGAAAGTTAAGCTACTGTATCTTATCGCCTACGTAAATACGCAGTGGCATCAAAAAATTTTAAAAATATTTTCTAAAAGGATTAAAAATTAATGTAAGAAGCAATAGACATGCTGTTTTTTAATACACACAGAAAAAGCTTCGTAATGGGTGTATATATTATTCCAAATATTAAAATTGTTTTGGCGGCGAACTGGCCCGGCGGCAGAACGGCTGGCGGCGAAAAGGCTGGCGGCGGCCGAAACGTCTTAGATCCTTTCTAAGACGGTCACACATTTTGAGTGGCTATTAGTGCACTTACATGCTTTTGTTAAAGTGCTTAGATGATTTTGACTTTTTGCGGCGATTTATTGCAATTGGGAACATTTAGATTTGATAAAACCGTTTTAAGTGAATTAAAATGTGGAGCCAAAAAGCTGATTGATTTGCAGTCTCAAAAGTTATTTTATGTTAATGTTTGAATAGGTATAAAACGGAGGTGGTACTTTTATCTTTGTTTGCAACAAGTCATTGAAAGATATGAAAATGTAAACTTTCACCATTAACACTCATAATAAAATACTTATCTTTTGGGATTTTTAATGGTGTATTTAAATTATACAATCTAAACGTTTCGATAACATTACAGTTATCTTCGTCAGTAGTAATTTGTTAAAATTGTTAAAGATATAAACATTTTGTCAAATTTGAAAAATTCAAACATAAACCATGTTTGAATTTTTCAAATTTGACAAAATTGTTTACTACATCTTTAACTTAATTAACATTTTACTGACGAAGATAACTTAGGTTATCGAAACGTTTAGATTGTATAATTTAAAGTACACCATTAAATCCCAAAAAGATAAGTATTTTATTAGTCATTGAAAGAGTTTATTTTTGCAGGTTTCTAATGAAAATGTTAACTTTTCATGATTATTACACTTAATTAAAATACTTATCTTTTGGGGTTTTAAATCGTGTATTTTTCTATTTATATTCTATGTAATTTGAAACGTTTCGATGACAAGTACAATTATCGTCCTCAGTAAATGATGTTCTCTTTAAGAATTATGAGAGATGTTACAATAAATTTATAACATGAAAAAGGTGAAAACGCAAGAATAAGCCTGCTATTAATCTAATAGTTTCATAAACGTTTAAAGCTAACTATGGAATTTTAGTAAAAAATAGCAAGATCCCTAATAAATTAAATATCGTTAAACTGCATTAAAGATGACAAACCAGGTATACCTTCTAACCGTCGAAGGGTAACAGTGAAAAATGTCATAATCAACAAACAAATTGTGTATGTCATCTTGTTATTGTGGAAAAGTTTATATTGGAACCACAGAACGTAGCTTTGAGAACATATACGTTTTTGTAGATTAAGCCTACCAGACAAATCTGCGGTAGCTGAACGTGCTTTAAATAATTTAAATCATGATATTCAATTTGATAATGTGGTTTACATCGTGAAGTTATTGAGATATGTAAATTTTCTAATAACTTTCATAGGCAAGAAGAAAATGATCGTTTAAATAGGTTTTGGCATCTTATAATTAAAAAAAAGGCATAATGATACGTCTTGATTTTGATTTTAATTTTGCTTTTGGTATATATGTTTTTTTTGCTGTTTTTTTCTAGACCTTGAAGTAAATTCTTTACCAATTAGCTATTTTAAGATACCACAGCACTATAATAATTTAACATACGTGCTTAAAATTAAAAATCATATTAAACGTGCTACATTGTAAAATACTTATCTTTTTTGGTTTTTTTTTTAATGGTGTACTTTAAATTATACAATCTAAACGTTTCGATAACACTTACAGTTATCTTCGTCAGTAGCAATGTTTGTTAAAAATTGTTAAAGATGTAGTAAACAATTTTGTCAAATTTGAAAAATTAAAACATAAACATAAGCCTGCTATTAATATAACAGTTTGGGAAACATAAAGCCAACTATAAAATTTTCGTAAAGAATAACTAGGTCATAAAATTAAATTTGATTAAACTGCCTCAAAGATGACAAACCAGAACACTCTCTACGACGAAAGCTAATAATGAAATTTGTCAGCCAAAAACACATTTAACAAAATTTAATCGAGTTATGATGTAAGTGTAAAGTTGTGAAAAACTTCAATTATAAAATGATAGAAGCATTCACAAATTCAAACATTATATCAAATAAAATAACCCAGATAAATCTAACAAAGAGATATCTTTATCAATAATTGGAAGTGTTATTAACAATGAAAAGCACAATGCAGAACGTTCTTTGTAATTTTCAATTTTAATTTAATTTCAACTACTTATGTTAAATTATAGTGCTGTGGTAATTTAACATATAATTGGTAAAGCATTTGCTTCAAGGTCTAGGAAAACACAGCAAAAACCTAGACATACCAAAAGTTAAAATTAAAATCAAATAACGTATCATTATGCTTTTAATTATAAGATGCCAAAACCTATTTAAACGATTTTCTTCTTGTCTATTAAAATTAAATTCGTAGAGTTTTATATATTTCAATAGCTTCACGTTGCAAACGAATCATAATAATGGGTTTGTCTTGACAATATTTCACATATTGTCAAATTGAATGTCATGATTTAGATTATTCAGGGCATGGTCAGCCACAACTCTCTGTTGACAATCTACAAAATCTCATATGTTCTTTGCGTCTTGTATCAAAGCTACGTTTTGTGGTCTCGATGTATACTTTTCCAATGAACAAGATAACTTATACACTCCGGAAGATGATAAAGGTTTGACACATCTTTGGTGATATTAAATGTTCTTTAATTTTTCTTGTAGGTTTAAAAATAGTCCTAATGCCATGTTTGATTAGGATTTTTCAATTCTATTTGTAACATTAGCTATAAAGGAAGAAAAGCAGTACCAACATTAAGAACTGGTTTTTTTTAAGTTACGCCTAGAAGGTGTAATAACATTATTAATATCTGTAAGTGAATATCCATTATCTTGTAAGGATTTTCTTAAATATTTATATTCATCATTCAAAATTCAGGTCACAAATCCGTTTTGCTCGATCTACTAATATTAATAATGTTATTACACCTTCTAGGCGTAACCTTAAAGAAAACCAGTTGTTAATGTTGGTAGCTTTATTTTATAGCTAATGTTACAAATAGAATTGAAAAATCAATCAAACATGGCTGATTTTTAACCTAACTAAATAAACATTAGTACAAATAACCCTTTGTCATCTTCCGGAGTGATAATTATCTTGATCATGAAATGATACATTGACAAAATGTGTACGAATAGACTTGAATTGTAGTACAAGAGTGCTGTGGCTGACCATGCCCTGAAATCAATATGATAATTTGACAATATGGAAATATTGTCAGACAAACCCATTATTATTGGTTCAATAGTTTGAAATTAAACACATAATTTTAATAGACAGAAGAAAATCTCCGTTTAAATAGGGTTTGGCATCTTATAATTAAAAAAGCATAATGATACGTCTTAATTTTGAAACTGTTATACTAATAGCAGGCTTATGTTTATGTTTTAATTTTTCAAATTTGACAAAATTGTTTACTACATCTTTAACAATTTTTAACAAACATTACTACTGACGAAGATAACTATAAGTGTTATCGAAACGTTTAGATTGTATAATTTAAAGTACACCATTAAAAAACCCAAAAAGATAAGTATTTTTTATGAGTGTTAGTGGTGAAAGTTTACATTTTCATAGTGCTACATTGTGTTTTGTACTATTACTATTACAAAAACTTTCTTTGTTAGATTTGACCAGATCTTTAGTTGGTATGTCAAGTTTCTATTTGTGAATGCTTTTATCAATTTGAAATATGTTTTTCGTTACTTTACACTTACATCATATTTTGATTAAGTTTGTTCTTTGATTTTATGATGTTTTTCACTGCTAACCTTCGTCCGTTAGAGGGCGTTCTGATTCGTCGTCTTCAAGGCAGTTTAATAATATTTAATTTATTAAGGATCTAACTGTTCTCTACTAAAATTTGATTCTGAAGTTGGCTTTATACGTTTATCAAACTTACATTAATAGCAGGCTGCTGTTTGATAAAACATCTCTAGCAATTTTTAAAAGCCATTTTCTGAGAACGATAACTGTAATTGTTATCGAAACGTATAAATTTGTATAAAATACAAATACAAAAATACACAATTTAAAAAATCCATAAGGTAAGTATTTTGTAACAAGCCTTTTTATATATGTTTAAAATTTCCATTCAGATTGGCAACTTAGGTGCATGTTGTGTAGCGTTAGTTGCATACCTTATTGGTGTAAAAATGTCTTTTAATAAATTATTTCTATACTTCTGCATATCCCTTTCCGTGCTTTGAGTCATTTTCGGTCATTGCGCAGGGTTACTTTGAGCGTCCTTAATTCATTGCTTGAACTACGTGTTTAAGTAGAAGTCATTTTCGCTTTGTTTAATTTTTTATTTAAGAGTGGCACATTTATATGGCAACTCAACTTTATTTATTCTCTTACCACTTATTTTTACTTTGGGTTTAACTTTATTTTAACGTTAACTTTGCAAGATGATGCAATAGCTTTGCTACTGCAAAGTAGGATTTCAATTACCAAATTTTACTTTGAACCATACGAAATCAATTCGGTTTGGAGGTTTATACAGAAATTTCTATATATTTGGAATTACCAGCATATCAATCTGAGGTTTACTTCAACTTCCATTTAAATTTCGCAATAAAATTTAAAGTGATGAGTCGACAACATTTTCTTATCTGCTGAAGTTCCAGTGAACCCAAAATGTAAAATAAATTACAGCAGGTATTTCATATTGTTAATTAATTCACATTATAGTTTAAGGCAGTTAATTAAGAATCACTAACATTAGTTTTTAAGAGATTATCATTATTATCAAATTAGGTACCGTAATAAAACTCATTGTTGTCATTATTTTTTACTTGTTATTTTCATGAGTTTTTTTGTGACTTTTCTGTTTTTCAAGGGTTATTTGTTCCTTAAAAACAAATTGGCGTCCGGGATTACATTATTTGTTTTCAGGTTTGAAGCAACACCTTTTTTTTGTAAAGCGAAAATATCTAAGCAATTCTATTTTTGTTAATAAGCAAAGCAATCGTTATTGAACCTGGATCTATTAATCTATCAATGAGCAAAGTGGCATAAAATCTTCTAGTTATCCATTATTTTCCATAGCTACTTATAGCTTTGGGCTAGAAGTATTTAATCATAAGTGGGTGAATTATTTATACAACACCCGTTTAAGATTACAATTTTAACAAAGACTATAAATTTGAGCTTAGTTTTAGTAATAGCAATAAATACGTAGCAATTAGCGGTTTTTAATAGTACTGCACATTTCTTTTTCTTTTAACAATTGCGTACTAGTGATTGATCTTGTGCTATCGCTTGGGCTTCAAAGGTTTAAATTTTATTCTAAAATTTCTCAATAATTGAGAAAGCTTTGATAACATAAATATGAAAACTGATAGTGTTAGGTGTTTTGGTGTTAGAGTCACGAATTTGAAGCTTATTTTGATGGTGCTCCTAGCGGGCGCTAGCTTCACCGTATTATTTAGGTAAATAAAAACATATCTTTTTTACCTAAAAGAACGTTTAATTCTACATAAAAATGGTACACTTCTTTAGGTCGTCTAACGTTAGCGGTTTTGAGTTATTTTCATTGAAAAGCAACTTTCATCTGTTTCCCTACATGAAACGGTGGCTCCGTAACAGGTTGGCTAAGTTCACAAGCGGCAGATTTTTATGTAAAGGGTATTTCAAAAACTGTGAAAAGGTATGATAAGTGCTTGAATTTGTTGGCAGATTATGTCTGAAAATGGAGAATTGTTGTAGTTTTAAGACGTATTTACACCGGTTAGTTTTAATTTCAAAACGGAGGTTACTTTCTGTATCATCTTCGTGTTTGAAAGATCAGGTTTAGATTGCGGTGGAATTAAGATAATGCACTACTACGTATTTGTTAGTTTACGAATTTTATGAGTTTTTTAGGCAGCTAAACATTTAAACTTAACAAACTCTTTTAAATTTTTGATTCTACATAGAACGGATGTGGTGGTGTCAGAAAAGTTTTTTTCTTTGATTTCGTCTGGCAAAAAAGGCGTTCTAGCACGTTTATTACGAACAGACTCAGTTTTTAAATCGGGACTCTGTTTATGTGATCCCAATAAATGTCGTAATTGGCGGCTGGTATTAAAGGGCACGTATACACCCACCCAACTACCAAGATAAACACAGAATGAAATTCGCATGTAATTCAGTGTATTATTTTATTTTTAGAACGATGATATTAAAGTTCAAAGTTTCCTTCCGTAGATCAGGCAATACAATGCTAACACTCAAACCTATGTCCCGGGGAACGATATGGAGTGTACCTATTCCGAGTATAATTCGAGTGAGTACGATTATCTTAGCCATACGTGCTTATACAGGCGATTTGGGGCACCGAGCAACGTGTCTTCATCTCCAGTAAACCTCTTGCATTTATAGAGTACACTTCACATTGATTTCGGCGCGTACCGCGCGTGTATTTATATGTCAAAAAGCTATAAATTTATGTTAATTAGTCTAGGGAGATTCTTTTATTATATTGCAGGTTTTCAAATAATCTAAAAAGAAATGGTAAGGTAAATTAATATTAAGAAAGAAAAAGGTACGTTATTAAAAATGAATATCATTGAACTGTATATTTACATTTTTATAGATGCTCGGTAAGTTAATATTCTCATCATAATAGCTTTGTATTTTGGTCTAATAAAAGGACAATTTTTTAGTAACTTAGATACAAAAAATTACTGTAGGTACAGATTTTCTACTTTCTTCTTAGGTTATGTTATGATAACGAAAACAATAGATAGTGGAATAAAATTAGCTTAAAAACATGCATTATTTCGGAATAAGTAACGATTAAATAAATTTTCGTAAAATCTTTTGAGATTGCGTAGAAATACCTTACAAAAAGTTATAAACTCTTTGTACGCTAATTTTTTTATTGTTTAAACAATAAAAACTGTTTTTTGAAAGTAAATTTGAAATGCGTCAACCAGTTGTAAAGTAATTTTGCTCAAATTAATAATGTAGGGGTTTTTGAGGTCGCTGAACAAGAATATGATGTTAAAAAATAAAAATTGAAAATGGATAATCCAATATGGCCGACTTTCGCAAACAATTTACTAAAAATGACGATTTTAAAAGGAATTTTACTAAAATTGACATTATGGGGGTCTTTGAGTCAATTTTTTACTCTAAAATAATTATTACATTTTATTATTTCAATTTTAAATTGTATTCATTAAAACAAATATATGAAAGGATACCTTAAATAGTGTTTTGAAAATAAGATCACTGTTAATTCTCTGGCACAAAAGTGTATGTCTACGTGCAATCTGTAAAAATTGAAATAGCATGTATAAAAATGTATAATAATTATTACTGCTGCAGAATTCTTTTTAAATAAAAAATAAAACAAGAAACAAAAACACGTGGTTGACTTTCTTGGCTTCACAACACTGAACGACTATTTTCAAAATTCTCCCTTCTTTAATTAAAACGTATATAACAGCATGAGCCAAGTGAGCGCCACTCACGGAGCAGGTGTTCCTTCATGTTCTCTCTCTTTCTCTCAAATATTGTATAAAATAGTGGTTGAACTGGTGTAAATGGTAACCATAAAATATAAAAAGAGTGTAATATATAATAATGAAATAAGAGTAAAAGTAAAAATGTTCTCCGCTTACAAATCGTTATAACTAACTGGAGATACCAACCATTCACCACAAATAATGCCTTTGACTAAAATCGGTAGATTAACATAGGGTGGTTCGTTCTTTTGATTTGCTCAATTACCACAAAATCTGCTAGCTGTCTTCTACTGAACATCAGTATAAAAAAATTGCAATGTAACACTAATAAAAATGATCTCGGACGCCAAGTTATTTTTAATAATGGTCGGAATAACTAAACCGTGTTCTATACTAAAGATTTTATCAAAATGTAAAAAATAAAAAAATATACAGACTAGGTTTATTAAATATTTAAAGTGATAGGGTTAATTAAAATGTATCTTAAAAACTAATTGTAAGAACCTTAAATTACTAATTAATCATTAAACATTAAGTACCTGTTTGTAAAATTTTTGCACACAATTTTTTTAATAACCTCTGGTATCTAGACGATTACGGAAATTTCAACTGAGGTGATGTCATCTTTGCCACAATATTGCGCAATCTTTTGTAATAATACTTTACGTTGTAAACCACACCCAAAACTGGAATTATTCTTATAAATTTTCTTTTTGAAATGGAGTAATCCGTTTAATGGATTATCTTGAAATTTTCCAATAAAAATTGCAATCATAAAATGAAAGCGTACGCAACAATAAAATTAAATGCGTATTTAAAATGTAATCAAAGTAAAAATAAAAGTAAAAGTGAAATAAAAGTGCCTGATAAGAGCAAATGTTTTAATTTTTAATATTACGAGTTAAAAGATATCTTACCATCAAATTAATGGCACTTTTCACTAAATTTGGGTGCAAAACCCAAAAACGCTTTCTGCATCTCACAGCGTACCACAAGAAGTGAAAAAATGGACGCTTTGAAATTAGATGATGATGAAGCCGTGCTCGAAGGGATTTGCGCAAGGAATTAAGTCGATGATGACGTAATGAACGAAATGATCAGAAAAATAATTTGAATTGGGAGTATAAACCTTTAAGAAATGTATACCCTAAAGAAGATATGCACTTAAGTTGTACCAAAATGCAAATTAAGTTGCCTACCTCATAGCTATAAATCATTAATAAATAAATTTTCTTATATTTACAACAGAACAAAAAGTGTTGTTACAATTGTATTTTCATCGTTACATAATATTTTCAAACTGATTGTGCCCACCCATTGTCATAACTCACGAGCCGCCACTCGTGTAATACATTTATAAATTAATAGTAAAAGTCGTATGAAGTATATATGCAGGAAAATTTGATTAATTGAACAACGTGAATTTAAAAAAATTTTGCAGAGTGGGCGAGGCAAGGCATGAGATGTAAATAACTCAACTTATATCTATGTAATTAATTCACGATTTATTATCAGCTTTTTTTTGCACTTAACTGCACGCGCGACAGAAAATGTATGAAGGTTTTCAAAATTTATTTTTGCAAACTAGTACTACCCCAGTCAGGACCGAGAAAAATGTAATATATTCGAAAGAGCAGGATTTAGGTAGTGAAATAACATATTACTACGAATTTGTTGGACAGTGACTATGTGAACTTTTGGAATTGAGATAGAATGGATGTGATTGTGTCAGAAAAGTAGATTTACCCTATGTGCTAAGACAATTTTTAAATCGGTACTAAGTTTAAGTGATCATAAATGTCTCTGCAATAAATTTATAAATTAATAGTAGAATCGCATGACAGATACACAAGAAAAAGTTTAAGTTGAGTAATTGAACAAATGTATATAAACGATTTTGAAGTGAGCTTGGTGAGGAATGAAAGAACTCAAATCTGTAACTCTGTAATTAAGTCATGATGTATTATTGGCTTTATATGATTGAAAATTGAAGAAATTGACTTTTGCAAACTGTAGTACTATCCGAGTCTAGAGAGAAAAAAACAATTTTAACCATTTTAACTGCTTAACTGAGTACTGACTAATAAACAGAAAGTTTTTTATTGTGATGGAATGTGTAGTGTTACGCATAGCATGTTTTTTCTCAGACGGGGTCAAAGAAAAAAACTTTTGTGACAGTACGACATCCATTTCAACACAAAAAGAAAAGATTTTAAAACTACAGTTGAGCACTACATCAAATTCTATTTAAATTCATTTTGTCCGTATTTATTGTAGCTGTAACTGTAATTGAGCACTACATCAAATTATTTAGTGTAGTATTACTAATAGTTTGGTAAATTGTTTTGTCTAAATGTGAAAGTAAATAAATGTAGATTGTGTGATTACTACGGAGAAGCTAGGTAACTTAACGTTTTTTAACTGATATTTTGTATGTTTTAAATAAATTGTGCGAATCTTTGTTGTTTTGATTGTCACCTTTATGTCACTGTAGTTGGACAGGAACTGTATGTACAGATAAGGTTACTTGTTTCCCTCGACTTGCTTTGACCCTTCCTTTTAGCAGTAGTTTGTAGATTTAATCTGGATGAAAGTATGTTACATTACATTTTTTGTCTTAGGTTCGTTGTATGGCAGATGTATCGAATGCTTAAAGTGCCTGGTGACACTCACCCAGTTATCAACTCTCCACCACCACTTCACTACATTTCAGTACCCAAGTCTCTCATCACAGAAACAATTTTCAAATGCACAGATTGTAGTAAAACTTATACGACCAGAGAGAAATTAACGAAACATATTTATTACATGCACAAGAAAAAAGCAATACATCCCTGTACAGTCTGCGGAAAGCTATTTAGGTATTTATTTGAGGCGAAATATCATGAAAAAGTACACAGTACAGAAGCGTCGTTCCAGTGCGATCTTTGTACTAAATGTTATAAAAGCAATTACACTTTGGGCATTCATAAAAGGAGAGCACATTTAAATGATTTAAAATACTCGTGTGCGGAATGTGATCGGAAGTTTGTTTTGAAAACTTATTTAGAGTATCATCATCAGAAAGTACATTTGGGTGTAACCTATAAGTGTACGTTATGTGATAAAGTGTATAGAGACAAACCTTCTTTTATCAATCATCGACGCACCCACTTACCTGTTGATGAATCTGAGATAATCACGTGCTCTATTTGTGACGCAAAATGTTTCACTAAGAGAGATTATAATAGACATGCGAAGAGACATGTGCTAAGTGATGATAGGCAAGTTTATGTTTGTGATATTTGTGGAAAACGTATATCAAGTAGAGAAGGTCTTAAAATACATTTAAAAAGGCATGCGGGAGAAAAGCCTTTTATGTGTAGTGTTTGCGGTAAACAATTTTTGTCACAGCAGATTTTAAAAGTGCACGTTCGGGTGCATACCAAGGAAAAGCCGTATACTTGTAAAACGTGCTTGAAACGTTTTACACAACGCGGCACGCTTACAATTCATCTGCGTAAACATACAGGGGAATGTCCTTATACTTGCAACATCTGTCAAAAATCTTTTGCCGCTAAAACTTTATTAAGATCTCATATAAAAGTGCACTTAAGAGCTCGTGATTAATCCTTAACTTTTTTACAATAAAATATTAATATTTAACTGTTTTTTATTTTATCTATAAGCTAGTTTTGCGTTGGACGTCGAAGTTTGTTTTAACTATTATGTTCCCGCGCTGGGGAGTCAATAGACGTAATTTTTGACTCTGTAAGAATATACAACGTGGAACTAACCACATCCAAGTAGTCTTCTTAATTGGGTAGTTCATAATGAAATTGAATAGTCTTGATTTTGTCCACAATCGATTTCTACAGTGTTGGTCAAAGTTTGTTCCGACTAACATGGTTCCAACGTTGGGCGCTAATGCAAGTATAATTTTTTTATTTCTATTACTATTCTACCCTACCAACTAAAATAAATACTTTGTAATAAACGAAAAATAAAAATGAATATGAAAAAAACCAAACGAAAAAGGTGGCCTGTACCTGCACTCGTTGGGGACGGGGCGGCTTCCGCACGATAGGTCGTTGGAGTCGCTGACTGGTGTTTTCGGTCTCTATGGGTGTGATAGTTAGTAATAAAAGAAATGCGAGTAATACTCGAAAATTATTAAAACTCAAAATGTACTTTGGTACCTGATCATTAATTCCTTAACACTAAATTATTTACGCAAAGTGAGAGTTAAGAAACTCGACAGGAAATCAAAATCTTAAAAACATTTTCTTATTCTTAAAGGTTTTAACACAAAAGACCAAGTAGCTGCAATCTGGAAGTTACGAAGAATATTAAAATACTTATCTTTTTTGGGTTTTTATATGTTGTATTTGTATATTTAAGTTACACAATCTAAACGTTTCGATAACTCTTACAGATATCTTCGTCAGTTGTAATATTATCTTTCAAAATTGTTAAATATGTTGAAACAATTTTGTGAAATTTGAAAAATTGGTTTGCGTTTACAAATTTCACAAAATTATTCCATCTTTAACAATTTTGAAAGATAACATTACTACTGACGAAACCTTTAGATTGTATAACTTAAATTTACAAATACACCATATAAAAAACCCAAAAAGATAAGTATTTTAATATGTGTAATAATGGTGAAAGTTTACATTTTCATAACTCTTTCTCGAGTTTATTTTAAGAATAAAATACTATTTTTTGCACGATAGGACGATATTAGTTAGTTACCGGATTTGTTGCGAGATCAGAATGTTGGTTTTACTGGTGACTAGGATACACAAGTCGGGTAAGTAATTCACTTACCGTGCATGTAGCGTGGTAAGTAAAAATCTATATATTTCACAACAATAAGAACAAAAAATTTGGATATTTCTATTTAAAACGTCACTTTTGACATTTCGTTTATTTAGTAGAAATTAAATAATTTCAATTGTGGCAAATTTAATACAATCGTGCAAAACAGTATGAGCATCACGAACATTAAGTTGTATCGGTCTCCGGCCAAATTGAGGCTCGCTATCGCTCATCCTCCAAACATGGCCGTCGACCGGTAAATATCCTACTGTTCTTGATACTCAATATACTATTTAGGAGTTTTGATTTAATTTACCAGCTTTGTTAAATTTGCGTAAAATGAATACAATATAAAATATCAAAACTATTAGCAACTTATACAAAAGGGGAAAATGTTAGTGGTTTCATCCACCTCTCCTAAAAAGGAGTGAAATAATTTTTATTTCGCTTAAACCGGATAGTAGAAATTATTAATTTTATTAAATACATAAATAAAAGTTCACCTCGTAGGATTTGAACCTAGCTGTACTTTGTAATGTACAGCGTCAAGGTTCAATCGATGCAAACTTTGTCTTAGTAGAACTGATGTAAATTCTAAATATATTTATTAATATATTTAGAATTTACATCAGTTCTACTACATAAAGACAAAGTTTGCATCGATTGCTTGAACTGGTGGCATGAGCACTAAAAGTACAGGTCGTAGTTCAAATCCTGAGGTGAACTTTTATTTATGTATTTAATAAAATTAATAATTTTAATTACATAATTACCTTTGAACTTATTCGTTCATAACAAAAACTTATAATAATTTAATATTAGTCAAGTTGCTTTGGAAGTGTGAATCCTTGCGATATTGCAGGCTCACATTCCATTAATATAAGTAATTTGATTGTAATCTCATTATATTTAGAATTTACATCAGTTCTACATACATGAAGACAAAGTTTGCATCGATTGGGGCTTGAACCTTGGTGGCGCAGTTGGTAGCGCGGTACTCTAGCAAAGTACAGGTCGTAGGTTCAAATCCTACTCGAGGTGAACTTTTTATTTATGTATTTAATAAAATTAATAATTTTAATTACATAATTACCTTTGAACTTATTCGTTCATAACAAAAACTTATAATAATCGGATAGTAGAAGTTTATATTTTATTTATAATTATGATTTATTTTTATCGAATTAGAGAAAATTTAAATGAGCGGGGAATACTTTTGGGAATTAGACCGGACAGATGGTTAAAAAATTCCTGTTGATGTGGTGGCGGTATTAAACGTTATTCGTGTCTTATCGAAATAAGTTTCAATTACTGGACTTTAGCCCTCCGGAAAGCGGGTTTTAATACTTTATTAAATATTCTAGATACCAAACGCAGGAACTTGCGGGGTGTTAACTCTGGGTTTAATTATTTATTTGGACACGAAAATATAATTTTCGTGTTTAACGGCTGAAGTAGGAGATTTATTTACGGTCACATATATTTTAACGGGATTTTCCTTACGGAAACAGGACTTTCTGGAGGCTGGCTGGTGTCCCATTTCGTTTGTTTATGTGTTAACAACGTGGTGGCGGGATCGGTTAATTATTCAAACCTGAATATACCTTTTGGTTAATTAGAAGGATTCTAGATTGAACACCTTTCAGACAAGCGAGTTGGGAAAATGTCTACAGGAATTTCACCTTGCGGGCAAGTGTAGTGGTATTTTGCAGACGGATGGATTCATAATCTGCCAAGGCAGAAAAAAAATTGTAACAGAAACTGGTCTGGTGAATGTGATCAGAAAAATATACAAGTCACCTCTGAATGCATCGGCAGGTGGAAATAACGGCTTCTGCTTCCAACTAGGTCGGAAGGCAGAAGGGAGTAGAAGTAAAAGTCGGGAGTAATTAATTTCGCTTCTCAATTCAATTCAACCGTTTATTAAACTTTTAGATATTTAACAATGCATATAGATTATAACTAAATAAAATATACAAAGTATCGTGTTATGTTAGTGATGCGCTGTTCAGGAGTCTTCGTCCTCTTCAGCGCGTATGTAGTGCTGCTGTCTCGGATATCTCAAATAAAAAGAAAAACGTATAAGTTTAGTCGTCACAATTGACCGCACAACAATAGTGGAGCTATTAGTGCGCAGTAGAATTTCTGCACATTGAGGGGGTACAGAACAAGTAGGAGAGGAAATAGTTATAGAAAGTCGATACTAGTATACTTATCCGAAGCATTCTTTCTCATGGCCGTTCCGGAGAATGCTTACCCAAAAAAAGCAGACACCTCTCATCGTACGTCAGTTGCGCAATCGCTAGTTCCGCTGCCACCTTGCGGATGACGGGCAGGGTTTTGCCAAATCTGAGCCTCAGAGGAAACTGAAAATGACTTCGCACTTTAAGCGAGTGGAGCGTTCATTTTCTCAACTGTGGCTCTAACCGCGTTCAGTACTTCTGCCTCCTCATTACCGTTCGCCGTCGCTTTGGCGTAACTAACGCCGGTTCGGTATTGGGAAGGTGTTGCTGTCGGCAGTGTCCTCCTCTGTCGCTGTTGGTGTGGTGTGTGGTACTGCTTTCGCTGCGACTGTGGGAGACGTGGGAACTTCGGGCATCTCCGGAGGTTGGCCGACAGATGAGTCACAATAATGACGAAACCAGTCGAGCGGTAGTCTGTCGTGGCATTCTCATCTTCTGAACACTAAGAAGGCTAGACACTGGTAGGCTTACTTAACCTTTTGTTATTAATAAAAATTTTTTGTTTATGCCTTCTTTTTGAGAAATATAATTTTCTTATTAGTAGTAGTAGATATTCCATGGCAGATCTACCCGCTCCTGCTGAGGCACAATAATGAGGTGGTCTGTCGTGGCATTCTCGTCTTCTGAACACTAGCTGTTCTCTACTAAAATTTGATTCCGATGTTGGCTTTATACGTTTATCAAACTTACATTAATAGCAGATCGATTTTTGCATAAAATATCTGTAGTAATTCTTAAAAGAGATTACCATTTTCTGAGAACGATAACTGTAATTGTTATCGAAAAGTATACATTTATATAAAATACACGATTTAAAATACCCACAAGGTAAGTATTTTAACAAATACTGTGTATAAATTTGGGCTTAGTTTTAGTAATAGCAATCAATATGTAGCAATTGGCGGTTGTTAATAGTACTGCACCTTTCTTTTTCTTTTAACAATTTCGTGCTAGTGACAGTAGGATTGTTCTTGTGATCTGGAGATATTGACTTTATACGAATGTCGCTGGTTTAATAAATTATTCAATAATTGAGAAAGCTTTGTTAACATGAATCTGAAAATTGATAGTGTTGGGTTTTTGGTGAGAATTATTTTGATGTTGCCCGTAGTTTCACCGTATTATTTAGGTAAATAAAAACATATTTTTTTTACCTATTGAGCTATTCTAAAAGAATGTTTAATTCTACATAAAAATTGTACTCTTGTTAAGGTTGCCTAACTTTATCCGTTTCTGATTTATTTGCATTTAAAAGCGACTTTTATGTTTCCCTACATGAAACGGTGGCTTGCATCTCATCGCTTCGCAACTGACGAAGGGCTTCGAAACGCCTTAACAAGTTGGCTTACATCTCAGCGCTTAGCAAATTACGAAGAGCTTCGAAACTCTCTAACAGGTTGGCTAAGTTTACAGGCGGGAGATGTTTATGTAAAGGGCATTTCAAAAACTGTGAAAAGGTATACGTGCTTGAATGTGTAGATTATGTCTAAACATGGAAGAAAAGTTGTCGTTTTAAGACGTACGTAACGTTTGGATCTACACTGGTTTGGTTTTTATTTCAAAACGGAGGTTATTCTGTATCACCTTCGTGTTTGAGAGATCAGATTTAAATTGTGGTGAATTAAGATAATGCACTACTTCATATTTGTTAGTTTACGAATTCGATATGAGTTTTTTAGGTAGCTAAACATTTGAACTTAACAAACTCCTTTAAATTTTTGATTCTAGATAGAACGGATGTGGTGGTGTTAGAAAAGTTTTTTTCGTCTCGCAAAAAAGCATTCTAGCACGTTTATTATGAACAGACTCAGTTTTTAAATCGGGACTCAGTTTATGTGATCCCAGTAAATATTGTTAATTGGCGGCTGGTACTAAAGGGCACGTATCCAACCACCAAGATAAACCCAGAAAGAAATTCGCATGTAAATCAGTGTATTATTTTATTTTATTATTTTTACGTTTTTTACAACGATAATATCAAAGTTCAAAGTTTCCTTCCGTAGATCAGGCAATGCAATGCTAACGCTCAAAACTATGTTCCGGGGAACGATCTGTAGGGTACCTATTCCGAGTATAATTCGGGTAAGTATGATTATCTTAGCGATTTGGGGCACCGAGCACCGTGACTCCACATGCCTTCATAGAGTACACTTTACATTGATAAAAATAGAAAAGTCACAAAAAACTCATGAAAATAACAAGTAAAAAATAATGACAACAATCAGTTTTATTACGATACTTAATTTGATTATAATGATGATCTCTTAAAAACCAATGTTAGTGATTCTTAATTAACTGCCTTAAACTAAAATGTGAATTAATTAACAATATGAAATACCTGAAGTAATTTCTTTTACATTTTGAGTGTCACTGGAACTTCAGCAGATAAGGAAATGCTGTCTATTCATAACTTTAAATTTATTGCGCAACTTTAATGGAAGTTGAAGTAAACATCAGATTGATATGTTGGTAATTCCAAACATATAGAAATTTGTATGGTTCAAAGTATAATTTGTCAATTGAAATTCCACCTCGCAGCAGCAAAGCTATTGCATCATCTTGCAACATTAACGTTAAAATAAAATAAGTGGTAAGAGTATAAGTAAAATTAAGTTGTCTGAAATGTAAATGTCTCAAATTTCAGTATGATAAATTTAAAAACTCACCATATGAATGTGGCACTCTAAATTAAAAATTAAACAAAACGAAAATAGCTTCTACTTAAGCACGTAGTTCAAGCAAAGAATGAAGGACGCTCAAAGTAACCCTGCGCAGACGTGTAATACTTGAAATAATTTAGTATAAGAACTAAATGGAGATTTTACGCCAATAAGGTATGCAACTAACGCTACACGAAATGCACTTAAGTTGCTCATATGAACGTAAATTTTAAACATACATAAAAAGGTTTGTTACAAGGTGAAAGAATTCTTGTAAGAATGACTCACTTTTTTAGCAACCGCTACATTTTTAGTTGCTCAACTGAGCACTGACAGAAAATTTTGTATTGTGATGGAATTTGTAGTGTGAACCTGTAATGATCCTGCCAGAATCCTTACAAATTTTCCATTCCTAGAAATAATTCATATCAATCCTTATTTCGAAATTGTTTCCCCAACTGCATTATCATCGTTTAAAAATGATATCAGTTATTCTGTTTCCCACTTTCCAATTTCCCCTATATATACCAGATCCCCAGCCACACAAACACACTTATTTCCACTTAATTATTTTGACATTACCATTACTATTACTTTACTCTGCCTGTATCTGACCTCTTAGTATTTACTAACATTGTACCTGTCGTGATACAAATCACAGAGATTCCCTATAATTATTATTGCCCCTCTCACCACCCAAGTTACTACCAGTCCTGATCCAAAACTAGTCGTAGGCACAATGATATCCAACGTACTTGGCTGCTACCACACCGAGCTCGGGATAGCAAATTGCCTAAAGCACGTATTAGATGAATTTCCGGAGGTACTATCCCGTATTTTCATATAGTGCCTCCTTTGCCACCTGTTATATAATTATATCCTTTCACCACAAAAGCCTAAAATGCGCCATAAGAGCGAAAAGCTATTTAAACCAATTTTATAATTTGAACTAACATTGTTGGCTGTTTTGCACCGACTTGGAGGTTTAAAATATAAGTACAGAAGTGGCTATTCCGCCGGAGGCTCGGACCCCGAATAAATAGTCACACCTGAGTCAATCAATCAACCCAAAACAATTTTCTACGCTATATTATCAACCCCCTAACCCTTCCTGATTGTTTATTACCTCCTCTTACACATCCTCGAGTTTTACAAATTCTAATCTGTAGAAACACATGGTTGGTGACCACACACATTTATTACCAAAATTGAATATCATTGAATATACTCATCTAATATAATAGACCATATCTCCGACTAACACTTTACTACAATATGAATACACCAGACGGATTATTAGTTGAATAATTCACATTTTTCACAATTTCACTGATAACAAAAATCATTCAATTACTAATTCATATTTTACAGCATCCTCCAGAGAGGGCGTTAGCGGCGGTCTGAAAAATTGACAGTGGCGTCCCGTCCCGAGGGTCCACCAGAATTGTTGTTTTATTTTTTTTAATTATTCATTTACTTAAATACCTGAGATTTTTTTAGTTTATTTTTATTAGTATAGAGAATTCCTTTTATTTTTATATTCACAGCTTTGAATAAAACTTATGTAATCCGATTGTGTTCGAATAAGATTCACTCCACAAAATAGAAAGGTGGTTTGAACCCGATCCTGCTTATTCACGAGCTAACAGAAATTTGCTTTGTTGACGAACGCCATAAACCCATAGCATCTTTTTTCCCCAGACGGGGTCAAAGAAAAAAACTTTTGTGACAGTACCACATCCATTTCAACACAAAAAAGAAAAGATTTTTAAAACTACAGTTGAGCACTACATCAAATTCTATTTAAATTCATTTTTGTCCGTATTTATTGTAGCAGTACTAATAGTTTGATAATTTGCTTTGTCTAAATGTGAAAGTACATAAATGTAGATTGTGTGATTACTCCGGAGAAGATAGATAACTTGATGTTTTTCAACTGATGTTAAATTGTGCGAATCTGTTGTTTTTATTGTCACCTTTATGTTACTGTAGTTTGACAGAATGGGTATACCAATATTTAGTGTTTACTGTGTGTACAGATAAGGTTACTTATTTGCCTCGAATTGCTTTGGCCCTTCTTTTTAGTAGTAGATTTGGATTTACTCTGGATGAAAGTATGTTACATTCCATTTTTTGTCCTAGGTTCGTTATATGGCAGATGTACCGAATGCTTAAAGTGCCTGGTGACACTCGTCCAGTTATCAAGTCTCCACCACCACTTCACTACATTTCAGTACCCAAGTCTCTCAACTCTGAAACAATTTTCAAATGCACAGATTGTAGTAAAACGTATACAACCCGAGAGAGATTAACGAAACATATTTATTACATGCACAAGAAAAAAGCAATACATCCCTGTACAGTCTGCGGAAAGCTATTTAGATATTTATTTGAGGTGAAATATCATCAAAAAGTACACAGTGCAGAAGCGTCGTTCCAGTGTGACCTTTGTACTAAATGTTACAAAAGCAATTATACTTTGGGCCTTCATAAAAGGAGAGCACATTTAAATGATTTAAAATACTCGTGTGCGGAATGTGATCGGAAGTTTGTTTTGAAAAATGATTTGGAGTATCATTATCAGAAAGTACATTTGGGTGTAACCTATAAGTGTACGTTGTGTGATAAAGTGTATAGAGACAAACCTTCTTATATCAATCATCGACGCACTCACTTACCTGTTGATGAATCTGAGATAATCACGTGCTCTATTTGTGACGCAAAATCTTTAACTAAGAGAGACTATAAAAGACATGCCAAGAGACATTTAAGTGATGATAAGCAAGTTTATGTTTGTGATATTTGTGGAAAACGTATATCAAGTAGAGAAGGTCTTAAAATACATTTAAAAAGGCATGCGGGAGAAAAGCCTTTTATGTGTAGTGTTTGCGGTAAACAATTTTTGTCACAGCAGATTTTAAAAGTTCACGTTCGGGTGCATACTAAGGAAAAGCCGTATACTTGTAAAATGTGCTCAAAACGCTTTACACAACGTGGCACGCTTACAATTCATCTGCGTAAACATACAGGGGAATGTCCTTATACTTGCAACATCTGTCAAAAATCTTTTGCAGCTAAAACTTTATTAAGATCTCATATAAAAGTGCACTTAAGAGCTTGTAACTAATCCTTAACTTTTTTACAATAAAATGTTAATATTTAACTGTTTTTTTATTTTATCTATAAGGATTTTTGCGTTAGACGTCGAAATTTGTATTAACTTTATGTTCCCGCGTTGGGGTGTCAATAGACGTAATTCTGGATTGTATAAGAATATCCAAGTAGTGTTATTAATTGGGTAGTTCATGATGAAACGTTGAGCATTAAATAGTCTTGATTTTGTCCACACTCGGTTTCTACGTTGTGGGTCAAAATTTGTTCCGACTAATATGACCCCACGTTGGGCGCTAATGCAAGTACAATTTTTTTTTATTACTATTCTACCCTACCAACTAAAATAAATAATTTGTAATAAACGAAAAATAAAAATGAATACTAAAAACACAAAACGAAAGAGGTGGCCTCTACCTGCACTGAAGTCTCCTTTCGGGTGAAGCGGCTTCCGCTCAACGACAGGTTGTTGGAGTCGCTGACTGGTATTTTCTGTCTCTGTGGGTGTGATAATTAGTAATGAAAGAAATGCGAGTAATACTCGAAAATTATTAAAACTGAAAATGTACTTTGGTGTCTGATTCCTTAACATTATTTATGTATGTACTACTAATTAAATTATTTACGCAAAGTGGGAGTTAAGAAATTCGACTATGTAGCTGACATCTGGAAGTTACGAAGGAATATCAATATATTCCGGAAAGGGCACAATAAGGGACTGATATCAAAAATAATTGTGTTTTATGGGGACATTGTCGCTTTGTATAGAACGAACTGTGTTAGTAGATCAACAACTCCGATATTAAAATACTTATCTTTTTTGGGTTTTCTATATGTTGTATTTGTATATTTTGTAATAACCCATTTTGAGTTGTATTAAACTATACCGTAATTTACGTTCTTCGTTCATTTAGTTGTAAATAAAAGAAAAACGTTTTTAATTATTAGTGATGTGGTAGGCAACTTAATTTGCATTTTGGTGTAACTTAAGTGTATATACTTTTTAATGGTTTATACTCCCACTTTAAATTATTTTTTCTGCTAATATTTTCGTGCAACGCGTCATCATTCAACTTCCAAAGCGTCCATTTTTTCACTTCTTGATGAATGTTGTGTTGTTTAGGAAGCCTTTTTTTGGTTTCCACCTAAATTTTGTGAAAAGTGCCATTGATTTAATGGTAAGATCTATTTAATGCATTATACTAAAAATTAAAACATTTGCTCTTTGCAGGCCCTTTGATTTACACTTTTATTACTTTTTACTTTTCTACTTCAATTACATTTTAAGTACGCATTTAATTCTACTGTTACGTACGCTTTCATTTTATGATTGCAATTTTGCATTCAATGCTGATCTGAATTTTGATCATAATTTTTTATTTGGAATTTCGAAAGAATGCAATAAACATTGGATTCAAAATTTCTTGAATAAAAATTTATAAGAAGTAAAATTCCAATTTGGTGGTTTTCAACGTAAAGCATAGTTATTTCGAGATGCGTAATATTGGTGCAAAGATGACATCACCCTTGGTTTATATTTCCGTAACCGTTTAGATACCAGAGGTTATTAAAAAGTTTGTGTACCAAAATTTTACCAACAGGTATTTATATCCATTATTTAGTAATTTAAAGCTATAACTAATTTTTTAGATATATTTTATATAATTATAATTTTAAATATTAATAATAAACATAGTCTGTATATATTTTATTTTTTACATTTTGATAAAATTTTTATTGTAAACCTCGGTTTAGTTATTCCGAGCATAATTAAAAAATAACTTGGCGTCCGAGATCATTTTATTGGTGTTACATTGCATTTTTATTATTTATGTCAAGTGGAAATGACAGCATATTTGTGGTAATTAAGCAAAACAAAAGATTGAACCGCCCTACTTTAATCTACCGACTGGGCCAAAGGCATTATTAATGGTGAACGGGTTGTATCTCGAGTTAGTTTAACGATTTGTTTATGAGAACATTTTACAACCAATTTATTTATTATTAAATTTTATACTATTACACCATTTACACTATTTACAACACCAACGTTATAATTTAAGTTATACTTTCAATAACACTTACAGTTATTTTCATCAGTAGTAATATTATCTTTCAAAATTGTTAAAGATCTTGAAACAATTTTGTGAAATTTGAAAATTTGGTTTGAGTTTTTAAATTTCCCAAAATTGTTTCAATATCTTTAACAATTTTGAAAGATAACGTTACTACTGACGAATATAAAAGTGTTATCGAAACGTTTAGATTGTATAACTTAAATATACAAATACACCATATAAAAAACCCAAAAAAGATAAGTATTTTAATATGTGTAATAATGCTGAAAATTTACATTTTCTTTCTCGATTTTATTTTAAGAATAAAATACTCTTTTTAGGGAGTTTTGATTTAATTTACCGCCTTTTCTGTAATTATTACAATTGCGTTAAATAAATGCAATATAAGATATCAAAACTGTAAGCAACTTAAACAAAAGGGGGAAATGTTAGTGGTTTCATCCGCCACTCCTAAAAAGGAGTTAAATAATTTTTATTTGTCTTAAACCGGATAGTAGAGGTTTATATTTGATATATAATTACGATTTATTTTTATCGCATTAGAGAAAATTTAAATGAACGGGAATACTTTTGGGAATTAGACGGGACAGATGGTTAAAAAAATTCCTGTTGATGTGGTGGCGGATCAAGAGGTATTAAACGTTATTTGTGGTGCTGGCTACAATTTTGGCCGCCTAATGGGCAATGAAATACTAATTTTCGGGTCTTATCGAAATAAGTTTCAATTATGAAATATTCTGGATACAAAACGCAGGAACTTCGTATATAGGGGTGTTAACTCCGGGTTTAATTATTATTTGGACACGAAAATATAATTTTCGTCTTAAACGGCTGAAATACGGGATTTATTTACGGTCACGGGAATATATTTTAACAGGATTTTCCTTACGGAAACGGGACTTTCTGCAGAGGCTTGGATGGTTTCCCAGTGCGTTTATGTATGTGGTAAATATGTGGCGGCGGGATAGGTTAATTATTCAAACCTCAATACACCCTTTGGTTAATTAGAAGGATTCTAGATTGAACAGGTATTACACCTTTCAGCCAAGCGAGGTAGGAAAATGTCTGTACAGGAATTTCACCTTGCAGACATGTTTAGTGGTATTTTACAGACGGGATGGGTTCATAATCTACCAAGGCAGAAAAAAAATTCTAACAGAAACTGGTCTGGTGAATATGATCGGAAAAATTACCTCTGAATTCGTCGGCAGATGGAAATAACGGCTTCCGCTTCCAACTAGATCGGAAGGCAGAATGGAGTTAGAAGTAAAAGTGAAGTTGAGAAATAAGTAAAGAAGTAATTAATTTCGCTTCTCAATTCAATTCAACCGTTTATTAAACTTTTAGATATTTGACAATGCATATAGAATATTATAATGTGGAGTAGACTGATAACTAAATAAAATATACAAAGTATTGTGTTATGTTAGTGGTACGCTGCTCAGGAGTCTTCGTCCTCTTCATCGCGCGGGTTGTGTTGTTGGGTTGGGTTGTGTTGATGGAATGCCTGTTTACATCGTGTTGTGTAGTTTGTTGGTTTCAAAACAGATCGTCGTGTGGGTGGTGTAGCTACTGGCGTTCGTGTTGTGTGGACTGCTCCGTTATTTGTCGACCGGTGTATGTAGTGCTGCTATCTCGGATATCTGCAATAAAAAGAAAAACGTATAAGTTTAGTCGTCACAATTGCCTGCACAACGATAGTGGGATATTATTGTGCAGTAGTAGACTGGAATTTCTGAACATTGAGGAGGTACAGAACAAGTAGGAGAGGAAATAGTTACAGCAAGTCGATACTAGTATACTTATCCGAAGCATTCTTTCTCATCGCCGTTCCGGAGAGTGCTTACCCAAAAAAGCAGACACCTCTCATCGTACGTGGGGATCACTCGCCCAGGGCAGTTGCAGTATGCGCATGCGCTAGTTCCACTGCCACCTTGCGGACGACAAGTAAGGTTTTGGCCAAATCTAACCCTCCGAGGAAACCGAAAATGCCGTCGAACTGTGTGTGAAGCGTGCGGATTTAACTGCATTTAGTACTTCCGCCTCCTCACTACAGCTCGCCGTCGCTGTGGCGTAACTAACGCTGGTGTCGCTATCGGCTTTGTCCTCTTCTGTCATTGTTGGCGTGGTGCGTCGGTCTGCTTCCGCTGGGGCTGAGGGAGACGTGGGAACTTCGGGCATCTCCGGAAGTGGGCCGAGTGATCACCACCGCAGTTCAGGCACTTAGACCGGTTGGTACGGGGCCATAACAGATCTACACGCTCCTGATGAGTCACAACAATGACGAAACCGGTCGAGCGGTAGTCTGTCATGGCATTCTCGTCTTCTGAACACTACGCAGGCTGTCATACTGGTAGGCTTACTTAACATTTTTTTAATAATAAAAATTTTTGTTTATGCCTTCTTTTTGAGAAATATAATTTTCTTAGTAATATATTATTATATACCAGTTTGAGAGATCCCATTTAAGGGTTAGTTACTCTTAACTCTCATCAATTCTTTTCTTTTGTGGTCATCTTATACATGTTCAGAGTCCAGATATTCTATACCGAGCTAGTAGCGTAGTGGTGACATGGCCTGCTTAGCATTTGGGAGGTAAGTGGTTCGATTCCCGTTACCATCTACCTTGTATGAGGTTTTTTCAGGGGTTTTCCTCATACACATACAGCGACATGGTCACTGCGTATATGCACAACATTTGCGGCGACTTAGGCGAATGCTGGCGTAGTATTTTCCCCTCAGAACCCTAACTCCGTTCCTTCCGATTCTATCCTGACCACACCACATCCTTAATCCCACCATACATATATACGTAATGTATGTATGTATGTATGCTGGCAATCCATGGTTGTGGCTAAGGAGCTCGGAAATCTCGAGCAGCCCGCCCTCCGCCTTGGGAGAGGGAATGAAATACGTGGGCTTTTCCTTTTTCAGATATTCCATGGGAGATCTACCCGCTCCTGATGAGTCACAATAATTACGAAACCGGTCGTGCGGTGGTCTGCCGTGACACTCTCGTCTTTTGAACACTAAGAAGACTAACTCATACTGGTGGGCTTACTTCAATAAATATCAACTTTTTATTTTAAAATAGCTACCTATAATTTAAATTTTTTTCTGAATTCTACGATGTGTATCAAGTTAATTTCATAATCATTATCATAATGTCGCAATAAAAAAATTGTTCTGAAACTATTATTAGGTTTAATATAATTATCAACTTTTTATTTTTAAATGACTACCTATGTATTTTTATTTTTTTTAATTTAACATGTATTAAGTTAATTTCTGCTTAACATTTAGTTCCAAAAATAATAAACATGGTTATTGATATTAACTTGGATTTTTTTTATAAAATGTTGGAGCGTACCTTGAAAAACAATCGTAATATTTCTACAACGCGTTAACTGTAATTTAATGGTTAGATAATAGCATAATGTATTGAAAAAATTTATTGAATAAAGTTATTTGCAAGTATTGTTCAAATTGACCGCCACCGTGTTGAATACACAATTGGCAGCTTCTTAATAATCCATAGGTTGCATTCAGTATAAAATTAGAAGGTATTTCACGACATGCGTTGGTAATTCTTTCTCTCAAAATTTCTTTATTTTCTGGAGGTGTTAAATAAATATTGTCTTTTGAGATATTCCAAAAATCAAGTGGTGTAAGATCCGGTGAACCTGGACGCCAACGAACTGGTCCATTTGTTCCTATCCATCTTCTACAAATTTGGTATTTAAAATCAATATTTATTCTGGTATTGTGTGGGGGAGCCCCATCTTGTTGAAAATAAATATTGTTCTGCAAGAGGCAAATCATCTAGAAAGATTCATTGTATTCAGTCAACAGTTGATGCTATTTTTCTTGATTTATTGTTCCATCTATGGCAAGTGGTCTAAGCAATCGCTAATCCAAAATACTGCACCATACATTTACATTGAATTGTCGTTGGCAGTTATTTTCAACTTTAATTCTTGGATTTTCCTGGATCCAATAGGGGTGAATGCTTCTATTTAAAGTGCTGCTACTGTACGTGCGCTCGTCTGACCAAATTATTTTCTTATAAAAATGCTGGTTTTATTGAAACTTATTTAAATAAAAATTACAAACTTGCAATCTTCGATCTTTATCGGAGTATTTCTAATGCTTGCACTTTCTAATGCTTGCACTTTCTGAGGTACGTATGGTTTAAATGTATGTTTCTTTAATACCGTATGTACAACTTCATTTGATGTGCCAATGTTAGCAGCAATTTCTCTTGTACAAGTTTGTTGATTTTCTTCTACATTAAGAACTTCTAATTCAACATTTCCTCGAAATAGACGTTGTTCACACTTAGGCTTTTTAAACGCTCCATACTTTATTAAATTACTATCAAGTCGTCTAAATTGCCATGTTTCGGGAACTTATCTATCTGGAAAACTTGTCTAGATGAGGTTGAAGCAGATAAGGTCCAATTAAATTGTCACCCCGCAAGGCAACAGCACGAGGGCTTTCGAATTCCCATATGGAAAAACGTCGTCGATATGGGTAATCTCCTGCGCTTGCACTTTGTACCTTTTGAAGATTGTGTATCCTGGCGAAAATACTTTCATACGGGATGACTCGCCTTGGTAATTTTTCTGCATACAACTTCATCCATTACAACGTATTTGTTTATAAATATGATGCATATCAACAAGTTTGACTACCAATCAAAATAAGAAACTGAGGAGTAAATATATCCAGATAGCTGCGTCAATTATGTAACACATTATGAATTACATTGCTACAGCTATCTTACTAATTAATGCATTGTCTTTAAGTATCAGTTTTTCATACATTTATCATTGAAGGTGTTAATTTTATCAATTTAGTTGTTAAACTAGTTGTAATGACTCAATTTTCATTAGCCGAACTTGCGGATATGCATCTTGTTTAGTAAGAAGCGGGATGTAGTGGAAGACGAGCTTCGCAAATGTATGCAGAAAAATTCCCAAAACGAGTCTATCCGCGTTGAAGTATCTTGTCTAAAATTCACAGTCATCTTAGAGAAACTGGCAGTCTACGACGTCATGGAGGTCCAGGTCGCCGCTTTTGAGCACGTACTGTGGAGCTCGTAGATGTTTTTGTCGTTGGTAGATACAAAAGCACTTAAGGCAACAGATCTGTGGTGAACGAGTTCTCTATTTGGATGAGTCGTGCTTTAGGAGATAAGCGTTTTTTAATAGTCATAATAGCCAGATTCATAACAATCAATATCACTTTGCAATTAATATTTGGACCGGGATGATGGGTGACAATTTAATTGACCCTTATTTGCTTCCTCTTCGTCTACCTGGCTACATACATGGACAGTTTTTGGAAGATGTTTTGCCAATGGTATTAGAAGATGTGCCACCATAGCTTACAGAAAGGATGTGGTTTCAGCACGACCGGGCATCTGCACATTTTTCTTTGTTGACACGGCAACACCTAAGTGAGGTTTTTCCTAGAAAGTGGTTCGCCTGAACAATAGCTAATCTTTGGATGGCGCCCGAAATACTTGCACCCGTTTCCCCCTGGAGTGAAGAACCGATATCCGCCCAGGAATGATATCAAAAAAATCAAATAAATACCGTTATTTATAATTCCATTTAAATAAATATTTCCAAACGAGTCTTGATTTTTGTATTGGTATGCGTTGAGGGCAGGCTTCACCTGTACCAACGAAAAACCATTATAGTGTGCTTGTAAATTATGACCGAAATGTTATACACAACGCGAGACACTAAAAATTCACATGTTTGTGATATTTGTCAAAAATTGTTTTGAATTAAAGCTTTATTAAGATCTCATACTAAAGGGCACTTAAGAGCTCGTAATTAATCGTTAATTCCATAATAAAATGTTGAGTATTCAACGGCCTTTTAATTTAATCTCCAATAGTTTTACAGTGGGCGCCAAAATTATTATTAACTTACAGCCCCACGTTGGTGCCAATACAAGTTGATCAGATCAAATGCCCTTATATATGATGAAGTGAAAATGACACGTATTTTTCTTGTGGTTGAGTAATGAAACCAAATTATATGACACACGCATACCGGCATCACTTCATACATGCACATTACACGAGGATATTAGGAAAATGCTCGATTCTTTCAGCAGCGTACATTTTTTTACTCATACTAAATCTAGGGTTGTAATTGACGGTGGTAGAGACGCTAAATCAGCTTATCCTCCTCGCCATGCTCCGCGTGTAAATGCTTTATTTAAAATTTGTTCACAACATATATTCAAATACGGCACTTTCAAGTAATTACGCATCAAATAATAACAAACCAAAAATATCTCATCTGAAAATTATATATACAGGGTGTTTAAAAAGATGCGGCAATATGAAAGGGGTGATTATCCAGGTCATTTTATACAATAAAGTTCCTATAAACATAGGGCCGCAAACGCTTCGTTATCGATCTACAGCGTGTTGAAGTTTAATTTAAAAAACAGTCAAAATTAGATTTTTCCAAAACGGCCTGAGATATCATAATGAAATTTTACGCGTGCCAATAGCTGTGGAGACGCATACTTTGCAATACAACACGATGTTTCAGTCGTACCATTGGCGCGCGTATTGGCACGTCACAGGCTATTTTCAAGAAAAAG
>JARFJB010002216.1:0-295000 GCA_036346205.1 Vesta saturnalis | reverse complement strand
GTGTGTGTGTGTGTGGTGTGGGTGTGTGAGTGTGTGTGGGTGTGTGAGGTGTGTGGGGTGTGTGGTGGTGTGTGAGTGGTGTGTGAGGTGAGTGTGTGTGGTGTGTGTGAGTGTGTGAGTGTGTGGAGTGTGTGAGGTGTGTGAGTGTGTGAGTGTGTGTGGAGTGTGTGTGGTGTGTGAGTGTGTGTGTGTGTGAGGTGTGTGTGAGTGTGTGTGAGTGTGTGTGGTGTGTGAGTGTGTGTGTGTGTGTGTGTGAGTGTGTGTGAGTGTGTGTGGTGTGTGTGAGTGTGTGTGTGTGTGTGTGTGTGTGGTGTGTGTGAGTGTGTGTGTGAGTGTGTGTGGGTGTGTGTGGTGTGTGGTGTGTGTGGGGTGTGTGTGAGTGTGTGTGGAGTGTGTGTGGTGTGTGTGAGTGTGTGTGAGGTGTGTGTGTGTGTGTGTGTGGTGTGTGTGAGTGTGTGTGGTGTGTGTGAGTGTGTGTGTGTGGTGTGTGTGGTGTGTGTGGAGTGTGTGTGGTGTGTGTGAGTGTGTGTGATGTGTGTGTGAGTGTGTGGTGGTGGTGTGTGTGTGGTGTGTGTGGTGGTGTGTGGTGTGTGTGAGTGTGTGGGTGTGTGTGAGTGTGTGTGAGGTGTGTGTGTGTGGTGTGTGAGTGTGTGTGAGTGTGTGTGGGTGTGTGGTGGTGTGTGAGTGTGTGTGAGTGTGTGTGAGGTGTGTGAGTGTGTGAGGTGTGTGTGGTGTGTGGTGTGTGTGTGTGTGTGTGTGTGTGTGAGTGTGTGTGGTGTGTGTGTGTGTGTGAGTGTGTGTGGTGTGTGTGGTGTGTGGGTGTGTGTGTGTGTGTGTGGTGTGTGTGAGTGTGTGTGTGTGTGTGGTGTGTGTGAGTGTGTGTGTGAGTGTGTGTGGTGTGTGTGAGTGTGTGTGAGTGTGTGTGGTGTGTGGTGTGTGTGGTGTGTGTGAGTGTGTGGTGTAGTGTGTGTGGGTGTGTGTGAGTGTGTGTGGTGTGTGTGAGTGTGTGTGGTGTGTGTGAGTGTGTGTTGTGTGTGGTGGTGTGTGTGAGTGTGGTGTGTGAGTGTGTGTGGGTGTGTGGTGTGTGGTGTGGTGTGTGTGTGAGTGTGTGTGAGGTGTGTAGTGTGTGTGTGGGTGTGTGTGGTGTGTGTGGTGTGGTGTGGGTGTGGAGTGTGGTGTGTGGTGTGGGGTGTGGGTGGGGTGTGGGTGTGTGGGTGGGGGGTGTGGGTGTGTGTGTGTGTGTGTGTGTGTGTGTGGTGTGTGAGTGTGTGTGAGTGTGTGTGGGTGAGTGTGTGTGAGTGTGTGTGATGTGTGTGTGTGGTGTGTGTGAGTGTGTGTGAGTGTGTGTGAGTGTGTGTGAGTGTGTGTGTGGTGTGTGTGTGGTGTGAGTGTGTGGTGTGGTGTGTGTGAGTGTGTGTGAGTGTGTGTGGTGGTGTGTGGTGTGTGTGAGTGTGTGTGTGTGGTGTGTGGTGTGTGTGAGTGTGTGTGAGTGTGTGTGAGTGTGGTGTGTGTGAGTGTGTGTGAGTGTGTGTGAGTGTGTGTGAGGTGTGTGTGTGAGTGTGTGTGATGTGGTGTGTGAGTGTGTGTGAGTGTGTGGTGTGTGTGTGTGTGTGTGAGTGTGTGTGAGGTGTGTGAGTGTGTGTGGTGTGTGGTGTGTGTGAGTGTGTGTGAGTGTGTGGTGTGTGAGTGTGTGTGTGAGTGTGTGTGAGTGTGTGTGAGTGTGTGTGAGTGTGTGTGAGTGTGTGAGTGTGTGAGTGCGTGCAGTGCGTGCGTGCGTGCGTGCGTGTGTGCGTGCGTGTGTGTGTGTGTACGTGTGCGTGCGCGTGCGTGCGTGCGTGCGTTGTGTGTGGTGTGTATACAGGGTGTCGAGATAAACAGTCGGTTAAATTAGAGCAAAGTTGCGCATTTTTATGTTGAACAATAATCTGAAACAAAATTAGAGTTGTCATCTTTTGCTTTTGAATTATTGCAAAAAAATGAAAATTTTGGTTTTCGTTTTTATTTTTTACGCAAAAACTATTCAAGCTAGACGTTTTTAACTAAAACATTGTGAACGCACTTGTTCACAAGGAATGTAAATCTGTCATCGTAATTTCCTTGACACCCTAGACGCAAAAGATACACATCCAACTTTGTTTTTTTTATGGGTGTCATTTTGGATTTTTGCATTTTTATATAGTTTTTTTTCTGAATACAATGATGTATCACACATAATACTTCTTCCTTCATTTACACCAACATTTTCAAGTTTCCAATTTCGTTTAATAAATCTAGACAAAATTATGGCGGTAGGCCCAATGAACATGAAAAGGAAATCTTACAAGCGGTAAAAATTCACATGATTTTATAACGAACACCTAAATACTAAGTACACATTTTTTCATTAGTTACAATACAATCCTTCTGTCTCAACGAGGAAGTTGCAAATCATCACAATAAGTCGTTTAGAGATCACTCGAGAAACATAAGCATCGCCTTTACGCATTCCATGTTTCGCAATTTCCTTGATGTCATATGGTCTGATGAGTGCCAGTTCACTAATGCAGGACTGTTTAATCGGCACAATGAGCATTACTGGTCAGTTCAGAACCAACATCAGTTTCAAGACCGGCGATCGCAAATATGCTTGTTTTTTTGGGCTATATAGTAATAGGTCAATTCATCTATGAAGAAAATTTAAATGTCCATCGTTACCTTAATTTCTTAAGGACGTTTGTAACAGACTTTGTGGACAACAATATTGCTCTTCGACGTTTAAATCCAATCTGATTCCAGCAAGATGGCGTGCGCATAATGCTAGGAGGGTTAGGGAATACTTGTCGGAAATGTTCCCCGATCGAGTTATTGCCCATAACGGTGATGTACACTGACCAGCACGGTCGCCCGATCTCTAGACTACTGTTTGTGGGGGACAATTAAAATAACGTTTATAAAGCGTTACCAGCTGATCTGAATGAACTTCGCGGAAGAATTATTACCTCTTTTAGACATGACATCAGGAGAAGGAATGTCTGAAGAGCAATAGCTAATCTAAGAAAGCGAGCGGCGTAGTGCCTTGAAGTGGAGCGTGGCCAATTTGGACACGTGCTGTAATTTTTTTACCTTCTTGTGTTTAATATTTTTCTTTTAATAATAATAATAATTGTTTTCTTTGGAAACTTGTCAAATGTTTCCTTAAAATACTGGACACAAATTCAACTTTGACAGCGCCAAATCTTTGATTAGTATCGAGCATATAACAACCAAAATAATCAGCGTGAATATAGAACTAGAAAAGAATTCAAACAGTATGAACAAAAGTGATGACACCATGAGACTACCAACAGCATAGAAAACGGTATTAGAATACAGAATAAAACCATCATGAATTAATCAAAAAGTGGAAGTGCAGAACACGAAAAAGTGAAATCGTCATAAAGCAGTCCAATACAGTTATCCTGAATTTGACGAATGTGACCGCCGAAACGTTGTGGAGAAAAGTAGAGTTTCGAGGAGACTAGGAATAGAATGCGAACACCCAGAAAACCAAAAAAACATATCAGCCGCGGAAACCTGAGGACAACTTTTTCGCGGATGCCTAGTAACCTATTGCCACTAAGCTCTTTGCGTATTATTGATATCCATGTGGGTTTCATTTCTATACCAGTTTGCCTTATCGGATTTTCTGACAATGTTATGTAAATAGCTTCTTTTAGTTTTCAGTGAGTTTTATTCTTGTCCTTTGCCGCTATCTATTTGTTATCAAATTGGATTTGGTAATCTTCGCTTCAGATATGTTCGGAGATTCTTGATCTTTCTCTTTCGCCTTTGCGGATGCTATTCTTATGTTCCTGTGCTCTAATTTTGGAGTGATTTACTGTTCTTTCCTATGTATGGCTGGCCACATTTGCAAGGTAATTTGTATACACAATTTTTGGAATTCTGGTCTTTATTGTGTGGTTTGGTTCTTGTGAATTTGAAGGCAATGCTGCCTATCCTTGGTAGTTTGTCTTAGGTACATGGTATATACGGTATTACCACTTTGTATTTACGTTCTTCAACACTTACATTCAAGCTTAGAGGCTATTTAGATCGCCCAGCCCGAAATTAGTATTCGGACGTGTTTTTATCGATAACCTTAAAAATAAGTTAAGAACATTTGAATCAAGGTATGTAATGTATAGGGAACATTTGAAAAACACAGCTGTCAGTTCTAATCTACCAGTGTTGTCAGGTTTCTAAGCGCAGTGTTGCCATTTCATGACAACGCCCTGGAAATACGCCAAGGTCAAAAAAGTGCGGTTTTACTGTTTTAAGGTCATGTCCTTGAAGCGTTTCAAGGGAAAGATTATCTGAAAATAGAATCAAATTTTTGAAAATGAGACCAAGGATAAGTTGATTTCAAGGTTACTAAAAATCGGACTAGATTCTCACAAACGAGGCATAGGTCAACGTTATCTAATAATAGAATTCTAGAAAGACAACACCAAGGTTATCTAAAAGCAGAATCGAAAGAAAGTTTATCTACTAATAGATACGTGATTGTTATCTAAAATGCGAATTCAAGGTTGTTTAAAATTTCCAGAAAGGGATATATTTCGCAAGATGTAACCTGTTTCATAAGTAAAATTAATATGAAAATTCTCCAAATACCAAATTCCTGCAATCGAACCGATATAGAGATTAATGAACCTTAAAAGGCCATTGAGGTGGGACATGGACAAAAATCAAACACAATTCGGCATCGAAACGGTTTTTGAGATAAAGGTTTTTATGGAATGACCTTGAGGTTAAATATGACGTATCTTACGACCAATTAATGCACACGTTCATAGTGTTATCCGATTACCCGAAATTTGAAAATTTTTTAGGTTAAATGTCCCGGATTCCGAATCGCATCGAACGCACGCGTCTCAATTGACATCTAATTGAAAACGTCAAATATGCGGGATTATGCAGCCAAAAATTTTTGAAATAAGTGTTTTGGTGGCGATTAATATACTTTGGCTTTTTTTGTGATAAAAACATGTTTCCTGGCTATTTGACCATGGTAAATCTAGAAGTCACAGATTTTGATTTTGAAAGGTTTGATGTACCTTTGTACATAAGCTTTGACTACAAGAGTGTATTTTCTCAATCGGGTGTGCATTGTATCCAAATTGTGGGGCTAACAGGTTCAATAAAAATATTCGGTATTTACACCTGTTTTGAGTGTAATCAATGTTATGTTTGTAAGGTTTGTGGAAACTGTTTATCAACTACAGGAACATATAAGGAGGCATGGGTGAAAAACCTTATGTGTAGTACTTGTAAACAATATTCACTAGTTAAAAAATTTTAATTGCATATTTACCTTTGAACTTATTCGTTCATAACAAAAACTTATAATAATATACAATAGTATAGCTTGGCGTGCATATCAAGAAAACGTCGTATTGTAAATTGTGCCCGAACGTTTTATACAACGTGAAACTTTCAATTCATATGCATACTCCTACAAAAGTTTGTCCTTATATCTAAACCTTTTTTAAAATTTCATATTAAGGTACAATTTATCTTTACAGTGGCTTGATTAATTCATAACAAAATGTTATATACCAAATGGATTCCATTTACCATCGGGTCCCACGTTGGGCGCCAGAATTTATGTAGACTGTGGCCCCATACTGGGGCGCCAATGAAGTCCGACAATTTTTTATTGTAATTTTGAATATTGTGTTACCGTACTAAATGTGAAGATACGGTAAACAAGGTGTTTGTATTATATGGAATATTTTATGTAAAGAAGTGCGTGAAATTATTAACCATTTCTTTGCTAATAATGTATCGCTTTCTATTGATTGCAATGGATATCCTTATTGACCATATCATTTTCGACTTATTTACTAGTGACGGCCAAATTTATTTTAGCTACACATAATTTGAGTGATTTGATCAACAGCCTGGCTCCACGTTGGTCGCCAAAGCCAAAATGTATTGATCATTAGGGCATCACGTTGAACGCCAATTGATTCTACTGCAGCAAGAGTTCATAAAACTTGCATGTATAGATAACTTGTTTATATTGCAACTCACTCAGGGCAAACGATTCGAAATTTTGATAGATACAAAGGAATCAAATTCTGTTAAAGATCTACTTAAACAAAATCTTCCTGTGACGTTTGACGTAATAAACAGGTTATGCACGTTTTGTCTTTTACCTGCTCCTCCACACTTAATGTTGTTTGCGTAACCGTATCGCTGTAAATTTGATAAATCTCTAAGAAAACCTTAATTAAAAACTATTTCGTGTTAATTCTAATCTAATTTTAGATATGTAGTCTGGCAATCTTATAAAGTGCTTCAAGTACTGAGTAAAAAAAGAAAAATCAAACATACATTGAGCCGTAATAGTAAATTAGACTTAATTGTCGTGTAATAAAATTTTTAAATGTGATTTGAGATTAAAGAGACATCAACTTTGTGCACGAGAAAATTGCAATTTATCGTTGTAAAGTACGAGAAAGACGGTTTAAAGGTTTATGTTTAAAATCTCACGAAGGAACTCATATAATAAGTGGTGAGTTTAAATGTGAGATTTGTGGTTTAGTGTATAATACCTTAAATACGATGAAGGAACATAGTGACGCTGCTCGGTTTAAATATAACGAATGTAATGAAGTGTTTGATACAAATTGTTCTTTACAAATTAAAGTACGTTTAAGAGTGACGTTTAAATGTTCTGATTACAATCAAGTATACACAAATGAAGCTTCGTTCATCGAGAAACTTATAAAACTGATTACACGCCAATTATTTTGTATTGTATGCTGTGTAATGCAACGTTTAAACATAAACATGCTTTACGAAGGCATATGAGGAAGTATATGGCAATTGATAATGATCAAGTTTATGTTTGTGATATTTGCGGAAAGCATATTACAACTGACACTAGTCTTAAAGGACATACTGAGAGAAGCCTTATCCGTGCAACATCTGCAATAAATATTTTATAGCAAAGTTTCTAACAGTGCATACCCAGGAAAAGCTGTTTCCTTACTCAGAACCCTAACTCCGTTCCTTCTGATCCTATCCTGACCACACCCATCCTTAATGTATGTATGCTGGGAATCCATGATGGTGGCTGAAGGAACTTGGAAAGCTCAAACAGCCCGCCCTCCCCCTTGGGGAGGGGAAGAAATACGTGACCTTTCCTTTCCTTCGTTGGCATCCAAAATATGCCCTGAACGTTTTTCACAATTTGGGACACTCACAATTCATATGCGTAATCATACCGGAGAATGCCCTCATGTATGCAATATTTGTCAAAAAACATTTGCAACTAAATCATTATTGTGTTCTTACGTAAAAGTGCACATAAACGTTTATGATTAGTTTATGTACGAGATGTGGCAGAAAAGTAATGAGACTCATTTTTTTATTTACCAATGGTTTTTATTTTTTTCAAACATCAATGTTATCGCCTTCAAAGTAGTTACACACCGATGGAGACGTTGTTCCCACTGTTGGTAGCAGCGCTGGAAGTCTTCAACCGGTGTGGTCTTCAGCATGTCCCGAAATGACGTCCTCTGAGCACATTTTTCAATTTAGGAAAAAGGAGAAAGTCACAGGGACTGAGGTCAGGTGAATAGGGGGGCTGAGGAACCACAGGAATGCCTTTTGAGGCAAAAAATTATGGAGAGGGCAGTGTGACATGGGGCGTTGACATGATGGAGCATCCATTTGTCTGCAATGTCTGGTCTCACGCGAATGACCCTTTTTCTGACCCTTTCAAGGGCGTCTTTATAAAAAACTTGGTTAACAGTTTGTCCTGTAGGAACAAATTTTTTGTGGACTATTCCCCTTCTGTTAAAAAAACAAATCAGCATTGATTTGATCTTCGATTTACTCATTCGGGCTTACTTTAGTCGAGGAGAGTTTGTAGTGTGCCACTCCTCACTTTGCCTCTTGGTCTCAGGATCGTATTAAAAAATCCATGATTCATCACCTGTGATCACACGACTAAAGAAATCTTACTCATTAGCGATTCTGTCCAGAAGATCAACACACTTATTTTTGCGAATGTCCTTCTGTTTAATTGTGAGGTTTTTCGGCACCATTTTGGCACAGACCTTTCGCATGTGCAAATGTTGTCAAAATTTGATGAACGGTAAATCTGTTCAAATTTAATTGTTCACTCAACATTCTTAATGTTAAACGACGGTCTGATCTCACAAGAGTGTTCACACGTTCGATGTTTTCGTCGGTTTTCCTGAACGGTGTTCATCTTCTTCGTGTTCTCTGCCTTCCGAAAATGATTTGTGCCAGCGAAAAACTTAAGCTCGGGATAAAGAATCTTCCCCATAGGCCTGTTTTAACTGTTTAAACGTCGCACTTGCCGATTCTCCAAGCTTAACACAAAATTTAGTAGCACAACATTGCTTCAAATTCCGCTGTTCCATTTTACGTGACACACAACCAAAACACAACTTCACTAATAGCAGTCACAAAAATCACATAGTTAACGCAAGGAGTTGAAACTTACACTGAGCTATGGGAGGGTACTGATGCACGTGCTCTATGAAGTACAACAGCGCAGCGTTGCCAGACCGCTTGCAGTGTTACTTTTCTACCACACCTCGTATATAGATCTATTAATGTAATTTTAATTAACATCTGTCCTTGACTACCCCACCCTTCCTACCTTTTTAATTTTTATTAGTAAACTTATACCAAAATAAGTAAATTTTTACTGAATTTTAGTATAACGCCCTTCAAGTCTCGTGGATTTTGGACCGGTAAATAAAAATATCACGAAAACCAACCTACGCCAATAAAATGGTCAAACAAGGAAATAAGTCTGCTTGGCGTCACCTTCTGCCACGTAAACCAGTCAGTACCGAAGAGGTACATCAAATGCAAAACAAAATAAAAAGAGCAAGCGAGAAATGGAAAACCATATTTGTGCACCTTTCATATTACGGTAGGGTAGCCGTAATCAATAGTTTTATAGCACCCTAACTATGGTATTCGCTACAAGTGCCCCCATTTAACAACAAGGGTTTAAACACCTTACAAAAAGTGTTGTAAATGCCTTCTAGCTATCTAGGGCCGAAATTCACTTTCTTTCCTTATCACTATGTGAAAGCAATGTCTCACAAATTACCATCTACCCGAAAAATACACAGTATTCTTAAAAAGCCTTTTTGCCTTAAAGTTTAATTAAGCCTCAAAAGTTCAAATATTTATCTATCAGAATCCTTTAGAGGGGGTGGGCGAAATTAATGCTAAATGTTGACTCACAAAAACTAGTTATCCCTGTAACTGGATACCTATTGCATTTGTCACTCTTTTTAACTTAATTCCTTAGCTTTCAATATATACACAATTTCCATTTCTTTGAACCAATGCATCTCAAACTTTAAACTATTAATTTAAATTTTATTGCCAAACATTACCAAACCCGGATATTCAAAACTTACTATCTGACAAAGCTGGCAAGTTTAATATTCAGATGTTTATTGCTCCTTAAATGGATTCAATGTATACATTCTTTACCTATGATTTTTGATAGTGCGCATTTTAATATTATAATAATTATGCGAAAGTTGCGAAAGTAATGTTCACTAGTTTTGTGTTACCGAACGCGAGTACAGCTAAAATATATAATAGTTATGATGTGTTTAGAGTATCATTCATATTCTTACTATTTACTTTTACAGAAATGGTCGAAGAACGCGAAATCGATTGTATTTCACTCAGGTTTTTAAGTTAATTGTTGCCGAATTTGACTGCCTGAATCGGCAATCTAGAATTTAGCTAGCTGTTTAACATTCAGATATTCAACGCTCCTTAAATGGATTTGATGTATATATTCTTTACCTATAATTTTGGATTGTGTGGCATTTTAATGTTAAACTCTAATAATATTTATGCAGATGTTGGAAAAGTAATGTCCACTAGTCGGCAATTTATTAATAATTTATTTTTTGTCTTGTTGCCGAACGCGACTACATTTAAAATATGTAATAGTTATCATGTGTTTAAAGTATCATTTAAACTCTTATTATTTACTTTCACAGGTTTTTAACTTTGTTGCCGAATTCTACTGCCTGAATTGACAATCCAGAATTTAGCTATGTTCTTTGTCATTAATTGCTGCGAAAAATTGGTCAGTTCATGTTTGGTGTCTGTTGTTGCCCAACATGGCTTAGCCATGCTCGAGAACGTTTCTAAGTGAATTCTTTTCAACCTTCAATTGGTATTATATTAAATTATATTATATTTAATTTATGTTTTGTATCTTTTGTTGCTAAACGTGGCTTTATCTGTTAGCAATCTGTTACAAAATTAAGACTAATAGTTTTGATTTTGATACGCCTACTGTATTATTCTTTATTCACGTTCTAGAAAATTTTTAAGATATTGACTTTATATTTTCTATTATTACTCCGACCGAAATTGTCAAGGATGGAGGAAAGGATTGCATTTGTTTTATAGTTTGTGTATGTTGTTGCCGAACTCAGCTTTGCATCGCTTCGAAATATATTACTAAAATAAGATTGACACTAGTTTTCATAGTCCCTATTATTATTAGGACAGGAACTATGTGCAACATGAAATTGCTTGTGTTTTACTCACATTTTAGTTAGTTGATGCCAAACTCGACTTTTCCTTAACTAGCAATTTATTATTAAACTTAAAATAATACTTGAAGATATTCAAGGTATGTTCTGTATCATTAATTACCACCATAATTATCGATTAATCCGGAATTGATTCCATGTATGTTACGTTTTGTCTGTTGTTGCCGAACTCAGCCTTTCTTCGCATCTGAAATCTATTACTAAATTAAAATTGATACTTTATGTTTTGCGCTTTGTTTATTATTAGGACAAATTTTCGTGGAATGGAATGGATTGTGTTTTAATCGTGTTTTTAGTTGGTTGATGTCAACTTTTCTACAATCGGCAAAACATTGAATTTAGAATTAATATTTTTAACATGTTCAAGGCATATTTTTTGTCACTCATTACTGCGGCCGCAATTGTCGTTTAACGCGGATATGCAATTAATTTGTGTATATTATATGTATAGTCCTGATCCTAATTACTCACAAAAGGTATCAAAAAGCTCGAAAAGGATTACATTTAATTCGCTCGACTTTGCTTCGCTCAGAAACCCACTAAACTAAGATTATTTTCGTATGTTCTGTCTTCTATTATTCATTAGGATACATTTTCATATGTTCTGCCGTCTATTATTTATTAAAATAGAAATTGGGGTGCGCAAAATTTATTGTACTTGACTCCTGTTTTAAGCCAGTTGATGCCAAACTCATCATTACCGGCAAGCCAGTATTGAACTAGAATAATTTTTTTAAGGTACTCAATTGTATTCTCTATTATTGATTGCTGCGTATGATATTGTTAAGGAACGTATAAACGTGTTTTTGGTTCTGTGACCGAATGCGGCTTAGCATCGCTAATAGTTTTGATACGAGTTTGTGTGCATGAATTATTCTGGTACACAAAATCTATTGTATTTTACATATGCGTTTAAGCTAGTTTTTGAACTCGACTTTGTCAAGAAATGCATTTAATTTATGTTTTGTTTGTTGTTGCCGAACTCAGCTCCGCATCTCTCGGTAATCTATTACTAAATTAAGACTAATAATATTGATATAAATTGTTTGATCTATGCTGTATTCATTATTAGGACACACATGGTCTTGGTACGCGAAATGGACTGGGTTTTACTCATGATTTTAAGTTAGTTGTTTTGGAACTGTCTTACTCATTATTATAGTTTTGAACTAAAATGAATATTTTCAATGAGTTTTCTTTCATTAATTACGGTGATCGAAATTGTCACGAACTGCTGAAGAGCTATTTAATTCGTGTTGTTGCCTAACTCAGTTTTACTTCATTCGGCAATATGTTACTAAATTAAGATTGATACAGTTTTGATATGTTTTATTCTGTCTGTTATTCATTATTAGGACACAAATACTCATGTTACGTACAATCCATATTAGTTACGTTTTTAAGTTCGTTGTTGCCGAACTTCACTTTCTAATGTTCATTGCTGCGACCTCAGTTGTCAGTTGATGTTTTAAGTCTAGATTAAGACTGATAATTGCGAATGGCCTTGATATGTGAAACTGATTTATTTTTAAGTTGTTGCCGAACTTGATTGCTCCAATTGGCAGTCTAGTATAGAACCAAAAATTAATATTTTTAATGACATTTATTGTATGTTCTCTGATATTAATTGCTCAAACAGAAGTTGTATGTTTATGCTTTATGCTGCCGAACTCGGTTTGGCAACTAAATTAAGGTTGATAATAGTGTCGGTATAATTCATGTAATTAGCTAAAATTGTCCTTGTACGCGAGATTGATTTATTTTACTTACATTTTTCAAGTAATTGCCGAACCTGATTTTGCCTTAATCGGCAACCTAGTAATAAAGATTAATAATTTTTCATATATTTTAAATGAAGGTAAGTTTAGGCATTTGTTTTAAACTCTGTCACTACTAGAATCTAAATTGTGAAACGCGAAACCTGTGGTGATTTATACACGCTGTTAACTTAGTTGTTTCCGAGTATTGAACTAACATTGTTTTTAAGATATGCAATTATATATATATATATATATATATATATATATATATATATATATATATATACAGGCTGTAACAAATTCGTTTCTCAGTATAGGGATCTCGGGAACGGTAAGAGATAGAGAGACGGTTAAATTGGGGCAAAGTTGGTAAATGTTGTGGCAAGTAATATGCCGTCAAGTAAGTAAAATTATTTTATACGGTTCCGGATATATCCGATAAAAACCGAAATTCTGCGATTTCGTTTTTATTTTTTTCTGACCTTATTAGTAAAGATACTTTAAAACTAATAAAACGTTCTTAAAGCCATTTTTAATGGTTTACAACATGGTATTTTTTATTTTCTTCTACAACGTTTCGTCCTCACGCAACCACCATCAAATTTATTTTCTTAAATACGACGAAAATGGAATTCTCTAGTTAGTTACATTATTAAATTCTGAATGCACTGGTATATCACATTTCATGTTTTTCTACGTTTTGAACCTTAAAAACCACCCTCATTTAAATTCTTTTTGATACGATCCTGCGCTATCTTCAGCTTGTCATTACTTACATAAACTGAACTAGAAGAGTATTAAATAATAGAATATGAACTACTAAAATATTGCACTTTATTATTTATTATGATAAAATACATAAAAACTAGACACTAATGAAAAATAACTAATATCCACATAATAATAATAATAACCCCTAACAGAAATGGCTAAATATTAAATTACGAAAAAATACATAATTTTAGTTTAGAATGTACAATTTACAAGTGTTCGAACAGATTTCCATTTACACCCCTACACAACTCTATTCTTTTACACATATTTTATACTGCCCTTTGAATATCACGCCTTCGTAAAGAATTAAACCAATTTATAATATTTTCTCGTAATTCCGCAATATCATTTGGAACGGTTTTGTATATTTTGTTTTTTAAGTGACCCCTCAGGTAATAGTCCAATGGTGAAAGATCCGGTGACCTCGCTGGCCACTCCACTATTACCAATCCATCTTCAGGGAATTGCCTATGCAGAAACTCTGTCACATCTCGAGTATTATGAGGCGGCGCCCCATCTTGCTGAAACCATAAGTTTTCGATTCTGTTCAGTGGTAATTCATCTAAGTAATCTAAAAATATTGTCGTAAGAAATTCAAGATAACCTACTCCATTTAACGTTTCTTCATAAATAAAAGGTCCAAGAATTCTATCACCATTGATGCCAGCCCATACGTTGAGACCAAATCGTACTTTATTTCGAATTTCATATTCTACTCATTAATACTCATTTAGTTTAATTTGTATGAATAAGTATGTATGAGTTAAAGATATCACAGGACCGTATCAAAAAAAAATTGTAACAACGTGGTTTTTAAGGTTCAAAACGTTGAAAAATATAAAGTGTGATATATCACTGCATTCAGAATTTAATAAGGTAACTAACTAGAGGAAAATTTCATTTTCGTCGTATTTAAGAAAATAAAGTTGATGATGGTTGCGTGAGGACGAAACGTTGTAGAAGCAAATAAAAAATACCATTTTGTAGACCATTAAAAATGGCTTTAAGAATGTTTTATTAGTTTTAAAGTATCTTTACTAATAAGGCCAGAAAAAAATAAAAACGAAATCGCAGAATTTCGGTTTTTATCGGATATATCCGGAACCGTACAAAATAATTTTACTTTCTTGACGGCATATTACTTGCCACAGGATTTAGCAACTTTGCCCCAATTTAACCGTCTCTCTATCTCTTACCGTTCCCGACGAGGTCCCTATACTGAGAAGCGAATTTGTTGCAGCCTGTATATATGTGTATATATATATATATATATATATATATATATATATATATATATATATATATATATATATATATATATATATATATATATATATATATATATATATATATATTTCAACAATCTGTTTCCTTTTCAAGAATATAAATAATTATTCTTGAAAAAGGAAACAAAGATAAGTTTCTGAATCGTGAAAAGAAATATTTTCAGTATTTAAACACGAGAAAATTCAGAATATGAATATTTTCAGAAATAAAAATACTCATATATATATATATATATATATATATACGAGGCATGTTTTTTAAGTAAGTACCGTTTTGCGATTCCGCCGCCGCAGCGCTACGGTCGGCGTTCCGCGCATGCGCGCTGGTTACCTACATCTCTTGTCTACGCACTGACGCCATTACAGTCTGATTCTTCATTGTATACGTTGTTTACTGAGTGTTTAAGATGCCTCCGACAATCGTGAGTCCCGCCGATTGTGAAGTACGGGCTGTTATACGATTCCTTAGTGCTAAAGGCGTAAAACCGATCGATATTCATCGTGAGATCTGTGAAGTTTACGGACAAAACATTATGAGTGATGGAATGGTAAGGAAATGGGTGAGAGCATTTAAAGATGGCCACACAAATGTGCATGATACGAGTAAAGAACGGAGTGGGCGTCCTTCGGTCGTTAATGAAGATTTGGTGCAGAAAGTGGACGAAAAGGTGAGAGAAAACAGACGCTTTACAATTTCATCATTGTGCGACTGCTTTCCTCAATATTCTCGTAGTGTTTTGTATCGTATTGTGACCGAGAACTTGAATTACCGGAAATTGTGTTCACGTTGGGTTCCAAAAATGTTGACGGATTTGCACAAAACCCAACGTTTAGGCAGTGCATTGACTTTTCTTGAGCGGTACCACAATGAAGGTGAAGATTTTTTAGACCAAATCGTTACTGGTGACGAAACATGGGTGGCCTACGTCACACCAGAATCGAAACAACAATCCATGGAATGGCGACATTCATCATCACCCAAAAAAGTGAAGTTTAAGCAAACAGTTTCTGCCCGGAAAATCATGTGCACAGTTTTTTGGGACAGAAAAGGAGTATTACTAGTGGAGTTTCTGCCTCGTAATGAGACAATCAATGCAGCGTCTTATTGTGAGACATTGGACAATCTGCGTCGTGCAATCCAGAACAAAAGACGTGGCAAGTTGAGTAAGGGTATCGTTTTGCCGCATGACAATGCCCGTCCATATGTGGATAATCGGACCAAAGATCTCATCAAATCTTTTAAATGGGAAACTCTAGATCATCCTCCATACAGCCCTGATCTGGCGGCCAGCGACTACCATTTGTTCCTGCACTTGAAGAAACACCTGGGTGGTCAGCGTCTTCAAGACGATAACGAAGTCAAAACATTTGTGATACAGTGGTTAACAAGTCAGGCGGCAGAATTTTATGAGGAGGGTATTCATAAACTGGTGCCACGTTATGACAAGTGCCTCAATATTCACGGAAATTATGTAGAAAAGTAGATTAAAGTACAGGCTTTGATGTAAAAATAAAATTATTGCGATATCTTTGCACGTCTTTTTTAATTCCAAAACGGTACTTACTTAAAAACATGCCTCGTATTATATATATATATATATATATATATATATATATATATATATATATATATATATATATATATATATATATATATATATATATATATATATATATATATATATATATATATATATATATATATATATATATATATATTGGCAGAAATTCTCAAAAAACGCGAAAACGGCAGTCTTACTAAATTAAGATCGAGATAAATATATTTTAAGTTTTGTTATTTATTAGTAGATTAAACATTAATAGTTTTTCTGTCGCCGAACAAGACTGCCTCGCCTAGCAGTTATCTAAAAATAATAGTTCTGATGTAATTAGTATAGTATGTTAGTTACCTGCATGGAAAAATTTTGTTTTGCCATTGTTAAGAATTAAAAATAATAATATTTTTAAATACTTAAATATTTTAATTCTATTAATAATTAAATAGAAATTGTCGATAGGCATGTGTCGGTAATTGTAAAGTGTATTGTTGCGAAGGTCACCTACCTCTAGTCATTCGACTACTAAACTAAAATATATATAAATTTAGACGTATTTAGTATATTCTAAACTATTTTATTAATTAGTGTACGCGGAAACAGTTTTCTTTATTGTTGTAAGCTAATTGTTGCCAAAGTTACCTTCCTCGGCAACTTAATATTTACTTTAAATTGATAGTATTTAAGAATTGTGTAAAATTGTTCAAACATGATTTCGAGTTGGTAGTTAAATAATTATAATTTTCGGTTGCCGAACTGGACTTTTGCTTCTTTCGATGTAGAACTACGAATCTAAAACGTATAAGGGTTTTGACCTAATATTTTGATTTGTTATCGAATTCGCCATCGAATTTAATGTTTCAATTATGCAGTAATTCCAGGTAATTCAACAATAATCTGCTGTTGCCGAACTCAGTTTGCCTCCATCCGTCTTTATGAAACTAAAACGCGCATTAGTATATTTTAAGTCTTCTTATTTATTACTGCAACATAAATTGTCGATGCTATTTTTCTCGGTCTGGATAGCAATTTAGTATTGATCTATAATTGATATGTTGATATTTTATCTTCTGTTAATTATTACTTATGTAGAAATTGTGGAGTGTACTATTCTGTAATTCAGATCTGCTTAATTTGTTGTTGCCACACTGCTAGGCTGAACTAAAATTGATAAAATTTTACTACGATTTGGTAATTTAATTATAATGGTTTTAGTTTACTGTTGCCGAACATGGCCTAGGCATGTATTATTAAACTAAAATGTTAATCTAATATGTATTCCTTATACTCATTTATTAATTACTGGTATAGAAATCATTGACAGTTGTGAAAAAGGTTATACCACTTGATTTTAAAATGGTAGTTGTCGAACTTGGCTACATCTCAGTAGTAGGCTAACACTGACTATAACTTTAGATTTAGATTTTTAGAATCCTTTGTTCTAATTATTCAGAGATGTTTTAAAACTTTGCCTAGCTTGGCAATCTACTACTAGATTGATAGCATTTGTAACGTTTTAATGTATTATACTTTTTATAAATTAGTGAGGTAAACATTGTCTAGCGACATGAATAACAGTCGGTAACTTAATTATAATGCCTGTCCCGAAAGACAAAGTACTACTAAACTAAAATCGACCGTTCTAACGTAATTTATGTATTAAGCTTATTTATTTATTATTATGACTTGGGTATCCTTGGATTATCTACAGCTTTTTGAGTTTCTTGAACTGGGGCTCACTATACTCGATGGTCTACTACTAAGGGTTGATGTTTGAACGTTATAATATATTATAACCATTAATGAGGCAATAGTGTATAGTGACATGGATTTGAATCGGTACTATAATTATAATGGTCCGCGATTATCGCCTAACTCAGCTTAATCCCGAATAACAATGCACTACTAAAATTTTGACGTAATTTGTATATTAAACTTATTTATCTGTTATTATGATATTGGTTATTCTTCGTTCGGTTCTTAATTCGGTCTTTCCTAGCTAGGCAGCTTTAGTTAAAAAGCTTGATAGTTTTACTAACTTGGTTATGATTCAATCTGTAATTTATTATTTTGTTTGTTTGCAATACTCGGCTTTGACTAACTCTGTAATCTATTGACTAAAGATTTATAATATTTTTAACGTGTTAATCTATTAAATGTGCCAATATTTTGTAGTAATTTGAATTTGAGTCGAGAATTCAATTATAACGACTTGCGTTTGCTGATACCGAATTCAGCTTTGTCTCGAAGGCATTGCACAACTGCACTTAAAATGGTAATGCTGTCGTAGTTTGTTATCTATTTGTTATTACACTCAGCTATACTTCGTTTGGCAATTAATTTTTTGAGTTTGCGTTTGCCCGAATGGGTCACTAAGCAATCTACAACAAACTAAAAATTAATACTATTTCTAAGGTTTCAGTGCTATAACCATTGCAGGTTGAAACAAAAATTATATCGGCTGTCGTTTGTTGTTGCCAAAATTAGCATTGCCTTCTTCGACAATCTACTAGTACAAAATTAACATCTTACCGAGCTCGGTTTCATTTAGTTCGGGAAAAATGAACCCATCAAACGTAATTAATCTATTCTAACCTTCGTATATGAATTGCAATGACAAAATTCTTGATTGTTGCCGAAATCGGCCTTTTATCGTTCAACCTAGATATGTAATAATAAATTAATCCATTTTATTAAAAATGCCAAAAAATGTTCCATTAAAAACGTTTAGTTAATGAAAATTTAGCACAAAATTATTTGCTCTCTAGAAGAGAAATAAGTTTACTGGGGCAAAGAAATGAAGTTTTTAAAGGTGCACAAGCTACACATTGATCTGAATTACTGTTAAGATTGTAAATAATTCATGTAGTTATAAAATATTGTAATCTGTAATTTCTTGTACATTGCAGCCCCACGTTGGACGCCAAAAAATAGTTAATTAATTTTTATTTATTTTTAGGAATGTAATATGGCAAGCTTGCAAACTCGTTCATTTGCCAAACACTAAAGGACCAAATGCCATAAGTAATAAATATGTTGGTGATCCATCTGATATAAGTTTTACTTGCAAACGGTGCAATAAAACTTACAAAAACAATGAGAGATTAGTGAAACATTATTACTTGATGCACAAGAAAAAGGCTAATTATGGTTGTAAAGTGTGCGGAAGGATGTTTAAAAGTTTATACGAATTAAGAATGCACGATGAGATTCATAATATAGGTGGTGTGGTTGAATGTGACATCTGTAATACAGTGTGCAAATCGGCGAGATTATTAATGGACCATAAGAAAAAAATACATATTAATAACACTAGATTTATATGTGATGCGTGTGGTAAAGGGTTTTATCATAATTCCGAATTACGTATTCACATGAAAAAACAACACTCAGAAGCGACATTTCGATGTCCAGATTGTGACAGACTTTACACAAATGAAGACAACTTTAAACGCCATCGAAAAACTCATCAACCTGGTTACGTGGCGCCCACATACACATGTTTTTATTGTAACGCAAATCTCTCAACCAAGCCAAATTTGAAGAGACATGTGCAAGGCCATCGTATGGATAATAATTTTATATGCGACACTTGCGGTAAACGACTTATGAGTTTGAAATCCTTTCAGAATCATAGAAGATTGCACACTGGAGAAAAACCTTTTAAGTGTAACTTTTGTGGCAAGCGTTTTGCCTGTTCAAATGTTTTAGCTCAGCACAAGCTAATACACACGAAAGAAAAGCGTCATAGGTGTGATGTGTGTATGGAAAGATTTTCGCAACGTTCCTCACTAAAGATTCATGTACGAAAACACACAGGAGAACTTCCATATGTATGTAAAATTTGTAAAAGAGCATTCCCTGCCAAATCTGTACTAAACTATCATTTAAAGGCTCGTCATGGGTGTTTGGATTTTGCAGATTTAGAGTAGATTGTAGTTTATTTTGTATTTTACGTTAACTTGAGTTTTGTTCATTTTTTTAAAATTTGGAATAAATGGAATTATACAAAGTGTTTCATTTTATTTTACTGAATTCTTTATACCAACGCATACTACAATTTGCGCTAATTTAGTAAGTCAATAACGTATAATTTGTATACCGGTTTCTTTTCCACAAACTCTACTAAGCATTGTTTTAAGATTAAAATGAAGATTATTTGGAATCAGACACGCTAAAATAAATACTACGTTTTTAATCAGACATTATTGGATTAGGGGTAACATTGCTGAGTGAGGCCAAGCCGGGTTCGTCAAATATATTCCATTGTATGAAAATAAGTTTTAAAATAAACGAAACACTCAGTTATGCAATTTGACTTGGATCTGTAAACGGAACAAAGAGAAGCAAGCAACATCGTCTTTGTCTTAGTATGTTACAGTAAAAATTGTCTTTATAATAGTAAGTTCGGTAGCATTAACGTAAAACATATCTTCATACTTTATAGTTTTGGACTGTCAGGTGTTGGGCAAATAAAGATTAATTGTGCATTATAAAATAAATACACCTAATTAGGCACATCAGCTTCAGATCAGTCGGTTTCCGGACACAGCTTTGATTTATGTAAGATGTAATGTATTGTTTAATTTAGCAAGGAAAGACAAGCTATGTTCGGCAACCAAAAATTGTTGTTTAGCAACTTATTTTAGAATGTCGTGTTACGCCATCTCTCATCTATAAGTGTAAACAGAATCAAAATGATTCGTTATTTGTGTAAAACTAACTATTAAAAACTATTGCACGTATACGCGATTTAAATTAACACAGATTTGTTTAAATTATTGTACTATATTCCGTTTGCCAAACAAAGCCGAGCTAACATTGGCAATTAAAAACTGTTGTGCGTAACTTAGTATATGTTGGGTTATTTGGCTTGTTTTAAAATAATGGCTTACTTTTTGCCGAACTCGGCAAATTTACAAGTTCTAATCTATCAGTTTGTCCAAACTGTTTGTTTCTACTTGTCTGAATCGACAAGAACTGATACGCATATAAAAGTGTTTTGGGTTAACGACACCGAACTTACTATTTTGGCAGAACCACCTTTTGTTTAAACTTGAACTAATACACAAAATCGATGTCGATTGCCGAACACAGCCTTGGTTTATGTAAAACCTAGCATGCTAAGTTGAGCAATTAAAAAAGCTGATTGGTGTAATTCGATGTATTTTGGCTTATTTTACAACTTACTTTAGAGTAACGGATTATTTTTTAACAAACTCGTCTTCGTCTCGCTCGACAATGCCACTTCTCGTGTGTAAGTGTAGACAGATCACACTTTTATCAGCGTTATTTGTCGAGAATCTGACTAATACACGTATAAAAAATATTAACGCTGTCCTGGCCAATATTTATTTTTGCTTGTTAACAAATAAATGCGGATTGCCGAACACAGCCTTTATCATTGCGCATTAGTTTTTGTTTGTGGGGTCTCAGCAAATTCTTCCAAATATATATTTTTAATCAATTGCAAAATATTCTTAGTTCCGCACTGCTGTTTTAGGTTGCCTAATTTAGCTAAGCTTTAGTCGCTGAGAATAATATATACTTTGTAGCCCTTCTGCGCCTTGTACTGTATCTCGCCTGCATTCTCTTTGCCGCCCGTTTAAGATTAATGCCGCTAACTGTGCCCCTAGGTAGTGTTCTGCTATCGCCAGCCAGATTAGTTACCACGCCGTTTCAGTAAGACAGAATAAACTGAGCCCAAGAATAACTTTTCGAATTCTCCAATTATTTCGTGGAGGTGGTCGTCGTATTCTGTGTGGACATTTGCGTTTTATTCTGCCTCTTCTCCTAACCATTTTCTGTAGGAGTAGCTAGCGGTACTTGCACGTACTTTATGTCTTTCTTCGCTATGAATTCCTTTTTCAACTTTATAATTGCTTCAGTTGATCGTAATGTATTGGGGTTTCGCTAGTACATATATAGTGAATATAAGAGTATAACACAGGGATTCAAATGGTTAATGTGCACCGTATAAAAGGATGTAGTTCGTCGCTCAATATGGTGCATGTATTCTTCGCCTCACCAAGAATTACCTTTAGCATATCTTAAACATCACCGCACATACTTGGTGATAAACTAGTCATCAAGGGAACAATGGATTTCCTTAACTAGTTTGAGACGCCACGAGATATTCCTCCTCAAAGTCATACTCTTGAAGAGCTAACCACCACCTAGCAATACGCGGCATCAAATATCGGTCACCATCTTGAACCTATTCCCATTCAACCATGATACACCTGCTCGCTCAATATTGTCGTTGCACTGAAGAATTCTACTGGTCGTCACGCCTCGTTTTGGTCTTATTGATTCCTTGAGTAAAGTGACAATACCCCACTTACTGTCATCTGTATGCAGTTCTGCTTCTTGATATCATACAAAGCCAACACCGATCTAGACGCCAACTATGAGTAGAACATGCACCTACTATTGCTGCTTTCTCCAGCTTTACGCCACGCTCTTGTTGGTAGGGTCAGTTAAAAGTTTTGCCACACCTGAACATTCTTTTATAAACATCTACAGTAGAAGCCAACCCCACATCTCGTGGGGTAAGAAAGGATTGGACTGCCTTTACGTTACGCCGTCAAGGTTCAACGCCTTCTACATTAATCTCATTGCTGCAATTCGCAGCTTTACACCCGCATTCGCCTCCGACCTTAACGCTCTAGAAGAGACAGCCCCTCTATCGTAGTGTATAATATCAGATCATCAATTTAGACTTCGCTATGTCGCAGTTCACCGAGTCAGGCCATAAGGAACCTTCAAGGTACTTACATTGGCTATCCTGAGTAATAAACGGAGAGTCTGCATTTATACGTACTTGACGATACCCGTCAGCTTATCCAATCAATCATCTGTCAACGGCAGTGGATATCGATCCTTTACAGCAATTGCATCTACTACTAACACTATGAGGTCTGATCATGTCTGCATCTGCACCTGTGAGTCCTCTCCGAAAACGACAACCTATACAGTCGATGATGCACTGGTGTATTGATGGTCAACCTGATTCGCCGTTTGCTAAGGTTTGCATCGACTGTGGAAAAGTAATTAAATTTCGCCTGAAATACCATTAAGAACTGGAATGTCGCACATCGATGCACTACATTCGTTTTTACACCTGCGATGCTATCTAAAATTTTAGTGGTTATCACAACATTCACCTGTACATCGCCTTCTATTCAGGGGTAAGGCGCCAAACGACCCTTTTTTCACTATAGGAAAGAATCGTCGAAATTAGGTATAAGGACTGTATCCGACCAAACCATCGCAATACACACCCTGCCCATAACGTAACTGTACTCTACCGTACATACTCGCCGCCCATAGACCCGATGTTTCATGGACCACCGTTACGAGTGCTGCCGTGTAAGATTTCGGTCCACAATGATGCCTTTTTTTATGGAAGTGTCATACCGTCGCTTCACCACCATTGTTATGCCCGATGTTTGTTTGGTCGCGTGTCCTATAAGACATGGATTTACATATGTAACAGAAACAGTTAGATGACTAGAGAGAATGTGTCAAGGTCAAAGTTCATTGACCTCTAAGGATGTCAATTCTTACAAATCTAAAAATGGAACCAATTAGTAGGAAATTTCCCCCAATCTTTAGAATACGACAGCCTGTATGCTTGTTTCTGAGAAACGGATTCCTATTTTTGATCTGTTTTGGCCTGTTTGGAGCTGTTTTTTGGGAAACTGGTACCGATTTCCTAAAAACCCGTTTCCTAATAACTGGTTCTATTTTTAGATTTATAAGAACATCCCAAAAGGTTAATGAACTTTGGTCTTTGAAAAGGTCAATGAATTTTAGATTCCCCTCGCGTTGCCGGGAATCCAACAACTTCCGGGGTCCACCTATATCTCTCTTAAACATGTAAATCCCTATGTGGGCTAGAAGTGAGGCAGTTATACTACTGATGGTCATCATTCTTTGCTAGAAACACGTCTCGCGTAACATCAGTGAATGGCCTCCGCCAAAAGTTTTCGCCCACATTCCCGCCTCTTACGTAACGTCAAAACGCCTGGCCAAACCCGAATAAAAATCGTCTATTCGCTACCCGAGTAAATGTACGGTTTCTCTGGGCGTGCTATCGAATGTATTCTTTGGTTTCAATAAGAAACACCAAAGCAGGTGCGCCTGTTGTAGGCTGCAACCTTCTGAAAGGTGGTTAGCTACCACCCTAAATTGGCGATGTATTAATAATTGCCAGCAATGGATGGACGGGCACCTGATCCGAGAATATCCGATAGAGAAAAAAAGCAGGCGAGGATATGTTTTAAGGGTCGCCACCTCGTCCTTATAGGGTTGTAACCTCACCAAGGGGTTATACAACGCTTCGGACAGCTCATGTACTATACACGAGAGAGTATTCTCGCCAGATGTGCCGGCCCGTGCACCGAGCACCAACTTGTCCCGGTAGTACTCCATTATCGTTTCGTTGGATCGCTTCTGCTTAAATTCCGTATTAACTCGCCTAAATAGCTTTGCCTTGGAAAGTCGTCTTTAACTGGTCTCTGTTTTATTCCAACCCTAATTCGCCTGCATTAGTTTATAGAACCAGAGTTTTGTTGCGCCCTCTAGCAACGCCTGTATTTCCAGCACTTTTTATTTGTCATTCCACCCATGCGCTAGAATGCTCAGTTGCGCTAACCAGTGGTCACGCTTATCGGAACCTAAACTGCATCTTTCTCTCTAGTCTTTGTTGTCATTCTTGACCCAGTGGCTATTCCTGCCGTTATCAGTGGCTGAAGGTGAGGGGCCAACGCCAAACGATCTAGGACCAAAGGCCTGTCTTTCAAACGCTCGTACTATGTCCTCTAGAAAACCATTTCTCCAACTACCTTCGCTCCCTTCAACTGGGAGGCGTAATTGGTAAATCACCCGTCTCCATTGACAGCATCATCCGTCATAATTACGCGCAAGCATAACGTTAATGCTCGTTTATTTTAATCACCAACCTATAATGTACCGCAACGTAAGAATTCTAATTGTAGTTCACCTTACAATTTAATCTACGCCTAGTGATTAGGTTGCAATAACGCCTGCAGCAACAGGTGTTTAAGATTTACTGTCAATATTTATACTCCGCCTTTTAAATGTATAACTACGCCTATGTGTTAGGGTACACCACTGGTTTGGAATACGATGACGCAATGCGCACTTACATTAAAAAGAAAAGGAAAGTAACGCGTTTAATTTCCCCGCCAAACGGGACGACAGGCTGCTCGAGCTTTCCATGCTCCTTCACCCATAGCGCTGGATTGCCAGCATACATATATGCATTAGGTGTACATGTATAATGGGATTAAGGATGGGTGCGGTCAGGATAGGCTTGGTAGGAATGGAGTAAAGGCTTTGAGGGGGAAGATATTACCCTAGAATTCGTCTAATTTGCCGCACATGATGTGGTATACGCAGTGATCATTCCGGTATATGTTTAAGGAAACCCCCGTGAAAAAACCTTATTCAAGGTAGATAGTAACGGGGATCGAACCCATTATCTCCCGAATGCTAAGCAGATTGTGTTACCACAGATCCAACTAACTCGGTCTTATATTAAATACAATTAACACGAGTATTCTTAAACACAAACACAAAAGGTTATAGCCTAATCCTCTTAATTTATCTACGCCTATAAGAAGAATTACCCCTACTCTAACTAGTTATCGGCAACTTATAGTTTTATGCAATAAACATATAATCTTGTGAATCCATAGCTCAATTTGTACTGAATAAAATAGCATTTGTAGTTTTTTGAGTTTGGATTGAAATTGAAACTGCTGATTAGTTTACAATGTGACTCGGTACCAAATTTAAATTTATTTGATAACCCCGAACATGTGAAATAGTGCGTATTATCAACGTTTACGAGAACCCCTAGCTAATAAAATTCGGCAAAATAATCATACGTTTTTCGGTCAGTAAATCCAAAAATGCAAAAATATGCAGTGTTCCATTTAAAAAAACACAGGTTTGGGTTGACATGTTTGTGTCAATTACCCTGTATGATCGTGTATTACCACACCAAAATTGGTTTTGATATCTCTAGTAGTTGAGGAAAAATCGTCCGTCCACGCAGTAGACACGCACCCTGTATATTAAGGTGTACAAAAAAGTTCTGAGCTTTAGACTTCATGTAACTGAAACCACTTTTTAAATTTCATGAATTTTCCGTACCTTTTGCGGTTTTACAACCTTAACAATTGGTCTTTGAAAATACCATGCGGTTTGATGTTTGACGCATATATCCTGAAAAATCAGTAGTGTTCACGGCAATGGCAATAACAAAGAACGAATTCGATTTTCCATCCACTTCGCGTTTCATCTAAAGAAAAATGCTGTTGAACCCCTAGCTAATAAAATTCGGCAAAATAATCATACGTTTTTCGGTAAATTAACCTTAAAGATTATAATATACAGGGTGTCCAGAAACTCTTCTGACAAACGGAAACTACACATTATTTTATGTCGAAGTAACCTAAACTACTTTAATCCAAAAATGCCTCCTATGGGAGCTAGAGTCCTTTGAAGATGGCACCGTCAAGTCACTTTTTGTTAAATACGAGGGTCGAGCTGAATTTATTGAGAATAAGAAACACGGTTAATATTTTCTAGAACTTTATTTTAAATATGCTCAAAGAAATTCCCTTCAACAATGATACACTTGACCATTCTTTCTTTCCACTGTTGAAAAGCTCCCAACCAATTCTTTCGGAATGCCTTCAACATAATCTTGAACTGCGCCATCATTCTCTTCTTCAGACTAAAACCTTTTGCCCTGCAAATTCCTTTTAAGCCCAAAAAATAGCCAAAAGTCGCACATTGCTAAATCAGGCGAATAGGGTGGATGCTCTATTACTTTTATATTTTTTTCAGGCAAAAACTGGAGAGTTAGCACTGCCGTATGTGACGATGCCCTATCATGGTGCAGCATAATTTCCTTGTCTGCAACCCTACTGAACACATCAGTCAAACATTTTTAGCTTTTTTGTCCTTCTAGCTTAATTGCGTTTATAGGCCTATACTTGTGAAAAATACTGCATACATAACCTTTTTCATAGCTCGTTCTTCTTTGTTATTGTTGGAGTTTCCTCATCTTCGTGAATCCATGCATGACTCTCTTGGCGGGTAGGTACGTCGGAAAAGGATTATGTAAATTTCGTCACTTGTCACTATTTTCGAAAATCTTTGGTGCCCGCCATTATTTAGGAGATTTAATGTTTCATGACAAATTTTTTCACGCTCTGCTTTTTGGAAATCAGAAAGGTGACGCGACACAAAACGACCAACCACTTTTTTTTAAATGCAGGTAATCGTGTATGATTGTTCTGACAGCTGAGGATCCAATCTTGAGTTGATGCTCTATTACCGCATAAGTGACTTTATTGTCCTCATCAATTATTTGTTTTAACAGCAGTAATGTTTTTGTCAGTAACAGCCGTAGGAGGTCGCCCTGCTCCTTTTTAATGCTGAACACAATTCCTTTCCCGTTTAAATTCCTTATACCATCGGTAAATTGTACCAATGAAGGTGCTTGTTCACTTAAAGCCGAATTTAAACTCTCTTTGCACTCATAAGCGCTTAAACATTTTTTTAAAATCATAATAAATCATGATTCGAACATGCTCTCTGGTTAATTCCCTTTTTTACTTGTAATTCCACTTTAAAAAATTAATAACTTGAGTTATAATGAACGTAACTTCAACAGCAAAACTTCAAATGACAGATACAGAATTGCTCTAGATAACAATGTACGTTTTGTTTTTTACGGCCTATTAGATCTTATTCTCAATAAATTCAGCTCGACCCTCGTATCTCAAAAACTCCGCTACGTAACTAAGTTCAAACACACTAAGTACAACGAATAAGTCGATAATGACAAACCGGCCACCGAGAATTTTGTTTTTGTCACCAATCAGAAGCGGTTCCAGATGGGGGGGGGGGGGCCAACAGCTTTTTTTAACGAAAATTTTTTATTTTCAATTTTTTAATGGATTTTACATCGAATTTAAAAACTTTACGATATTTTCCATACGAAAATACCGTTGCATTACTAAATTATGTTTTCAATGCCTTGTTGGCTGTAATAAATCAACAGAGTGCCTGATTTTACTTTATATACAATGTATGTATCTGACATAAAAAATAACATTAAGGGCAACTAACAACAAGTAACAAATTTTTATCTTTTTAATACAACAATAACCGTTTGACATCAAAACAATTTGACGTAACGTCAGATTTGGTTGATTTGTCACAATCAACAAGGAATTGTAAACATAATTTAGTAATGAAATGGTATTTGAAAATAAAAAATGCTCATTAAAAAAAAGCTGTTGCCCCCCCCACCCATGCTGACCGCTTCTGATGACAATAAGAAAATGGTGTTTTCAGTGGCCGGCTTGTCATAATCGACTTATTCGTTGTATTACGTTTGAACTTGTTACGTAGCGGTATTTTCAAGATATTTAACAAAAGTGGCTTAACGGTGCCATCTTGAAAGAAGATATTTTTGGATTAAGGTAATTCTGGTTAAATCGACATAAAATCATGTCTAATATGTGTAGTGTCCGTTTGTCAGGAGAGTTTCGAGACACCCTGTATAATTTCATATGACTGAATATCTAAAGTCAGAGTGAGCGGAGTTTAATTTGACATTTACTGAAATAATATGTACTGCAAATAAGATTTATTTCATCTTGCTTTTATTAATTCGTATAGTTTATTTAATGCAACCAAGTTTGCAAAGTGGATATCACCAATCCCTTACTATTATATAATATCATCGAGCCCCACGTCGGGCGCCAATTTTTTGAGAAAATTCAATGTTAATCTTTATTTAATTTTAGGTATGACATCTGGCAACTTTACAAAGTTTTTAAAAAACCAAAGAACAACGATAGTGCAGAAGAACTAAAGGCTACAAATTTATTTCAGAACTTTGACGCAATTATAGTTGACACTGATAATTCCGATCCGTACGATGAAAATTTTACTTGTATAAAGTGTAATAAAACATACGAAACTAGTGAGAGATTAATAAGACATGATTACTTCGTACATAAAAAGAAACCAATCCACCCTTGTAAGGTATGTGGGAAGATGTTTAAAAGCACGTGCTACTTGAGAGTGCATGAAAAGATTCATTCATTAGGTGAAGAGCATAAATGTCTGATTTGTGGTGCACTGTACAAGTCGATGAGAACATTGAAGGATCATCAGAAGAAAAAGCATAGTAATAGCACTGGATTTAAATGTGATGATTGTGGTAGGGTGTTCGATACTAACGCTCACTTACGCATTCATGTCAACAAAGTACATTTAGGCGTGACTTATAAATGTCCTGACTGTGACAAAATATATACAAACCAAGGCTATTTCAACATACATCGACAAATTCATCAGCCTGGCTACGTACCGACCATACACACATGCATGGATTGTAATGCAAAATTTGAAAGTAAGCAAAGTTTAAAGAGGCATGTAAAAGGACATAGACTGGATAATAAATTTATTTGTGATACGTGTGGTAAGCGACTGTCCACATTGCGGGCTTTTCAGACCCACATGCGATATCACACTGGAGAAAAACCGTTTAAGTGTAATTATTGTGGGAAATCTTTTGCTTCGACAGATGTATTAGCACAGCACAAGCTCATACACACAAAAGAAAAACGTCATAAGTGTAATGTATGTTCGAACAGTTTTTCTCAACGCAGTTCGCTTAAGATACATTTGCGTAAACACACTGGAGAATGTCCGTATATATGTAATATTTGTAAAAAGTCATTTTCAGTTAAGTCATTGTTAATGGCACATCTAAAAGTGCATAATGTGTGTTTTAGTCAAACAGATTCACTGTAGTTTTACAATTGTAATTTTACTTTGTAATAAAAATTAGGATTTTTTAAATGTGTTATAAATTTGTAACTAACAGGACTGTTTTCCGGGTCCGAAACGTGCAATATTAGTATTCTACTATAATACTATAAGGTAAGTAAAACTATATGCATATATATATATATATATATATATATATATATATATATATATGTATGGTTAATTTCAGGTTTCCTTTTCCGAGTGTTGTCTGCGTTCTCTGCTATTGCCTCTGACTCCTGTCAGTACCAAAAAGACGTTTCGGAAAAGTCTCATTTTTAACATCTTCAGGTTCTTTCCAACTGCTTGACTGCTCGGTATTCCGCGAATTAAACAGATGGTGTGCTGTCCGGTGTCCTATTTGTATCTAGTATTATACACTTTCACCACTTTCACTTCTTTCACTACTTTTCCGTTTTCTCTGTGCTGCTTGCTGTTGTTGTGGGAGCAGCTTGTAAACTGCTCTTACGCGATCTTACTTTTATTATTATTTTATTAGCCAATTGTTTTGTCCAGCGTTAGCTTAATCAGAGAAAGGGTCGAATAATTATGACAACTACCAGATCTTAATAAACACTATTTATTACCTATAATTCTTTACAATACTAAATAAAATACTTAAAACTATGGTCTATGTCAACTAAAATAAACACTCTAAATAAAATAAATTCTAAATATAACACAAATTAAACCAAGGTATAACCAAATAAACGAGTCTCCCAGGTGACCACTATTTTGAAGGGCCCTACGGCGGCGGGAGGCTTAGGAGCTCCTGGTAGTGGATGAATATCTGTGGATCGGATCGTTAGTAGTAAAGCTGGATGAGAAAATACTCTAATTTAGTAATTTCCCCATATCTGTATTTTTGGGCAATTAAAGTATTTACGCAACTCAATTAGTGATTTAAATAATGAAATTTATATTTTCTTTTTACTATCAATTATATGAATTTGTATTAACGGTTAAAGTAACTAATATATGGATGTAAGAAGCGAACTTATATAAATTTATTCCTATAAGAATACAATCGGAATTGATAACATTCAACGCATTTAGGAAGGCAATGGCTTTGAGTTTTTATCGTATAAATGTAGTTTACTAGGTCAACCGGTGCTTTATCGATTTTTGTTTACAATCACTTTTATTTACGTAGCTTTAATGCAACTCTTGAGTTTTACTATAATTATTTTAAATTGTGCAAGAAGACGGGAATATGAAATAGCGAGCTCGTAAATTAAAAAAGATGAAGAAAATTAAGAAGCAATAGTTGGTTTATCTCCACTACTTTGACGAAATGTGATAATTTCGTATCTATTTTAAAATTTATAATTAAAAGTATATTTTATTTTCAGTTTGCGATTGGTTCTTATCGCTTCAAAGAAAACATACAGGAACGAGTGAGAATTAAATCGGAATTTCTACTTTATAGATATTGGTTTAAATTTAAGAAACTTATTTTATTCTTTCGGGAAATGGGGTTTTAAAACGTTATTAAGTATTCGGGATACGAAAACAGGATGTTTCGTATTAATTTAACTACTGGAATACAGGATGTATTTACGGTCACAGGTATAGTGGTTTTAACAGGATAATCGGACGGAAACGGGATGTTCTGGAGGTTATTATGCGATTATCTGTCTGCCGGTTTTACTGGTCTCCCATAATAATTAATCAAACAGGCATACGCCCTTTGATTTATTAGAAGGACGTTAGATTGAACAGACTTACGACTTTCAGACAAGTAGTGGTAGGAAAATACCGACACAGGCGTACGTGTTGGGGTATCTCCCGAGGAGTGTATTAAGATACGTTTGTTTACGCTGGGCATAACCCGAGTAAGTGTTTAGAATACCGATATGGTGATGTTTTGCAGACAGGATTGATTAATTATTACCCAGGACAGAAAAGAAATATATTAACGGAAAACTAGTCTGGTGAATACAACTTACTCCAGAATGGGTCGGCTGGTAGAAATAACGGCTTCTGATTCCAACAAGGTCGGAATAAAATTCAGAAACGAATGCAGGATAAAACTGATCGGAAGGTAATAAGATAATTAATATCGATTTTTTATTTTTTTTTTACTTAGTATGCTTTATTGTTGGATACTTATCTTATTATTGCTTATCTTATTACTTATACCTGCGGACTGTTCAGGAGTCTGCTTTCTCTTCAGTCTTGGGTCATCTGTGTGTTAGTGGGGTTGGATTGTTTTGTGTATTGTATTAGTGCATACAATGTAGTGCGTAGTGTTTAATGGCTGCAAAAATAATGTTAATAAATATATATTATGTTCTTCGTTTGGATTTGGAGTGAGTATGTGAGGTTTCTTTGGTCGTTAGCAGTGCTTATCTTAGGGCATGTGGGATGTCATCTAGGAGGTTTTCGAATTCTTCAGAGAGGTTTTCTATATTCTGGGTGAGAATAATTGGAGGGTGTTTTAATTTGTTTTTTGGTTTTTCCCTGTCGGGTCTTAAGTATTGGGTAAGAGTAGTATATGGGATATGTAGGATGTTTTTGGTGACTTCTGTTTCGCCGAATATCCTACGGTGTGTGTAGTTTGTAGTGTTTTGAGTCGTTGTGTGATAGGTGTTCGGCGTTCACATGCGGCTATGAATTTTAGGTCACTGGGTTTTAGAGTAACGTATAATGGAGCACGGAAGTCTATGAAGGGTCTTATGAATGTTTTGTATGTTGGTTTTATTTTGAATTATCAACACTAATTTTTTGTGCGTTTGATATTAACTTATTCGTTACCGAACTTGGCTTGGTCTAACTCTGCAATTTATTTTCGTTTCCAAAACATGAGTATGATCATCTTATTCTTAAAGGTTGTCTTAACAAGCGAACTGAAGCTCAATTCGGCAACAAATAAATTCTGTATTATACTTACTTGCCGAACCTGGCCGTTTCGATTATTGCTATACTTTGTGTATCTTTGATGTTGACATACTTATGGTTGAACTTGGCTGGGTCTACCTCGCCAATTTAATTTCGTTTGTAAAGAATAAATATAATCACGTTTTCAAAGTTTAGATGATTATGGCGATGTTGCTGAGCTAGCGGAATCCGAGTTCGGCAAGAAATAATTGTAAATGCTTATTACCATATGACGTCTTCGTTGCGCTTGAGTTCAGAGATACATTAATGAACTTCGCTTTGCTTTTGACGTATGGATGAATTAATTATTGCCGAACTCTGTTTTGCTTTACTTGACAATTTATTCTGCGAGGTTTAGCCGAATTCAAACTATCTTAGCTTTGCTTTTGACATATACATAGTTTGAAGTTTATAATTTTAAAAATTTTTGGTGTCATTAGCTTTGAGCTAATTGTTACCGAACTTAGTTTTGCATCGTTTGGAAGTTTATTATGAGAAAAAACCAGGTTCTTATAGTCGACAAATTTTATTACTGTTATTAAATAAGATGCAATTTATGAAACGTGTAGATACATTATTCATCGTTGTTTGTATTTTAGGGTTGAACATCAATTTTTTGTACCTTTGATATTGATTTATTGGCAAACTCTACTGTGCCTCGCTCGACAATTTATTTTAGTTTGCAAAGAATTAATATAGTCACAATATCTGAGATTAGCTGAATGATTAGAGTGACATTGCCAAGCATGCAGAGGCGGAGTTCAGCATCAAATTGTATACAGATAGTTGTTTAGTTAACTCGGTTATTATAGAATAAATAAAAAATTACATTTTTCAAGAATTCAGCGTGGCTTTTGGCATGCTACACGATTTAACTATCGTATACCTTGGGTGCTAGGATTTGTCTCGTTCAGCATTTCATTATACGAAATATTAAATTCATGCTGTTGTTAACAGTGACAGTTTTTATTCCTATAGTAAGAAGAAATGAATGAAGTATATGGTTGTTTAAAACTCGTTTGCCGAACTCGGCAACACGTATCTTGACCATTTATGCTCGTGTGAGAAATAAAATAATCACGCGATTAAAGGTTAGTTGAATTATTAACATGATAATGCCGAGCAAGGCCAAGCTGAATTTGGCAACAAATAAATTGAAATTTACTTAGTTAATGATTTTCCTCTTTTGGCACTTTAAATCTTCTTATCAAGAGTAATCTGTACTTTCGTTTTAACGTATTTTCGAGTGAAACTATGACGAATTCGACAATAATTACCAGAAAAAAGTACTATTTTAAGTCAGTTACGGCTATAAGTAATGCATTAAATTGTTTTTTTGCTGGACTCGTTTTCTTTGAATTGAGATTTTTAGCGATTTAATTCTTCGACTCATTTTAATTAGTTGTTTCTCACAAATTCATGACGTAAAGAAAATTTCACTTACGTTTCTTATTACAGAAACTTTCTTCGGATAAATGCATGATTATTACAAGCCGCGAGTCTCGCTCGGCAATCATTTTTACAAAAAATTATGTTCTCGTGACATTGCAGCATCTACATATATTTTTGAGACACTCATCAATCCATGACATAAAGGAAATAAGACGTTTAAATTTTTCTTACAGATTTAGGTATATACATGGTTACCACAATTTCCGATACTTAATTTGGTTGTTGCCAATTCTGCTTATACAAAAAAATTACGTTATTAAGGGTGATCTATTTCATTTTGGTGGCATGACGAGTAAGGCGTATCTTAATTCGGCAACAATAAACTACATTGCATTTAAAAGCTTACGTGTAGGGGAAATGTATGGTTACTGAACTGCATGTTACTGTTGTAGGTAGATGACTGCGAAAATGTTATTTTTATAATAAACATGTTCAAATCGCAATTGTTACTGCGATAGAAGAGTTTGATATATTTTATTATATATTAAGTCGTGATTTGAGAATGGTTTTCGGGATAATTTATTTTTGTAACTAATAGTGGCTAAGGGATGAAAAACGCATGTTAAAGTAGAAACAAGCAGGTATATGCTCGACACTGCTTTATTGCCCGGGACCGTAACGAATCTTTGAAAGTTGCTGTATGCAAATTCTTGTGGTAAAAACTTTATAAATGTAATAATTAATTACGTCGGAACATAGCGCAAATCCAAAGGGATCTTTGTTTGCTATGTTAAAACGCGAGACCTAAATGTAGGGCTTGTTACGGACGAATGCATATTTTTAAAATTCAGAATTCGTTCAATAATTAATGAAAAACTGTTCCAACGTAATGTTTCTTGTGTTTCTTTATTACTTTTGTAAAACGGGGGTGGTTTTTCGGGAGTAGATACAGTTTGTATAGTGGTGTAGTTTGAAATCGGAGGGGAACCTCCATTGTAAACCGTTCCATCTATAAATATTTTTGTCGTGTACATTTGAGAAAACTAGAAACTTTAATTCGTTCTTTTCTTTTAGTGTATGTTTTAATGAAAATTTTTTCAAAAATTAATCTATAATTAATCGCCGCGACGCCTGGTTTTAAACCGCGTATCTTAATTGTCGTGTTGGTAGTAAAGTGTTTAACACTAAAGGGAATATATTCAAGTATAAGTAGGTATTTTTAATGTAATTCAAGCTCGCAGCAAACGATTCTACAAGCCTACGTAACGTATTAAAAAACAAACATTGCCTTGCAAAGGTATCCCATTCCCACGCGGGCTCATTTTAAGATAGATGTGTCGAATTTGGCGTAGACTCGTTGCTTAATATACTACCTCATGAACATGAGTTGATCGTGGCAAAAAAGTATGTTAAACGATATTATCGAACTTAAGAAATTAGTGAACCAAAAAACGTCTGCCTTATGTTTTTGTCGAGCGTGGTTTTTCTTTGTTTCACAAATATTATTTATGTTACCTTCTCAGCATAAAAGGTTATTTCGGCAACCGTGCATTTGTTCACATCTTTAAGCTTATGATGTGTCCAATTTCATTTTGCCGATCTTGGATTTCCTTGGCTCCTTAAATACTTTACATTTAATGTTTTTGAACCATCACTGACACTTTAACAAATATGGTGAGTAATTATTGCCGAACTTGCCTCCATTGCCAATAATATTACCGTAAGCAAGAAATGTTTATGAAAGGCACAAATTGCCGAGCGAGTCGAAACTGGGATAGGCATCAAATTTTAATTAATTTAGTCTACAAGGTAAGCAGGTAGTGAGTTGAATTTACTTTGGCCACACTTGGTTTTCTCATGTTTCACAGGCATGATTTTAACATACATCCAATTACCGCAGGAATTGTGATGATTGAAGTGAATCGAATTAGTTGTCGAGCACAATTCCTTATCAATTGCTAATAGATTATAGCAAACAATGAATGGTGATTTAATTGTATATTTTATTAAAACAAATTGCCGAAACTAAATTCGGCAATTATAAATCTAAATTGCCCGTATCTTTTATAATAAGTAAATAATATTTTTGCCGATCTTGGTTTTCCTTTGTTTCACAAATGTGATTCTCATCTCAAAAGCTTAGTTCGGCAACCATACTTTTAAACTATTTACATCTTTATGCTGAGAGGATACGTGTGGTGTATGCCGAACTTGAGTTTTTAACTCCATAAGTCCTCTACATTTTACCTCAAAAGCAATACATGTATTTTAACGAATGTGGTGAGTGATTATTGCCGAATACAATTTTGTCTGTATTGCCAATAAATTATACCGTAAGCAAAAAACGTCTATTAGAGGCGTAAATTGCCGAGCAAGTCTAAATTGAGTTCGGTTGTCATACATTTTAATTACGTTAGTCTTTGTCTTTAACGTTAGCAGATTACGTAGGTAGTCAGTTAAATACATTATATCAAATTACTACAGAAATTTGATGATTGATATGAATCGGATTAATTTTCGAATGCAATTGTGTATCTATTGCCAATAAATTACAACAAGAAAAATGAATGGTGCTTTCATTGTATGTTTTTATGAAGACAAATTGCCGGGCAAGACGGTTTACATTTTTATTTTATTTAAATTTATTTCTGTAGAATTTGGCTTTTCCTTGTTTTAAACATAGGATTCTGGTTTTGACATCAAACTATAAGCTAGTTCGGCAATCATAAGTTTAAATTAGCCACGTCTTTCAGTATAATGAGTTAATTATTTGTTTGTCGAATTTGGTTTTCCTTAGTTTCACAAATGATTCATATATGTTACCTTCTCATCACAAAAGCTTAGTTTGGCAACATCCGCTTAAATTTTTACATCTTTATACTTATAGACTACGGGTGGTTATCTAATTTTATTCTCCCAAGTTTGAGTTTTTCTAGTTCCATATATCCACTACATTTTATCTGTTAAAAGCAATACAGACATTTTAACGAACATTTGAATAATTGCCGAATGCATTGCCAATAAATGGTACCGTATGCAAAAAGCACAAAACGTAAGTTAGGCAATCATAAATTTTACGTTAGTCTTTAAGGTTAGCAGATTGCGTGGGTGGTGAGTTGGATATATTTTAACCACACTGTGTTTTTCATATTTCACAGGCATGCTTTTAACATACATCAAATTACTACAAAAATTGTGATGATTAAGGCGAGTCGAATTAGTTATCGAACACAGTTTTGTATATTGCCAATAAATTATAGCAAAAAATGAATGGCTCCTTGTATATTTTTATGAAAACAAATTGCCGAGCAAGACGAAACTGAATTAGTCAGCTATCAATTTAAATTACTTACAATTATCATTTTATTTAAATCTGTTTTTGCTAGTTTGGCTTTCCCTTGTTTTAAAAATAGGATCCCTGTTTTAACTTTAACTGAATTCGGCAATCATAAATCTGAATTACCTACATTTTGAAGTAATAATGAGTTATATTTTTGTCGAACTTGATTTTTCTTTTTTTTTCTGAGTTCGGCAACCATAAATCTAAATTAGCTACGTTTTTAAATAACAAAAAGTTAATTATACTTTTGTATAATTTGGTTTTTATTTGTGTATAAATATGATTCAATATGTTGCTTCTCACCACAAAAGCTTAGTTCGACTACCATGCATTTAAATTGTCTAAATATTTACGCTTGGAGGGTACGAATGGTATGCCTAATTTTATTTTGCCGAACTTGGATTTTCTTATCTCCGTAAACGAATATGGTGAATGACGCCGAATGTAATTTTGCTTCTAGTGCCATTAAATTATTACTTAAGTCTATTATAGTCACAAATTGCCGAACAAGTTGAAACTGAGTTCGGCAATCATAAATTTAAATTACGTTAGTCTTTAAGGCTAGCAGATTGCGTAGGTGGTGAGTTGAATAATAAGTTAATTATATTTTTGTATAACTTGGTTTTTATGTGTGTACTCACTATGTTACTTCTCACTACAGAAGCTTAGTTCAGCAACCATTATAACAAATAAAAAATTATGCACTATTGATTGTTATACTACAAAAGGTAAATTGCACCACGGTCTAGCTCAGTGAGGTACAAACTTACTGTAATTGAGAATTAATTTTGAACAGGTCGTGTGGGAGGCAGAGATGTGTCCGTAGAGATAACCAGTATTAGCATTTTTTGTTGGACGCCACTCAATTTATAGGTTTAATAATTAAAATATAACAAAAATTGAGAAAGTTGTACCTTAAAGCATATTGGGTAATCTGAATAAACACTAAACAACTGTATTTATATGTATATTTAATAAAGCAAAATGTCTGATTAACATCATAAAATAAATAAAACGATGTTTCTCGCAAAGATTTACGATACTAAAATTACTAAATTCAACACAACTACATAAGCTTATCTATATTTACTTAAAATTCAAACTGTAATGTGATCAACACTATTCGATAAATAATGAAACGTATGCTGACCTATGTCAACAGATTACGGTTAATGTAGATTATGAACTCAAATGTTTTTATCTTAGGAACAGAATTTATAACCGTATCAACACACTAACTGATTCGTTTGCTTAAAACGTACTTTGTATAAAAGGATACTACTTACTTACATGTACTCAAAATAAATATATTACTTCGCCTTAAAATGCACTGTTGTAGGAGAATTTCATTTCCAATTTATAAGATAACTTGCGACAATTTCCATTTGTCAATAACGTACCAATAAACGAACAGTAGACCATATATGTAAAGTAATATTCATATTCTCCATATACCAATAATGGAAAAACTACAAACGCAGGCAAACTAACAGCAAGCGGTAATGATAGGAAGGTATCCCCACTTTTAATTATTCAAGACAGAAATTGAATATCATGCAAGTTAAGTTCGTGACGTCACACGACGCTTTTGCAACGATACGGAAATTTATCAAAATAAAAGCTTTTCTTAACAACAGCGGCCTTCCTTAATATAGGGACGTACCCTTTCTTTGTTCCCTTATACAAGGGAGTAAAACGTAAAAAAAGATAACGTATTAAACTGGACTGAACGGTAGAAGAAACAGAAAGGAAGTCAATCAAGCGTGTTGAGCTGCGCTCAATACAGAATCGGTGTCGCTAAATAACCCTTGCAGACGACCAAAATATCTACAGTGGTACTCGTAATTATGTACACTAAAGAGAAAATCTTGACATATACAAAAATTTAATTATTGAAACAAAAAAGATACCAACGTAGTGTAAGTATATTTATCAATAATAATGCAAATTTCGAAACTTAATTAAGGTAACGATAGCCAAAATTGAAAACAAATTAAGGTAACAATAGCCAAGAATTGGCACGTTACACCATGCGTTTAAATTGTTTAAATCTTTACTTTTGGAGGGTACGAATGGTGTGGGTAATTATATTTTGCCGAACTTGGATTTCTCCATAAATCCTTGACATTTAAAGTTTTTAAAGCAATGCACACATTTCACCGTATGTGATGAGTAATTGCTGCCGAGTGTAATCCTCCCTCCATCGCCAATAAAGTATACCGTAAGCAAAAAATGTCCATTAAAGGCACAAATTGCCGAGCGAAGCTAAACTGAGTTCGGCAACCATACATTTAAGTTACTTGTCCTAATCGGCTGTATTTACATAGATGGTGGAGTGGGGTTCTACATTTTAACCACAACAGTTTTAATCTAGTAATACTTTATGTAATTTATTTGCAAACATAAGATGCTAAAATCGTTAATTTTATTTAATTTTAGGTATATGGTTTGGCAATATTACAAAGTGCTTAACGTACCACTAAAAGATGATGACAACGGAGAAGAAACAAAGATTTTTGACTCACCTCTAGATTTTGACTCAATTATAATCGAAAACGATGCTGCCTTGGATTTAATTTGCACTGAATGCAATAAATATTTCGAAACTCGCAGAAGATTATTACGACACATATATGTCGTGCACAATAAAAAGGCAATTCATCCATGTAATTTATGTGGTAAAATGTTTAAAAGTTTGTGCTACCTAAAATTACATGAAAACACTCATAAATTTGGGACCGAGTTAAAATGTGAGATCTGCAGTATATTGTGTAAGTCGAAACAAACGTTAATCGCTCATAAGAAACGTATGCATAGTAACAGCAGTAGATTTGAGTGTGACTCATGTAATAAAGAATTTTATTCTAAAGCTGATTTGAGAAGTCACTATAGAAAATTACATTTAGGAATAACTTTTAAGTGTCCAGACTGTGACAAGATTTATACAGATGAAAGCTATTTCAAATACCACCGACGAACTCATCAACCTGGTTATGTACCAACTATATATAATTGCTTGGAATGTGATGCAAAATTTTCAACAAAGCAAAATTTAAGGAGACATATGAGAGGACATACGTTAGATAATAATTTCATATGTGATGTGTGCGGTAAACGACTTTCAAGTATGAAGGGTTTCCAGACCCATAGAAGAATTCATACTGGAGAAAAACCGTATAAGTGTGACTATTGTGATAAACATTTTGCTTCCAAAGATGTTTTATCGCAGCACAAGCTGATACATACAAAGGAAAAACGTCATACTTGTGATGTGTGTTCAAAACGATTCTCACAACGTAGTTCGCTTAGGATTCATCTACGCACACATACTGGAGAATGTCCTTATGTTTGTAATATTTGTAATGAATCATTCAGAGTTAAAGTGGCGTTGATGTCACATTTAAAAGTTCATAATGTATGTTATGAACCTACCAATGTTATGTAGAGTAACCATTTTTCTACTTTGCTTATAATAAGTTTTGGCCGTGTTTTAATTTTTAAATAAGGAGCAAGTACATCTCATCAATTACAGCTTATACAATCAATTAGTTTTCCTTACCAAAGTAGTAGTGATCAAGTGTTTGCGGGGTAAGTACTAGTACGGGCTTTGTAATCCCACAGAAAGATTGTGACTCAGAGGTTTTAACCCAACACAATCTTAACAGGTATAGCCCAGCCAGCAACTAGCGAAATAATTAGATCACTTGGATTGCGTGGTCAGAAGATATAGATTATTTGCACCAGACTAGTATAGACGTTGGTAAGCATCAGCTTTTTTAACAGTAATAGGACGCCAGAACTTTTTAAAATAAACCCTAGAAGTCCAAAAAGGAAGAAGGAGAAAGGAAAGCCGTGAGAGAAAATTATACACAAAGAAAATAATATAAATAAGACATACCTAATAAATAATTGTTTATTTAGTGAACAAAAGAACCCATCTTTTAATAAAACTCAAATTGGTTTGTTCAACATTTGCAATACATGTAAATTTAAGTTTTATTAAATCCCAAAATAATGTTTGGAAATACTACACTTGAAATAAATCTGAGTAATTAAAGAAACTAAAGACATGTTTGGCACGTTAAAACCTTGTTACCACGAATTTATAAATTGACTAGTAAGTAATTTACGGAATTCACATAAAAACGGTAAGTTCAGATCGCAACTATGCGCTATACTGGCCTGATGGGTTAGTTTACTTTTATGATTACGTTTTCCGCGGTTATAGCTCAACTCGAGGAGGACGTAGGTTCTTTTAAATAAGGCTGATCGTTTCGTACATGACATTTCACTCGAACCAATAAACAAGAAAAGGTTTGATGCATATATTATACTATATTTTTTTATAAAGCTAAATATATACACTTATAGTACCTTAATTACATTAACAAAACAAAAATATATACGGATCTGAACTTAAGTACAATAAATTATTTTTACTTTAAAACATAGAAAAAAGATCAATAAATTTACGGCGACTTGAGGTCGGCACTCGTCTAACTGCGGTCAATCCCACTGCTTCCTTACGATCGCTAAGAAAGTAAGATTAACGGCTGAATTTATTTAACTAACAGGAGCGGTTTTATTTAGTGTTTTAAAACTAATTACGGGAAATTAGAAGGTGTTCTAGTAATCTTTTCGTAACTAGGTGAAATTATAATTAATGGGGTTTTGTTCTTTTAAGTCTCTCTATTCTTATTTAGAAACAACCACCGATGGGGTGGTCGATACAGCTAGCTACTGATTTTACAAGGGAAATTTGATGGTGTATACTCCAGTATGGAATATTTGTATGCGGGAGCGAGCAGTTTGGTCACAGATGTCGTCTGTAAACGACTTATGAAGAAATAATGGTGGTGGTGGGGAATCTTTTATCTTTGTACGGTGAAACTTTCAGGAATGATTCGTTTACTAGAATGTTTGTCTTTTGTTCACCAGCGGGCAAGATAGACTAAACGTTTTACGTAATCTGATATTAAAGAATGTTTGATGAGAGATAATTCTGTAATCGGCGTGTGATACAGGACGGACTCCGAAAAGGAGTAGGTTTGTAGAAACTGGCAATTACGTGAAATGAGAGAAAATGTAATATTCACTTTGTTTATGTAATTACTAGACGGACTGAAACTTTTGTCAGAAATAATTATCGGTGACACTCTGCACTTTTAGTAAGTTGTGGCAGCGCGTGAATGTAAGTTTGTGTGTAGTTATGTAACTAAGATCGATTACTAGACTTGGTCTGACAGCTTCGTTGCGCTTTCTAATCGGCACCGTGAGGCCGTCAGAATTCAGGCAGGCGACCTTTCTGACCGACTGTATGAGTAGGAAACGACGCCGGGAATTAAACTCGCGCCTTAACGTTTTCTACAGGTGTTTGTGTAGGTGTTCTAAATAAAAACTTACATGCAGATGAAGTTAAATTTAAACGACAGCAGGTCGGTGTGTACAGGAGTGTTCGAGAGGAAATTTGATGCGGAATTCGCTTTCGGTGGTGCGTCTGGCGGTTTTATGGAAATCCGCGAATGACTTCTGGTGTTGGTGTTAGTTTAGAGATTGGTGGTCGCGTAAGTAGTGGGACTCTGACGTAGAAAATTCTTACTATTTTCGGAACGACCTCGGGGATATAAATTATTTGAAATTCTGCAATTTTTAGTAAAATTGATTTAAATAGCGAATAATAAAAAAATAGGTATAGGGTTTCGGGTCTTTACTGCACTATGGAAGATTTAGTAATAGTTAACTTAGCCACCGCCGAACCCGAGAGCTCTAGCAAATCGTGTGTATCTCTGTTCGACAGGAGAAAAAAACTTAAACCGGAAAATTAATCATATATTAAGTAAAATTCATGTACTATAGACAGAACGTTTAACTAAGGTGGCTGTAATTTAGTCACAGAAACTCAACTAACATACGTTATTGTCAAATAACTAACAGCTTCAACAAGGCAATGCAACCAATACTTAACGATTATTAAATATAAATTAAACATATATATGAATATAGATTCTAGGTAAGTAATTCATATATGTGGGAGAGATTCTATTTAGCAAGCAGTAAACGATCTACACCAATTCCATCGGCTCAAACAAGAAGTGTTTGGATTTATACAGGATGGTCCCTAAGTACGTTTGCAAACTTTGTTTGCAGGATACAGGGTGTTAAAATTTACAAATCTATTTTTTTCAGAAAAATATTATTCAAACTTGATAATAGTGATTTATGCTCCATATTTTATAGATATTAAAACTTTATGGAACTCCCCATTAGCGTTAGATAAAAGGAAGTTGAATTTCTTTTGTATTTTTAGTCATCTTAAATAAACACCATTTTATGAGTTACGTAATTATGTGTATTATTTTTTTTAAATTTTTTGTGTATTTTGAGTTACGACATTAAAAAGTTAGTTGCGTACCATCGATTCCGGAAAAAGCACAAGGCGCTATTGTCATCTACTAAGTTTGAATAAATCAGATTAAGATGTTTCGGTACTAGAATTTCCCACAGAATGACACCCATCTATATTGAAGCATACTTACGGGCCACCCTGTATAATTGGTTACCACCGTACAATTGGCTGAATCAGCAACTGATTGAGTAAATGCCAACTTTACTAACATTTAACTATCTTTACATCTATCTCGGTAAAGTTAACTGAAGCCAACTGTTTACTTGCCAAAACTGCAGCTGCAGGATGTGCACGCCAGTACCATATGATGCCAATAAAAACTAATAGAATTCTATTATAGTGGTTATTGTGTGTAACCATTGGTAAAGATGATTATATTGTTGGTTTTTACAGAATAGTTTTAAAGCAATTTAAGAGATATAAGATTGACATTTATTTGTAGAAACGCATGAAATTGTTACCACGCATGTACGCGAAAAACAATTTTCCAAATTTTATAAGCTTCTTGAAAAAGAATGCAATAAATATTCTTTGATCAACAAAAGGTGTTTTAAATAATTTATCATCAATTAATTGGTTGCGTTTAATGAATTAAACGAAGAACATTTTTTTGGGAAAGTAATATGTGTTAAAGTAAATTGGAGGTTCTGCTTTTATTGCTCGAGGGCGATGGTATCAATGTTAATTAAATAAACATATTTAAAGATGAGTTAATGTATTACTTGTCTTGGTAAAGCAGAAAATCCTAATGTAAGTAGAAAGTATCTAATATGAACGACAAAATATAGCCAAAGAGGCGTAACATATGGTTTTACGTAAGATGAAATTTGTATGTATATTACACAAACTTTACTACAAAGCGAAGAATGCAGAGTAAAATGCGATAAAGTACGTTACGCACGTCACTGTACATTGAAGTATTGGTACTGGGCGTCTAGCGTTGTGTTTAAGGCCACCCCAAAGGTAATCATTCTCAGTGTTCTAGAAATAATGTGGCCTACGTTTCGTATCCCAATTCAGTGATAACGTCATGGGCAATTAAATTTTATGTGAACAGTTTGCACGCATTAAAATCCAAAACCTAATGTCATAATTCAAGGGTACCAATTCGTTGTCTAAGTTGTGTACTGATTTAACTTATTTAAATTAAGCGTACTGATGGAGGTGAGAAACCTTGTTTTACCATTATCTTTAGTATAAATATTCTTCAAAATAAGCGTTTTTCTGTTTACTTTAGCAATTCACACTGAAAATAAATCTTAAGATGCTCTGTTAATAACATACATGAACTTAGTGTATCAGATAAGAATTTAATATATATATAAAGTTAATTAAGAATAGATTATGTTATTTTACACATACGGAGGTACGTACGCACAAACACACGTGTGTGCGTTTGTGCATGTATGTGAGGTAGCGCGTGTGTGTGTGGGTGCGTGCTTACAATTGTGTACGTGTGTGCGGAGGGGTATTGTGTGTGTTTATGAATACGTGCGTGTTTGGGAGGTGTGCGCGCGCGTGAGTATGTGCGTGCGTGATAGTGGGTGTGTGTTATTGGGTTGAATAAACTTACTTAAGTCTGTATTGCGAGTACTAATTAATCGACGTCATCGAGAAGGATGATGTTTACTCCTACAAATTTAAATTCGATTAATAAAATAATCAACAAGGCATGTCATCAGATGGACCAAGTGGTGTGACGGCATCTCTAACATGAAATGAAGAGGATCGAGACTCAACTTTTACCATACAAATTTAACAAAACCATAATTTTAGTCATATAGCAAAGCTTATTTCGTGTATTTGTAAATAAATATAACCATGCTACTCTTATCTGAAAGGCATAGAAATTCTGTCAGTTGCGTTGTAAGACAACATAATTGTCATATTATTTGTTAAGGAATATTAAGAAATCTCTCCCGAGACACCAATTTGGATCGTCATATTCATTCAACGTTATGTTGAAATAATAACTAAACTTGTTGTGTTACTCCTGCTTTGTTTTTCCGCAAAATTCTTAAATTTAACTGGTTATTTGACATTCAATTGTCTAAAAATGTATACAAAGAATGTAATTTTTATGAAATAAAGCCGATTTAACACCTCATATTCAACAAAAACGGAATCACGCGTTAACGTCCCTACAATTTTTATCTTTCGTAATTTTATATTTAAAACAACTTTAAATATTGAAATATTTGTATTCTAGGTTAAAATCGTTAGTAGCGTAACATCAGTTACGTTTGTAAACTATATTTAAAAAAATATTTCATGCGCAATTACTCATTTACGTGATTGCTTCGTTACAGCTTTAAATTTTTGCTGAATCATAAAATCAAAATATCATGGCAAGGTTTATAACACTCCAAGTATGTCTTAAATCTAAGTCGTTTTTGTATGTGTATGGCTACTGAGATGATTGATTTATGCCACACTGAAACCGTTTGTCTTAACTTAAGTTTATTTTAATTTAATAAAACATTGGTAATATCTGTATTTGATATTGATCTTTGTAGTGAACACTGTATACTTTTTGCTTTTTTCATCTAAATCAGTTTTGTATTATGACTGCGTTAAACCTAAATATGACAAATACACTGGACCTCCAAGAGTATAAAGTTTCAACTACACTTGGTAAACGATACCTACATATACAGGGTGGCGCATTAGTGTGACAAAGTCGCATATCTCCTTTATTTAAAGAGATACAAAAAAAAAATTAAATGCAAAAGTTGTAAGATATGTTCTGGTGCATATTTCAAAAATATTTTTAATTATACAGGGTAGATCATAAAAGCTTAGAAGTAATTTTAAATTTTTTAAAAAATAGAAAACCCTATATATTATTACACATTTAGATTCTACATACAATTTTAGACACATTTTATGTATAATGTCCTATACCTAAGTCTAACAGTTTTTGACAAATTTCAAATTTTTTGTCAAAAATGACGTTTGCAGGCCAAAACATAGGTGGAAATCTTTTCTAAACGAAGCCTTTATGAATTAGTTATGGTTGGTTTCCTTGGAAATGGGGACCTACTCTAATGGGCTGTATTGATATTTTTGTAATACATTCGTACAGGGTGATCAAAAATGGACCATAAAAAGTAAATTCATTCATTTTTTTTTAATGGTAACCCCCTATTTTTTTAATTCTATCTTATTTAGCATTAAAAATAAGGGTGTCTATATAAAAGTGTATGTTCCAAAAAATTGTATTTTTTGAAATAATGACAATTTAACATTTTTTTATTGTAAAAAGGCTATACGGCTTTCAAGCTTTGTTGTTAGTTGGCCGCGACGGCGGGGCGCGGCGAAACAAAAAAAATCGTGCACTTCAGATCGAAATATTACATTTTATTGAACCCCGTATAAATAATTACTTTATTAAACGAACTTAAAGTAAAGACAATATTTTTTTGATTCAACAAATTATGTCCTAATCCTAATCATAAACTTAACACCTCTAATGTAACTAAACCTGTAACTAATTATACAAATAAAAGTACTAGAAACACGTCAAATACGTACTACCTAATAAGTTGTTCGAAATGTCCGCCTCTTTCTTGAATACACAATGCAATACGTCTCTCAAATTCGCTGCTTAAATATCTACACATTTCAACAGTAATGTTTTGAAAACAGTTTCTAATCCTAATCTTCATGTCTTCCATTGTTGTAGGCGGTATTTTATGAACCTGCTCTTTATTTTGTTTTGAGTCCATTGACAAAATTCCAGTCGTCTTTGATAATCTTCAGGAACCAACTCTTGAAGTAGTTGAATGTGATAGGGGTGCATTTTTTGAGACTTCAATATCCGCTGTACCGTACGTCGTTCAACACCAACCTGCTGCGAAATTGGTCGTTGTCCAATATATGGATTTTTCCAATATATGGATTTTCGGTAACTGTTAATAGTACATTTAATTGATTTTCCTCAGTCTGTGCACGTTTTTCCCTAGTATTTTTTTCATATAACACATTGCCAGTTATTTCAAAACGATCCAAAAGCTTTTCCAATGCCCTTCTTTCAGGTTGCCGTCTCCCTGGAAACCGTTGTTGATACAGTCTTCTTGCTAAGAGCGTATTCTTATCACTAGCCCCCAAAACAAAAATCATATCAACCATCTCGGCTTGCGAAAAATTCATTATTTACAATTTTAATTCAAGTTTTAAATCAATTTGCTATAAAATACACTAATGCATCACACAAATTATCAACTGACAATAAATAATGACGTTTCTGATGATCTCTATTATTTTTATATGCCACGCCTCGCTGTCACGGCCAACTAACAACAACACTTGAAAGCCGTATAGCCTTTTTACAATAAAAAAATGTTAAATTGTCATTATTTCAAAAACTACAATTTTTTGGAATATACACTCTTATACAAAGCCACCCTTATTTTTAATGCTAAATAAGATAGAATTAAAAAAATAGGGGGTTTCCATTAAAAAAAATGACTGTAGGTTTTTTTGAATCTACTTTTTATTGTCCATTTTTGATCACCCATTTCCAAGGAAACCAACCATAACTAATTGATAAAGGCTTCGTTTAGAAAAGATTTTCACCTATGCTTTGGCCTGCAAACGTCATTTTTGACAAAAAATTTGAAATTTGTCAAAAACGGTTAGACTTAAGTATAGGACATTATACATAAAATGTGTCTAAAATTGTATGTAGAATCTAAATATGTAATAATATATAGGGTTTTCTATTTAAAAAAAATGTTAAATTACTTCTAAGCTTTTATGATCTACCCTGTATAATTAAAAATATTTTTGGAATATGCACCAGAACATATCTTACAACTTTTGTATTTAATTTTTTTTTTGTATCTCTTTAAATAAAGGTAATATGGGACTTTGTCACACTAATGCGCCACCCTGTATGTAGTTAATTTTTGTTTTTCGTTTCTGGCAATTTGCATTTTGTTAAATAACTTTTTAATGATTTCATTATTTTTTTAAATTATTTTTGAATTGGGGCCATTCTTTAGTTCAATATATGAAGTGTTATTTTATGTCATTCAAAAAAAAAAAAACACTACCTAACAAAAATTAACTACACAAAAGTATACTTCTTGGAAGACCTATAGTAGCTTATAATGCCTCAATGACTATTACGTTAATTAATTCCCCTCTAATGGAGGTTTTGTTATATTTGCCTTTTATGCTAGCAACAGTGAGGGGGGTCGTGGATTCTTAGACTCATATAACCTTTAGTAAGGTAAAAACGAAGGTTTCATACATATATTCATAAATTATAAATACGGTGAAGGATAAATGAACAAAAAAACAATTCTGGAACGTAAAAAATGAATATAGATAAAATGTAATAAATAAGAAAATTAACAAAAATTCATTAACAAGTAAATCAAATTTTATTCCGGGTTGGGGAACGCCCGCTGCTTCGGCATCCCCCAATACAGTCGCCCTGGCTAGGTTGTGGACGGTCCCTTTGCTTCCACTAGGGATTTTAGGTTGGATTGGTAATGTTTCTGTAATCACAATCAGATGTAATATTTTCAAACGCAGAATGGCTCGTTGTTTTGTGATTCTAATTTATTACGGGGTTATTTTGAAGAGTGTGTGTATATAATTATAATGGTCTTTTCTCAAGATTATTTGGATAATTACACTAAATGGGTAAGTATTATTTACTTTTATAATGATGATTTAAATAAGTACAAATCAGGGTTTTAGGTTAACGTTGATATAGAACCGCGGGTGGAACAGATAAATCATTAACTCGATGTTAATTATTTCTAATCTTTCGGTCTGGATAGGTTTCAGTGTAATCGTAATAGGGAATTAATGTCCTTACAAAACTAGGTCAATGTCAGCATAAGAGTGGCCTTGATTGCATGCGCAATGTGAATGTATCTGCAATTACTACAATTTCTGGGATATTTAATTCTTATATACACACGATAATGGGAAAAGAAAATTAAACTATTACTTAAACTTAAAGTTTATATACAGGTTTGAAACGGTTAATTTAATACCGGGGATATTTGGTTTCTCAATTTATTTGCATTTTACCAAAAGTAGAATATGCAATCAATGTGAATAAACTATTTCAATTGAATTTGTAGAAATCGAAAGTTTCCATAATACCGGGAATACTTTGTCCTTTATGGGGGTGGTTTCAATTACGTTTCAATTACATTAACCATATAAACAGATGGTTTATATAGGAAATCAAACAATCTACTTATGTTTTCGGAATTCTGGATTTAATTATACAGGTAGTTATTAATGAGGACAGGATATATATGTATATATATATATATATATATATATATATATATATATATATATATATATATATATATATATATATATATATATATATATATATATATATACCGAGGGTTTAGTTTTTGTTATCTCTTATAGCCAAGGGATGCTTTAGCTGACTAAAAGTAACGTTATGGGTTCTAGATATTTATAGCCCAAGCGGTCAAGCATTAATACTTAGAATTTGTTCGTCTGGAATTATTTATACAAGTGGTTGGATTTTTATTATCTTTTATAGCCAAGGGATGCCTTAGCTGACTAAAAGTAACGTTCTGGGTTCTAGATATTTACAGCCAAAAGCGGTCAACCGTAAATACTTAGAATGGCATGGATCTGGTTTTAATTTGGAGTGTCAAAGGTATTGCAACAAATTGAGCTCTCCAGACGTGCCTTTAAGCCCGTTTTCTAGCTAAAGAGCTCGATATTAAGACGGGTTACCGCTGGCGTTACTCAGCAAATAGCCCACTCTTAGTACAGGTTGCTAGTACCTCTTTTACGTTAGATTAATTTTTAAAAGGATTTCGATGACAGGAATCGACAGGTATTTCAACTATTTGTGTTTATAAATTGTAAAAACGGTGTACTTTGAAATATTTAAATACTGGAACAATAAGTTCAATTTGTACAAAAAATTGCTTTAAGAGCGCTGGTCAGGATTTTATATTTTCTCGAATAAAGAGAAATTCTAATACAAATTCAGGAACGCTGGTGTAGTAATACTACAGAGGAATGCTTACAGGGAAGTATTCTGCAGGCGAAGTGTTGAATAATAAAAGAAAAAGGAAAAGGCCACGTATTGCATTCCCTCCTCAAGGGTGAGGGCGGGCTGCTCGAGCTTTCCGAGCTCCTTCAGCCACAATCATGGATTCCCAGCATACATACTTACATTACGTATGTATGCATGGTGGGATTAAGGATGGGTGTGGTCAGGATAGGAACGGAGTTAGGGTTACATAATTTTAGGTATTTTAAACTATGAGGTGCACTTTAAAGAGCATTAATTTTCATCATTATAAGCCGAAATATTTAATTTTTCCAAAGCCAACTTATTAAATTCAAAAATATCGCTAATTTCAAATGTACTAACCAATATTGAATTTAATAAGGATAAATAATGTATTGTTAAGTTTTAATTACAAATATTAGTTCATTTACATTTTATTTACCGGTTAAAAATGTTAGATCGGCTCATTCCCTACAATATACAATATACAGGGCATGAACACAACCAGTGACGAGGCTAAATCGTATTTTCTATATTTTCCTCTCACAAATTGTCTATTTTACAAATATTTGATTAATTTTAACCTAAAATGATGCAATTTATGTTATTAAGACTATTTCCAGGTAAAACAAGATTTTATGATCTTTCATAATATAAGCAGAGGGAAATAAATGGTATTATTTTTTTTTTTTTTATTTGGTTGAAAATGGGTATATGGGGTCTTTGTTGCATTCTAAATAATACAATTTTTCGATATCTTGTCAATTTGACCCATTTTTCGGCATCACGGTTAACATTTTTCAAAATTCCCGCCAAATCTGTCACGTGACAAATGTTACAATGGATTTTTTGGTTGTCAGACATGCAGAAACGAACCGCCAATAGGGGTTTTTGTTGCATTCTAAATACATTTTCTTAATACAATTTTTCGATACCTTGTCAATTTCACCCATTTTTCGGCATCACAGTTAACATTCTTCAATATTCCCGCCAAATCTATTGTCACGTGACAAATGTCACAATGGATTTTTTGGTTGTCAGACATGCAGAAACGAACCGCCAATAGTTTTTCAGAAATTTTAATAATAAAAATTTTTCCCATATGTGTCCAACTTTATGGCGGTCCTGTATATATATATATATATATATATATATATATATATATATATATATATATATATATATATATATATAAGTTTCTAAAAGAAATGAATTCTTTGTAGTAGGATTTACCGAAAACCGACACAGAAAGATATCTTCATCTTTATAAACTATCAAATCCTCATCCACGGCAAAAAAATTAGTGTAATTCAAGCTTAGTAGATCGAGCTAAACGCATTTGTGATCCAGAAATTTTAGAAGATGAATCTGATTTTTAAAGGTATTAGTACAAGCGAATAGTTACTCCTCTTAATGTTGGTAGAGCTTTTTTTTCTTCCTTTCATAACTGACGTTACTGATAAAAATGGAAAAAAACATTAATTACCCATAGAATTAGAACTTTTATAAACTACAAGCGAGATTAAGGAACATTCAAGATCACATAAAAATGCTTCAAGTATATAAGGTCTTGTGAAATAATATACATTGGAACCGTAAAAGGTAGCTTTGACACTAGATCTAAAAACTTAACACAAACTACTGTCGAATGTGAAATTCGCAATAAGGATAAATGATAAAATTACACATCAAAAAGTGAAAATTAGCTAATTTAAGACACCCTAAACCTTAACATATCCATTAAATACCATTAAAACACGAGTTAGTTAAACGCCAAGGAAATTATTCTTGTATTATAATCGTTGTGTTTAACTTACTCCTGATTGAAATGCTATATAATTCAGTGTAATTTCGAATTTCCATGTGTCACTCTTCGGGTTGTCTAAAGATGAACTGATTTTTAGCTTTTAATTTTGTTTCATCTGTTGCTGATTTTACACCTCATAGTAGTTTCTGAAGATTTTATTGAGTTTGCCACAACATATGTAAAGTAAATATATTATTGTCAATGTATTTCATGGGTGAAGAAGTGGTTGTTTTGTATCGATAAATAATTAAAGCTAGCTTTCGATTTATCGCCCCAAGTAATTTACATTACTTGACTTTGAACTGATGAGATCAGATCAAAACGAACGCATCAAAATGTTTGAAAGTTGGAAAATTGACCTCATATTTCACCTCAGATTTCATTCTCAAGCACAGCAAATTATTATAAGTTTCATAGATCTTCATTGACATACGAGATTTTTAAGTAAAACGGAGTGAAACCCGTAGAAAATGTTATGATACGATAGCTGATATTGAACTCATCTAGGTAGATCACTTAATTTATTTTAAAATCATTTTACTCGTACTAAGCATATTTATTGTTTAAATATTTCTTAGTGCCGAGCATGCCTACGTTATTTAGTCAGAGAGACGGCACATTAACCACGGACCACAATTAAAGGTGTGCCTAGCGCCACATACGGCTAAACTGGATTTAATCTTCCTTGCCAAAGGATTTATTACAATATACAGTTTTGCGTTTGAACGTAACCTCAAAATTTCTAAATATACTTTGTCTTTTCAAAGGCTTTTAATTTGTTTTGTATTTCATATTTACAATTTTCATTTGTTAGACGTGTTTATTAATAATGGAAAGTGACTTTGTAGTGAAACATTTTTACTGGAAAAAGATTGTGCATCTTTATGTATGTTTTTTCTTAAAATAAATGATTTGAATAGTATTTATAACAATTACTTATTATAGATACCTTTATACAACAGGTCTGGGTGAGGACCAGCAAGATGAGGGTAGAATATGTTCACTTTACTCGAGTGGGATGTAGCTGTTTGTTGGTTCGTTTTTTTTGTATGTAATTTTTTTTAGTGTTAAGCAAGTTGTTTATTATTATGAAAAATTTAATGAAATATTTTGTCACATTCAATTGTTTGTTCTTGTGATGTGTGAATAGTGTGTCAATTCCCAAGATCTATATAGACCTTTACATTATAAAATGGTGTGGCAGGGGCCACAGTTAATGTTTACAGCTGTTCGGGTGTCACTTCTTGCCGTTTATGTGCATGTGAATATCACAAATAGATGTTACAGTTATGTTACTCTGCAAACATACAGATTTGTACAAACTCTGTTTAATATATGTAGTACTTCTTTGAGGTAAGTGATTTAATAACGGAGATTACGAAAAAGTTATTACACATATTAATGCTGATTTTTTAGGTTTTTTTAATCATTGAGGAATCATACGTGGAGTTGTAATTTTTATGTAAAAATGTAATATTTTAACAATACAAAGCAGTGTTTTATTTAGTGTTTAAAATTGTACTTATAATGTTTATGATTTTAATTATATGAATTGCCTATTTTAGGTGTGAATTGTGTATGAACATTAAGTTTTTAAAGTTTGAAAGTGCTAGATCGAAGCTGTTGACATTGAAACGTGAGCATTAATAATGTTTGTTACCAATTTGTTTAGAATATTAAATTTTGTACTTTAGTAAACAAGAAATCATTTTGAGTCTGATATTTGTGGTGAATTGTATACACACAATTATCTTATATCATAAGGTTCTACCAAGGTAAAATGTGATCGATGCAGTTTGAATATAACAGGTTACCTGTGATACATACATATCTTATGGGATACATATTTAACATGTTGACTGCCGTTATAGTAAATATTTTTAAGTATGTGGAGCCAGATATTTTTTTTGTTTAGGATTATTACTACATATGCTACTAATATATCACTGTTTATATTTAGTTTAGAGCCGACAACACAAATGTTTTGAGTTCCAGGCCATGCTCGTTAATAGGAATATTATTATAGCTTGAAGAAAACGTGAACAGTGCGGCTTAGCGTGAAAGCATACATGTGAGTGGTGCATCTTATCTAGCCAGGATCCATGTAAGTCACATGTACTTCACTTGGTAGTCAACATGTTAAGTGGTATTTATAGCCTTTAGCTCTGTTAGATATATGTTCCATTTTATTTTTAATGTAAAATACATATCCCCAGAAATATGTATTGCTTATTGACCGTTTTGTGACATACCTATCTCAAGAGATAGTGAAAAATTATGGTAGACAATTTTTAACAATGCAGTATTTACATTCTCGTTCTCATGCTTTGTTTCAATCAACAAAGTTACACTTAGATATTTCAGAAGGTTTAAGGGAGAATGTCCTGTAAATGTAGTTTGTGTGAAAAATAGCTTGTAACAATGAAATAATGTTGCACAATAACAAAATGTAGTTGCTTTGATTGTGGTCAATTTGTACATTACTTTGCCTGATTACTTATTTACATGTGTAACACTCAATTCTCATCCAATTTGATTTATCAGATGCATATGAAAAGGTAACATTTAATTGATGTAGAGAAATGTGGTATATGTGGCAAACATGTTACAAACTTGTGTAGTTAGTTTCAAAGAACAATTAGAATTGCACATTGAAGTGAAGCCTTTTAAACGTTGCGATTGTGGTAAAGAATTTGCAAGGAGGAAAGATATGTATGTTCATATGTAATGGAAACTATTTCGCTGTAGTTTATGTCTGAAGCATTCTAATCAATGCAGTACATGTAAGACATAGGAGATCGTTCTTATGAATGTAGTTTGTGTAAAAAATTTGAATCATTATGTACTTCATAATTTTGTAGACTTGAAAAAAATGTGATCATGTTATTTAATAGATTTAGTTTTTAATTTATTGATTTGTATGATATATGTAATTTTAAATCAACTATTATTGCCAAAGTTTAATATTTAAAGTTCGGGAATGATGTTTAGCTACATTATTTACATCTGTAAAACAAGTTTCACATGTACAGTTTAATTTGTGTATGATTAAAGTGGGAAGTGAGATAAATTGAAAATTGCTCATTAAATGCTATTAATTGAGTTAATCATACATTCTTGAAGAGATTATTGAGATGACAAATGATCATTTCTTGTCCTGAATCTGAAGGTGTTTGCATTTGGAGTGGAATGCCAATTGCTTAAATAATCTAAAGCAGTGTAGTCCGCGGACCCCCAGGGGTCCGTGAGCCCATACCAGGGGGTCCGCGGAGCTAGCTTAAGGCCTAAGGAATGAGAGAACAAAAATTATAGACTGCTGTTAATAAACGTTATTTTGTGTTTGAAATTAATAGCACTCTCTATAAACTATTTCTATTATACAGTTAAGAAGTTAAGAATGACATTTCACCAAATCAAGTACTAATTGACAATTGTATAACTACACTATGGCTATATAAGCTAAAAACCCATAATTGTATTGGTCAATCACAATTGGCAGGAGTAGGGGCAGTGTAGCTGTGACCTTGACGTGAGACCGAAAGCGCGTCTACAGTGACGGACGAGGGGAAGGGGGAGGAATGAACAAAACATCCACCTGACTCACTCAGTACACACTCACACAGCGACTAGACACCACGCGAATTGCTACAGTGCAGTGTTTTTGGTATATACGTAATATTAAATTTACAATATAAAAATTAATAATATAAAATTGAGTGTAGGTCTCTAGTAATCAGCTATGGATCGTTGGTTAAAGACGGGTACTGTACGTGCAACTGAAGTGCCGATTGAAACTAATGGAGGCGGCAGACAGGCCCTTGCCCCACCTAACCTTGACAAGCCGTCTTGCTCAAAATCTAGTGCTAGTGCCAATAAAGCCAAAAAAACGCAAATATTGTGATACATATTTAAACCTGGGATTTGTGCAAGCGGATACAGACATTGAACAAAAACCGCAGTGTGTTTCGTGTTACGAAGTACTTTCCAATGAAGCAAAGAAACCTGCTAAGTTGCGTAGGCATTTAGAAACAAAACACTCCGAGTTTTCTGATAAGCCGATAGAATTTTTTAAAATAAAAAGCAATGAAATGAAAAAGTCAAAAAATAAAATTGAAAAAATTGCAACAGGCACTACAAATGAAAAGGCAACCATTGCATCATATGCTGTTTCTCTGTTGATTGCTAAGTCGGGAAAACCTTATAACATAGGAGAGGAGCTTATCATGCCTGCTGCAAAAAGTATGTGCAGCATAATGTTAGGTGAAACTGCGACCAAAGAAATAAGTTTGATTTCATTATCAAACGACACAGTTAAGAGAAGGGTTGGCGATATGTCTGAAAATGTGCATTCCCAATTAATTTCACGTTTGAAATCTACGGCAATGTTCGCATTACAACTAGACGAGAGTACAGATTTAACTGATAAATCTCACTTGATAGCTTTTGTCCGTTACGAACACGAAAAATATATCATTGAAGATCTGTTATTTTGCAAAGAAGTTATACATAACAATGCAAATGACGTATTTGAAGCTCTTAATGATTGTATTTTAAAAAATGAACTAGATTGGAATAAATGTGTAGGGTTAGCTACTGATGGAGCTGGAGCGATGGCGGGTCATAAAACTGGATTGATGGCTCGGGTGATGCAAGTAGCGCCAAACGTCAAGTGGACACACTGTTCAATACATAGAGAGGCTCTGGCAGTGAAGAAAATGTCAACTGAGCTTAAAAGTGTATTTGACGAACTCGTCAAAATTGTCAACTACATTAAGTCTCGACCCTTGAACTCTCGCATTTTTACCAAGCTATGTCAGGAAATGGGAAGTGAACACGAACATCTATTTTTACACATAGAGGTTCGCTGGCTTTCTCGAGGAAACGTTCTTACACGTTTTTTCGAACTAGCTGATGAAGTAAGAATATTGCTTTGTGATGGTAAACACGAAAAGTTCATCTTAAGAGAAAAACTTCATGACTTTTCGTGGCTCTGCAAAATTGCGTACTTGGCAGATTTATTTACACATTTGAATGTTTTGAACTTGAAGCTGCAAGGACCTGATACTAACATATTCGTAGTAGAAGACAAAATCGGAGGAATGATTGAAAAACTAAAGCTGTGGGTAAATCGAGTTGAAAGAAAGTCTTACACATCATTGCCTGTGTTACAACAATTTCTAACCAAATCTGAAGAAAATCTACCTGTTGAGGTTCAAGACATGATTATCGAACATATGACAGACTTAGCGAGTGCTTTGAGGAACTACTTTCCTGCACCAGATAGAAACAGTGACTGGATAAGACACGCTTTCAAACAACAAGATGTTGCCAGCCTTACTAACCTCTCTGAAAATGAACAAGATCAACTGGTAGATTTGTCTTGCAGTATGACTTGGGAAGTAATCTTCAAAGAAGAAAATGATTTATGTCATTTTTGGTTTCTTGCCCGGTCGGAATTCACAGATTTAGCAAACAAAGCCCTCAAACAACTTGTGCCTGTTTGTACGACTTATTTGTCTGAACAGACATTTTCTACACTTTGTAACATAAAAAGTGTCAAGAGAAATGGACTGACGAACGTTGAACCAGCCTTGAGGTTGAAAATTTCAACAATTGTTCCCAAAACTTCGGATATTATAAAGTTTAAGAAACAAATGCGTTCCTCCCATTGATAGCGATGAATTTTTATGTTTGTCAAGATGTTTTATATTTGTCTTACTATGTTAATAACAGTTAATAAACATATTTGAGTACATGTAACGATTTTTTTAATTTCAAGTCCTGATACAAAAACAAATCAAAACGAATATTTTTTATGTCTGGTGTTTCATCAAATTCAAAATTAAATTAAACACAAAACTATATATTTACACATAACGATTTGGGCAAAACTAAAGATAATTAGCATAATGCGTTTTTTTGGAGATTGGGGGTCTTCGAAGACTGTAGGTCTTTAGGTGGGGGTCCGTGATTCACTTGACTTTGAGAACCACAGATCTAAAGTGTCATAAATAATACAAGATATTTTACTTTTATTATTATTGTAAATAATGATAGTACCTGTAATAATATAAATATTTATAAAATGTATACGTTAATAATAATGTTTCAATAGCAATGCAGCTGTCTTCAGTAAATGTGCAAGGTTTCTTATTTATTGGCGATGATAGCTACATTATTTCACTATTATCCCATTAACGCTAATCTTTTGATATCCCCGAAAACTAACTAAATCTAAAATGACCGGAAATCTAAACTAAATTTGTACTTGCTCTCCATCTATCTCTGCAAGCATTTGGCAATAATCTAAAAATTGATGTATTTGTATAAAAGTATTGAAGTAATTAGTATTATTATTTAATCCGGTGTACTGCAAGGTAGCAACTGAGAGCCCAAATATTAATTATTTTTAAGTGGTTTTTGTTTGACGACAATTTGAAATGTTAGATTTCAGGTTCCACTTATCTTTTTTTTTAGTGGAAATACACAGCTTCTTAACCTTTATGAAGGGATGTGCAAAAATGACATCTTAATTTAATTTATTTCCAATTGTGAGGCAAGATAACCGAAGTCATAGTTCCATATCTGTTTTGTTTTGAACATGGAATATATATATATATATATATATATATATATATATATATATATATATATATATATATATATATATATATATACACACACACACGCACGCACGCACGCACGCACGCAGGCACGCACGCACGCACGCACGCGCGCACGCGCACACGCGCACACGCGCACACGCGCACACGCGCACACGCCACACGCGACACACCACGCACACACCCACGCAAACACACGCAAACACACCCACGCAAACACACCCACGCAAACACACCCACGCAAACACACCCACGCAAACACACCCACGCAAACACACCCACGCAAACACACCCACGCAAACACACCCACGCAAACACACCCACGCAAACACACCCACGCAAACACACCCACGCAAACACACCCACGCAAACACACCCACGCAAACACACCCACGCAAACACACCACGCAAACACACCCACGCAAACACCCACGCAAAACACCCACGCAAACACACCCACGCAAACACACCCACGCAAACACACCCAAAACACACCCACGCAAACACACCCACGCAAACACACCCACGCAAAACACACCCACGCAAACACACCCACGCAAACACACCCACGCAAACACACCCACGCAAACACACCCACAACAACACACCCACGCAAACACACCCACGCAAACACACCCACGCAAACACACCCACGCAGACACACACGCAGACACACACGCAAACACACGCAAACACACCCACGCAAACACACCCACGCAAACACACCACACACACACGCAAACACACCCACGCAAACACACCCACGCAAACACACCCACGCAAACACACCACGCAAACACACCCACGCAAACACACCCACAGCAAACACACCACGCAAACACACCCACGCAAACACACCACGCAAACACCAAACCCACGCAAACACACCACGCAAACACACACGCAAACACACCACGCAAACACACACGCAACACACACAACACCACGCAAACACACACGCAAACACACACGCAAACACACCACACGCAAACACACCACGAAACACACCACGCAAACACACACGCAAACACCCAAACACACGCAAACACACCCACGCAAACACACCCACGCAAACACACCCACGCAAACACACCACGCAAACACACACGCAACACACACCACACCACGCAAACACACCACGCAAACACACACGCAAACACACGCAACACACGCAAACACAACACACAACACACACGCAAACACACACGCAACACACACACAGCAACACACACAAACACACACGCAAACACACGCGCAAACACACACGCAAACACACACGCAAACACACACGCAAACACACACGCAAACACACAAACACACACGAAACACACACGCAAACACACCAAACACACAACAAACACACGCAAACACACACGCAAACACACACGCAAACACACACGCAACACACACCAAACACACGCAACACACACACGCAAACACACACGCAAACACACACGCAAACACACACGCAAACACACACGCAAACACACACGCAAACACACACGCAAACACACACGCAAACACACACACACACACACACACACACACACACACAACACACACATACACACACACACGCGCGGGCCGCGCGCGCACGCACCCACGCACAACCAACCACCCACCCACACCTCCCATCACACACACACTCACACGCACAAACTTGTGGCAACATAGGAATAATGCTTAGTTGTGACTCACTTTAATAAAATATACGTTCATATGACCGTAATAAGAAAGCATCCACTTATTTTTGTTGTGACGCCTCCTGCGTCACAATAAAACTAGTAACATAGCTATTTAACTCTTATGTGACAATTATGCGGCTACTTACCAATATTTTATGCAATTGTTCAGTTATTTAGCTTTTGTATTCATGTTTCGTGAAAGTCCATAGAATGTGCCCAATTAAAGCTGAATACATTTGGAAACATTTGTATAGTAAATTATCAATTTACGATTTATTTTTCATTATCCGAGTGTTGTTTTTTAACCGTAAGCACAAGCTACATAGACTACAAAACTACAAGTGGGCTTACTTTCTTAAGTAAATATCACCGTCGCTTGTTTGTGCATTTCTCTTTGTCGACATTGCTTGTTTGTGCATTTTTCTTTGTCGAAATCGTAAAAGCACACCACAAACCACACACACACACACTACGCACGCAGACACACCTACATACACACGCGCACGCACATGCACTCAGGCACAGACACAGACCGTAAGATATTGAAGGATATTGAGATTTCTGTAAATTCCTTCCATAGATTTGTATAGATTTGTAACTGCTCTGGCTCACAAGACTAAACAAACTGTTCAAGTCTGGTGTCACAGTTACGTTGCTATATGAATTATGTGCACGTACAATTTCTGCAATTACTTTATTTTTAGTTTTTGTGTACATACGTTGCCAATCTCTACTACAAAATTTAGCACAATTGAGATAGACGCAAGTCATGAAATTTTTGAGACAACGCCGAAATAATTAATTCCAACACTTTGTTTATATGACTTCGGACTCTTGTGAAGGGCAACTCCTAAGAAGGGCAAAAGGCGGTCGACTAGGAATCATTGTTCTTGATATAGTTTTACTTTTAAATTACAAGAGCTCTAGCTTTGAAATACTTAAATTTGACCTTAAACACAGTTTACACATTGCCCTTAATCACTTTCCAAGGTTTAAGTTTATTTACTGATTTCGTTTGGAGTTTCATGATTTTGTCAATAAGGCGTCCCAAGGTCGTTAAACTCTATTTGACTTATGATTACTTAAGGTCGTACAGCTTTAGTTGTTTTTGACGTCGTTTTTCGATCTTTAATAATAATAGTAATACATTTTTATTCCCATAATAATATACATATGTATTATCACCCTAATTAATACCTTAAAGTAATAATATCTTAAAATAATATTGTAGGCTTATATGGGAAATGGTTCTATATGCACTACGCATACAGCCCTGAGTTACAGTATAGCTATCCAATCTATTTAAATCACTGTTTCAATTATTTATTGTTCTATAATTGGAACTTGGTGCAATGTAGTAGTAACCGAGAAGAGAAAGAAAAAAAAATGTTTCAAAGCTATTGATTTCCACTTGACATAGATCTTTAGTTAATCTTACTCTAGTTGCAACAATTTGCCCTTGCGAATAGATCGAGATCAAATACATCATTTGACATTGAGCCAATGCTATCTAGTTGTCTCAGTCGAATCTTAATTACCACTTATAGGCTGCAGCTACGAATTACAAATGGCAATTATGTATAAGTTGAAATTCCCTGTTAACAGTTGGAATTGCAAGTACATGACGAAACACGACTTAATTGTTGAAATGTGAGTTACAAGTGGAAATTATGAGTTGCAGTTCGAAACTGCGATTCACAAATTGGAAGTGTGACTTTCAAGTCAAAGTACGTGTTAAAAGTCCGCATGAGACGGTAAAAATTGCGATGTAAAAGTCTAGAAGTTACTTTACTTGTAATTCAGATTAGAGCATGGGAATTTGGTATAATTCAACGTTTTATTTTTCGTGGATGAAATAAAAGCAAAACACGAAATTGAGCATGCGCAAACTACCAATATAGATTAACAGTATTAAACAGCGAGACGGAGTTTCATAAGAATTAGTTTAATCATACGTATTACGATAAAGCAGGTAAGGATTGCGTATAACGTGTAATTTTTTACGCGAGAATGGAACCATTTACTCTTAGTCTTGCCCTAGTTTTGAAATTTACACTCTGTGTTTTATTGTTAAAGAACATGTATCTGAAGGTAAATTAACCAGTAGGGCCGGCGCGGCGTGAGTAATTCCGGCGCCTTAGGCGTGATATTTTTGTCTCCCCTTCTACTCACACGTAAATATTAAAATTGCTGCAATGGATATTGAAAACTTAAAAAATCAAAGATCACAGTAACACTTCCGGAAACATTACCCTGCACTGACACATGTAGCTATGGTAGTATTAGATATGGTTACTGTTTTCCATTACCGAGCTGGTAGCGTAGTGGTGACACGACCTGTCTAGCATTCGGGAGGTAATGGGTTTGATTCCCGTTACCGTCTACCTTGTATGAGGTTTTTTCAGGGGGTTTTCCTCATACACATGTAGCGGCATGGTTATTGCGTATATGCACACCATGTGCGGCTGCTTAGGCGAATGCTGGGGTAGTATTTCCCCCCTCAACCCTAACTCCGTTCCTTCCGATCCTATCCTGACCACACCCATCCTTAATCCCACCATACATATATACGTAATGTATGCATGTATGCTGGGAATCCATGATTGTGACTGAAGGAGCTCGGAAAACTCGAGCAGCCCGCCCTCTCCCTTAGTGAGGGAATGAAATACGTGACCTTTCTTTTTTCCTTTTCCATTCTAGTCCAGTTAAACGTAGCGCTTGCGACGCTTAAGTCTACTGCCTATGTTCGGTTATAATGGGAAGATTATTTTTTTACAGTGGTTCATGTATATTGTTCCTTTTTCTTTTACGCCATCCTTCAGTACTTACTGCCCTATGCGCTCGCCTAGTTTGCCTAATGGACGCGCTACCCCTGATAACAGCACTATTTGAAAAGAAAGGAAGAATGCCGTGGTTCCTGATTTTTAAAATAAGTTGAAATAAGTAACAAAGATGACTTACTTTTTGTTTCATATAAGAGAAAATATGAATAATTAAATAAATTAAAAATGGTCGTACTCTTACCGACTGACTCCTCTATATTTGCTAATGCATCACACAGGCATAAGAAAGTGATCCAAAATTGGTAGTATAAGATAGCAATGATTGTAAGGGAAATTAAGTTCATCTTATGATTGTGAAGCTTATTAAAATAGTGAATAATGTTGTCTTTACTTACGGTTTTCCTATGCTTTTTTTTCTAACTGTAATAAATATTAACGGTTTACTTATTTTAGGTCTGAGATGCATAAGGCAATCACATATATTAACAATCCTTCAATTACAACAGAAACAAGTAATGTACGAATACCAACTGCGACCAGTCCTGCATCTGTTGGTGTGGCAAAAACTTTCCCATGTCCAATGTGCCATAAAGTTTGTCAAACTAAAAATGCAGCTCGTAAACATTTTGACTATATGCACAAGAAGAAATGTATACATCCCTGTAAAATATGTGGGAAATTGTTTAAACGTGTCCACGATGCCAAAAAACACGAAGATCATCATAATCTAGAAAAAAACTTTCGAATGTGATATTTGTAGTAAATCTTACAAAAGCAAATGGTGTTTGATTCATCATAAAAATTACGAACATTTTGGCTCTCCTAATTTCAAATGCGAAAAATGTGATCAAACCTTTCTTCATAAACAGCAGTTGAAGGTACATCATCAAAAAGCACATTTAGGTTTGATTTATAAGTATAAGGAATGTGGTAAATGGTATAAGGACGAGGCTTCTTTCAATAATCATGGTCTAACTCATTTACCTGATTATGTACCAATTGTATGCTCAATATGTAATACTCGATTATCTTCAAAGTTGACGTATAAGAAACATATGCAAAATCACAATGTTAAAAGGGTTCAGGAATTTGTGTGCGATACATGTGGAAAGCGCATAAAATCTCTGAGGGATTTCAAAATACATTTGAAATTGCACACTGGAGAGAAGCCATTTAAATGTTATGATTGCGGTAAAGTCTTTTCAGCGAAGAAATTTTTGAAACAGCATGTTCTTGTTCACACAAAGCAAAAACCGCATTGTTGTAATTTGTGCCTGAAACGTTTCACTCAACGAGGTACACTTACATTTCATATGAGACAACACACAGGGGAACGTCCTTATGAGTGTAGCATATGTAAAAGGTCATCGGTATCGAAAAATATGTTAATGTCTCATATGAAAGTTCATCAATTGTGCACAATCGGGTGTCAATCAAACTATAATTAATGTGATTGTAAACTGATTTTTGAAATAAAGGGCGTTTTGTTTACAAATTATTGTTTTGTTCAACTTGTGGTCTACATTTCTGAACCTAGTTCGCACTATCCCATAATCTAATTGTATTGGGTGTGACTAAGTGCACTATACACACGTATACAGGCGTACACACACACGCACGCACACACACACACATGCGCGCACACATACACACACACACACACAAATTTGTGGCAACATAGGAATAATACTTAGTTGTGACTCATTTTAATAAAATATACGTTCATATGACCGTAATAAGAAAACACCCACTTATTGTTGTCGTGCCGGCTCCAGCGCCACAATAAAACTAGTAACATAGCTATTTAACTCTGATGTGACAATTGTGCGACTACTTACCAATATTTTATGCAAATGTTCAGTTATTTAGCTTTTGTAGTCATGTTTCATGAAAGTCCATAGAATGTGCCCAATTAAAGCTGAATACATGTGGAAACATTTGTGTAGTAAATTGTCTTATTTAAAATCGCGTGCTTTATTCAATTTACGATTTATTTTTCATTATCCGAATGTTGTTTTTTAACTGTAAGCACAAGCTACATAGACTACACAACTATAAGTGAGCTTATTTTCTTAAGTAAATATCACTATCGTTTGTTTGTGCATTTCTCTTTGTCGAAATCGTAAAAGCAGAGTTTTCCGCCCAGTCAGACTCCGAACTCACGATCACGCTATGAGGCTTCAACTTATCCATGGAGATGAACCCTCCGTACTTTTGCGATCGAGAAGAGCCCTTAGCATTCTAGACCACACAACTGATCGTGCTCGAGCAGTTTGAGCATTATAAACGGTCCACCATACTTGGGGAGTAATTTTCTACTCTTCCCATTTTTTTTGCCCACGTCATTAGTACGCACCATCACCTGTTGACCAATAGGACGTAGATCCTATTTTTCTTGATCCTGCGTTGATGCGGAAAGGCGTGATAAAATTGGACGGTTGTATCGTTCAACCTGTCCGTTGGCATGCGGGATTGTTGTATTCAGCATGTGCTTACTGCAATACTCCTCAAACTGTTTGCTCGTATAGGAACTGCTGTGTGTAATAATAATCCTTCGTGGAACACGCTATTCAAGAAAGTTATTAGAGGTCGGACTTGACGCTCATGAAATAGACCCTGAAGAGTTTTAACGAATCTGCAACAGCAATTGTCTCCAATTCATAAGAATGATAACTGTATTCTGCCTTGGTTGTTTGTTTGGAATAGTACATGACGGGTTTCAGTTTGTTTCTTTATTCTAGCATCAGAATAGCACTTCTTCCCTATTTTGATGCATTTATATGCACCTTTTTATGAGAACTGGGATCGTAGATTCCGTGTAATGGTCTTGACACCAATTTTTTATTTAGGGTTTGGAAAGCTTTACTTTGTCCGTTGCTCCACATTTATTTGACATCCTTAGTTAGAATCGTCAAGGGCCTCTCAATTTGGGCAAAATTCTGCATGTACTTGGAAAGTACCCTGCTATACCAAATAATTGACGAATTTCCCGAACGCCGGAAAAGCATTGGAAACTTAGGTGGGGCTTCAATTTTTCTATTACCCGGTTGCGCCCCGTCCTTGCTTATTTCGTGACCCATATAATCCACTTTCTCCATGAGAAACTGGCTTATTGTGTAAAATATTCTAGCCCTACCTGCAAGTCAGCCAAACCTGTGCGGAGACGGCAGTAATACGTCATCTATGTACGCAATAGCTTGTCTATATCGGGACTGTCTCACAACTTTGTTAATAGTTCTCTGGAATACAGCCGGAGCGTTACAGAGTCCATAAGGCACCCGAACGTTCTCGTAATGTCGTCAGGTGTCACAAACACTGTTTAAGGGACGGAACACTTCTATTTGGATCTGTTGATAACCACTTGCTAGGTCCAGGCTACTAAAAATCGGCATCTCGTAAGTCCACGCGCTGTAATGGGTACCGAACTTTAACGGTTTTTTGAGTTCAATGCCCGGAAATCCACACACATTCTGCTTTTCTCTTTTTCCCAAGTAGAATTGGGCTGGAATACGAAGAGTCTGATTCTCGAATTATGTCGTGTTGTGAAAGATCATCTACGATATCCTTAATCACTTACTTGTCGTGTGATTAACGAATTGACATCTTCAGAATGTCGGTTTTATCTAACTCGCTGGTATCTTGGGTAAAACAGCATCGAAATTCGTTTAAGTTTTAAGTTGGTAATGGCGACATAACCATTATGTGCATATGTTATGCACTCCCCAACGTAGTGTTTCTTTCCCAGTATGGGATGCACGCATACATCGCAAGACGCGTCTCCTTTAGACATGACGGAAACCAACGCAGACGTCCTCGTCTTGCCTACCACCTCGCTTAAATCAGCATCCGCTGACAATAGTTCACGTTGTTTCCCCAAATAATCATTAAAACATCAGGTTGGTTTAGGAAGAGTTGTCAAATCATAATCGGAACATCTTGGGGCCGCATCTGGTACTACCAAAGCTTTTACATCATCTGCAGATTTTAATTTTGACTTATATACTTGCCCAATACTTGACTCTTCGACCCGCCGCGCCGTGTTCAGTTACAGTGACGGAACAGGCGATGTGATTTAACCCAAGAACTTGGCCTCTTTTTCTCTCAGAAGTACTGATTCTCATCCTGTGTTCACGTAAGGTCTGGGTTTGGATTCACCCAACAGTCCAAGAAGTAGCTGTTGTTAAAGTTGCTGCCACTCGTAGACCTTATATCTCTACGGGATGTCTTCTGCATGCCTCGTCTGAGAATTTAATGAAATTGCGTAAAATACTTATGCGTGTTGGTTTGCTCGTGGGGCATGATGGTTTTTTTTTCAAATTTTAAGTAGACACGTATTATAACGTGTTTTGTAGGGTTGGACTATACATTTTGGAAGCCTTAATTTAATTATAGTTTTTTTACGTTGTTTGAAGATATCTGGATTTTTTAATTACAAATTGGAGTTGAATTTAGTTTCCCCAATTCTGTAAATGATGTAGACATTTTCGGTTTGCTTACCTTCATTAGATTGATTTTTTTTAATTACCACCTCTTTCACTATTTTAGAGGGAAGTTTATTATTTTCTGTAAATAATGCGTATTCTTATTATTTGTATTTAATCGATAATGGTAGTTAGTTTAATTGAAATTTGCGTCATGGATAATGATTGCTTTGTATTAAGATTACTTCAAAAAACATAGGTTGGCAGATTTAAAACCATTCGGCGACGGTATGTCGCATATTTTTGATAAATTTTTATTCTAAGAGACAGAGGTTGATCCTTATTATACGTTAGTTTAAGGTTGATTATCGAAAGGTTTTAGTTGATGAAAGCATATCTTACTGTGAGATTTGGTTCAGAGTGGAATGTTTCTTGCTTTCGTTTTCTGATATGCATATCGTGTTTATCGCGCTTACCATTTTGAAGTAATGTTTTTTTTAATGATTGGTTAATAGGGATGAAATTCATGATGGCGAAAACTGAAGGGTGCATACAGTAGTCTATCATAGTCGCCAAAGTGTACTGTTGAGCGTACGCAGTGGTGAATTACGTTTCATTATTGTGGTTAGTGAAATTTCGCTTGGGAAGGTTTTCTATTAACCCTTCGGGGGATAATTGAAGACTATTCAACCACTTCAGTAACATAATAGTGTGGAGTATCGTCTATCCTTACTGACATCGTTTCGGATTCTTACCATAGGTATTAGTCTTAGAAAAATGGTGCTACTCGTGTCTTTGGTTAAAATTACAGTTTTGCGGAAATAAAGATCTCTAATTCATAAATTTCATTACCTTTATGTTCACGGCTAGCTCAATAAACAGAAAATCGCTGTAAATAGATCGCTTAATTAAGTTTTGTGTAACTATAACATTCGTTTGTATATAAATAAGTAAAGATTAAAGAGTGCGGTGTAAATAAGATTTATGCGCAGTTATATGAAAACAAATAATACATTAATCAATGGTCTTGTGGTTTAATCAACTTTTATTAATCAGCTGACATGAAATACGAATTGAAAAGTAGTCGTTTGTTGGTTACGAAATTAAAGAACGACAGCTGGGGTTTTTGCAGGTGATCACTTACAGGTCCAATAGCTAGGGGGTCATTCACAGTGTACGATCTGAATATTGTTTCGTTTCTTTTATTGCCTTGCTCGAGCGGATGAATATACTTATTTGTATGCAATTTTACTCTGTAGTCCTTAGGTCGATCAAATTAAATCTTTTTTATGCGTTTACACCCATATATATATATATATATATATATATATATATATATATATATATATATTGATATCACATTGTTTATTTGCATTTTATTTTAGTTATGCTTTACCAAATTACGTATGGTAAAAGCTGTTAAAATTTTAAATGTTCGACGTCCATAATATTTAGGACAGAGTTATTCTGGTAACAGGTAAAATTAAGATACAATAGATTATTTTGGGAATGTGAACTTGCAAGCGACGAACCCGATCATTATTTATGAATTTGAAATTGAATATTTTTCCATAATTGCTGTATTAACAAACTGACGGTGTAATATTATGTGTAATTTTATAATAGTATATGAATAGTGTTTATGAATCTGGGTGTTTATTTTCACTGTAATGTGTAAGATTTTTGTGACTCCGACCCTTTTAATGCTGCGTTAGTGGTATTTACGTATGATTGAAATTCAAAGATTAAATATTTTGTTTGCGTTTGTGCTATCCAATAGTTTACTTATTTTATGAGGATTTGAATTCATGGAATTTTGAAAGAGACGACGTTCGATTACTTTTTGATATTTTAGTACCAACCTTGACGTAATAATTTGAGAAAGATTCCTTTATTAGGCAATTAGTTGTTTTATTTGGTTGGTATAATTTCACTTAGTGACGTAAATTATAATTATAATATTATAATAAGGTGATTCACAGATGCACCTGGATTTGTGATATAAAGGTAAGCGAGTTTTTTGTTTTGGACTAGCTGTTAACCTTACGTGTTTAGGTACTACGACCTTGGATTGACATTTATAAACACCGTGGCGCCCTATAGATTTATGACGAACCCCCTATTGTGTCTCTCATAAACGCAAAATTTAGTCATAACCACCCCTAACCACTGAGCTACCGGCACCTCATCTTTTATCTGTTATTCTCTTTCTAGTTCCATTTTCGACCGAAACAGGCAATCTTTAGCCAGATAACCCAAACCTTTTGCATTTAATTCATTCGATCTTAGACGGGGTTGATTTGCACACCGCTCGTTGGTATAACGCCGATGGACGCCTCTAAACATCCTCTAAGGGAGGGTAGAAACAGGGCTTAAGGCAGACGAATATTTAGCATACAACGTATCCGGCGTGTCGTATTTCCCCGCTCGAGCAGCAGCTTGAATGCTCAAATCCTTGATTCCGTCAATGAGGCACGATACAGCCTTTCTACCTTTAATTTCACATGTGCTCAGAAGTTCGTCAAAATAATATTGTTTTTACGATTCTGCAGGTAACTTGCAGATTTTATCAGAGCCGATGCAAAATGCCGGTGTTCTGGAAAAGTTTCCTACACCAAATTCTTTCATCATCCCATTGTAATTGATAACTTGGTATACCATTTGCGTGCCAAACCGTTAAGTCCACTTTACATGTGAAATATTATAGACGCTTCGTTCCATTGGTTGTTAAGAGCTAGTTGCTCAATTTTCTCAATCCATTTCGTCCAGCTAAGATTGCGATTGGGGAAAACTTGTGTATACACTCAGTTTGCATGTAAACACGATACTGGCGTGGTTTTTGCGCTTTCTGGTATTCAGCTTCTCAACAAGAGCTTCCAAGCGATCAACCCTGTGACTGGCCTGATGTCGATGGTTGAAGTTGACTTGTGCTGCTGGTGGGAGAGGGTGGATTCAGATGATGTATCACAGTTATAATCGGTTCCAAGGGAGTTGCAGCTTTTTCAGTCTGGTTATCATGCCGTCGTTCGGTACGCGTTTACGCAACTTTTCCAACCCTTTTACGAATACATCGACTACGTTTGTAGCTATAACACTTGGCGTATCGTTAGAAGTGGCCGATCTCGACCTACTGGAGCCTCGTCTACGTCTCATTTCTTTTGTACATGTAAATCACACAAAAACGTTCCGAGAACTATTGAAAATATCGTATGAATCAGTCGCACCATGCGTTACGTAAGCTAGTGACAAAGAAATCTGGAAACCTTGTAGATATAGACTTATTGTATATGTTAATTAAGGAAGAACCACTAGACAGCCAAGAAGAATATCTGACTGTTATTCAAATATACTACTGCTAAACTATACTGATATTATACGTTGATTAGTCTATATGCTATTACGAAATTACACTAATAATTATACGTTTCTTACTATTGCCGCAAAGGCGCGAAGTCGAGTCCCTCCGCTGCTTAGTTAAAGAAGGTATGTGGTTGTCGAAAAAAAATTGCACAGGAATTATGAATATATTTCTTAACATGGAAACCACTTTCACACATCGAAAACGAATGAATAATCCCTCACGATGCATCAGGTCGCTCGGTCCGGTTTTGAGATGTGCCATGTCCACAAAAACCTGGCACCGGACACCACAAAAATAGTTTACAGCAACAATATAAGTGCATAGTGCAAGGCATTTCCTAGTTTCTTATACCGACAATTACCTATTGAAGCAGTTTTTAATTCCGCCACAAATTCTATGTTGATAATTGAAATACATTGATGCGCTTTCTGACTTATTCATTTATATCGTAGTACAATTATACGGGTTCATGCAGGCAACACAGAGTTTAGGAGCAACTTGGTTATTTTAGTGATGCGCAGGCGCGATTTTATATGGACTATTGTACAGAATTTTTAAGCACATAGTCACTGATTCGTATTATACAATTTGGTACTAATTCATTTGCGGATGGTGGAGCGATACTAAGTCCAGGTCGGCAAATAAGTTCTTATTTTGGTGATGCAAAAATATTATCTTTAGTCGATTGTCAGTTCGACAAGAAAAATTAAAATTGTGTAAATTTTATTTATATAGAATTTTGATGTAGATATCTTTTTATTTTTATGTAATTTATTGTACGGATTGTTGAGTGATGCTAAGCGGCGTTTCGAACATAGTTAGTTTGATGGTACAAAAGTGTTCGCGTTCGGTATATATTTCCATACATATTAAATCAAGCATATGGTAAGAATAGATTATATATAGCAATGATCCGTTACCGACTAAGACTATTCTTAGATCGCAGCATAAATAATTCACGTTTGATCTGGTTTGGATTTATACGTAATGTAAGTATTGTTAATAGCAGTTTTGATAGTAAAAAATATTCACGTGCTGTCTATACAGCCGAATTGTCTGAAACTGAGTTCGACAGTGTTAAAACATGATGTAGGTAAGCCTTAATAGTGTAAAATGTATTACATTTCTATAACTTCAATTAAAGACTGAAGTATTTCTTAGTTGGGCAAGAAGCTCATTGTTCATATTAAACATTGATGTATGTGAATTATTTGTTTATAATTCAGTACGTATTTACAACTATGAAGAAGCTGAGTTTCGTAATTTAGATGTTGGATGACATAGAAATGCACACAATGTAAGTTTTATTTTTGTAACTTACTGTAATTGCGCATTAACAAAGAATGCTGACCAAGGTATCGAGCTTGGTAACAATAAGCTTAAAACACTTATAATCTTGTTGGTATAGAATGTATTAGAACCTACAACTACATATTTCCAATTTAGGCCAAGTTTGGCAACTAGTTTAAAATAACATATTACGGGATTACTAAAATGATGCATGCTAAATTTATGTTTAAATTTGGATTATAAGTTTATTAAAATAAATAATATTGATTTCAATATAAATTCCAATAGTACCAAAATTTTATTAATAATAATCTAAACCGGATATTTACTTAGATCATAAATAATAACTAACTTTCAATATTTATGCATGGCGACTTAATATAAGGTAAGTTTTATTCAACCTAGTCAACATCTGTAAAATATATGACAGTCAATTGATAATTTAATGCCATTAATACAGCCCTTCGTTTACGTTTCAATTTTGGATCATAAGTTTATAAAAATAAATAACATTGATTTCAAGCACATTCTAATACCAAAATACTATTATAATACTCTAAAATGCGATTTACTTATAACATAAATAATAAGTGTAACTTTAATATTTACACACGCTCACTTGGTATAAGTAAAGATAAGTTTTATTAAAGTCAAGAACGTCAAGTCAAAATGTGTAAAATATTTGATAGTCAATCCGTAATTTAATGCCATTACTCTGTACAAAAAAATCTATTGTCTGTACATTTTCTCAATTAAAATATAAAAGGATTGTTTCTAATGCAGACCTTAGTTTATGTTAAAATTTTGGATTATGAGTGTATAAAAATAAACAATATTGATTTCAATATAAATTCCAATAATAATAATAATAATTTATTGCCATTGCAATTCGTACAAAACAACGAACACCGACATAGTCAATTCCAAAGAGTTAGGTAAAGTAATCATTTAAATTATACAACGATAATGAAATTAGATGTCGTTTGAGAGCTTGTTTAAATTGTATCTCTGACGGAATACTTTTTATAGACTGCGGTAATAAATTAAATGCTTTAATGCACGAATAATAAGATTTTTTTCGAACATAGATACCAAAATACTGTTAATAATACTATAAGCTGGTGATTTACTTAAATCATAAATAATAAGTAACTTCAATATTTACGCACAGCGACTTAATATAGGGTAAGTTTTATTAAACCAAGTCAAAATCTGTAAAATATATAACAGTCAATTGATAATTTAATGCCATTAATACAGCCCTTCGTTTATATTTAAATTTTGGATTATAAGTTTATAAAAATAAGTAACATCAATTTTAAACAAATTCTAATACCAAGTTACTATTAGTAATACTCTAAAATGTGATTTACTTATAACACAAATAATAAGTGCAATTTTACTATTTACGCACGGTGACAGCATAAGTAAAGATAAGTATTATTAAAGTCAAAACCGATAGGTTTTATTAAATCAAGTAAAAATCTGTAAAATATTTGACAGTCAATCGGTAATTTAATGCCATTACTCTGTACAAAAAACCTAATTAAAATGTAAAAGGATTGTTTATAATACAAACCTTAGTTTATGTTTAAATTTTGGATTATGAAGGTATAAAAAATAAATAATATTGATTTCAATATAAATTCCAATACCAAAATACTATTAATAATACTATAAACTGGTGATTTACTTAAATCATAAATAATAAGTGCAACTTTAATATTCACGCACGGTGAATTAGTATAAGGCAAGGCAAGTTTTATTAAATCAAGTGAAAAACGTTTAGTAAAAATCTGCAAAATATGTAACAGTCAATACTCTGCATACAAATCTAATGTCTAAATTTTCTCAATGTTTCTAATGAAAGCCTTACTTTAAGTTTGTGAATTATAATAGTATATGAAAATAAATAATATTGATTTCAATGCCAATAATACTATTAATAATATTACTAACAGGTGATTTACTTAAATCAAATTATAAGTGAAACTTTAATATTTACACACACATAAATGAAGTTTAACATAATTAGACGAAACCAGTTTTTTAACTCATTTCCCCTTAATACCGACAATTCTTTGCGTTAGTCTATTATTAAACGCAATTAACTAGTTCAGAAATCTACTTATTGTTTAGTACACAAAGATAGTTGTAATTTCAAAAAATTAAACTCACTGGTTGATACACTTACACTACCTTAAGCTAGTTTTATACAAAATAGACGAAAAGTTGAAATCGGAAATTATTTTAATTCAATAATATACAAAAAATGGATTTATAAACAAATTTGTTTACGCGTGAATGTACTTCGAATTGAAATTTTTATTTTTTAATTGGAACGAACAGCTTTAGTTCTGTACCAAATGGATCAATTTAATATTATACCCCAGTTTTTTTTTAGTTTTAAAGACTCATTAAATCGCACTACAGTAATTTTGGGTGCAACTATAACTAAAAACCGTATAAAACATCGATTGACACAACTGTATCCGATAAAGTGGATCCAAATTTTAATTTTCCATTTCTTTAATTTATACAAAAGAGAACTAACGACACGTGGTGAGTTAATAGCTCCAGGTTTATTAGAACCCACTTATAAATTTGGAAACGTCGGATCATAAATTTTATGGTGTTAACCAAGAAGAGAGCTCCCGATAACAATTTCAGCGGTTAAGCCACCAAGGTCACATTGCACAGGATGAAATAATTTAGTAATTTACATATGATACACTTTTACCATCAGTCCAATCATTCACAATCTTTCTCCATGCTTTCCTATCTCCGCATTTCTCCCTAGAACCGGACTTATCCTTTTGTATTGTTTGTCTAAGTATAAGTATTTGAAAAGCGGGCAATTTACTGTGTATACCACTAAAGTGAAAAGTGTGACTATTACTCGTATAGAATCTGAAAGCGAAAGCAAATTTTCAGAGCTGTAACACCCCTTTTTTATGCAAATCAAGAGAACTACATAAAATTGTGAATTAATAGTATATTCCTTCTCGATCTGTTTAGATCTGTCTCTTTTTACTAACCGTATACAGAGGCAACTGGGATATAATTAACCTTGTATATCTTTTTATAGGTGTGACACAAGGTAGCAATCAAGGGCCTTTACTATTTTTTCTGCTTAATCCTTGTAACTATGTGTGACATTTTAATTTTTGTGGATTATTTTGTTTCTGTAGGTGATAGTACTACTGTTTACGTAAGTGTGGTGTTAGGACGCATATTAGTTAACTTTGTCATATAACTGCTATATAATTTTATTTTTAGATATTTTAAACATAAGCAAAAAATTTTCAAAGCATTAACCCAAGCTACAAACCTTAGATTAAGTCGTAAGGGGACTGCTGCCATTAAGGTAACATCGAAACAAACTTATTTAAACTGGATTTTTGCTTTGTTCATCTTATTTTGGTGTGATTGGGGGTGGATTGTTTTGAAGTATTTATGCCGTTCTGTCATAAAATGTTCTGTTCAAATTATGTTTTTTACATGTAGTTTATGGAAGGAATTGGCTATTTCTGCAAAATTTGGAATTGTTTGGAAAAATTTGCTCCGTTGACGTTTATTTGTGGACAATAATTACGCTTCTTTTATTTGGATTAGGGAAGATACTAATTACTACCAATAAAATTTCTTCCGTTGCAAAATTAACGTTTTATAGAATTTTAAAATACCGCTTTAATTCATATATATATATATATATATATATATATATATATATATATAATGTATTTGTCGGTCTTTATTTTCGTGTGTAAATATAGTTATTACCGTAGTTGATAAAGACGATGACGATGACACTAAAAGCTTCCCACACGCTCCCGTACCAACTAGCCGGCGAGTAGAAACCATGTGTGTTGTTTTGATTGCAAATTTGTCAGTTTCCTGTTTGTTTTGTATAATGAAGTGGAACACGAATAATATTATTGTTTCTTGAAATATACCCCCAATACCCTTTGTTGTGGAACATCATGGCTAAAGATTTGAATTTGAAACGTCTAATGTGTGAACTGGATGAACATCAGTTGTTAGGCAGAATGGATGTGAAGCAAGTGAAGACTAAAATTAAGTCGATAAAAGATGTCTACAGGCAGGAACTACAAAAGGTTGACAGAAGTAAAAAGAGAGTTGTGGTACTGAGGAAGTTTACACGACAAAACTGACCTGGTTCAATGATGCTAATTATATAATTGAGGTTTCGGCCACAAGATAGAGCACATCAAATTTGGCAGGTAAATACATTTATTTACATATTGGGTCAGAATCCGTTATGTGGCCGCATTTGTGAAATATTTTTTACAGAAACCCAAGTGAAATAGACATTATGTAATGTATTTTTTAAGAATTTTAATTCTCGTCCATTATTACGTGATTAAAAATTGATCTAACCCAACCTAACTTAACGTAATATTAGCGAATTATAGCATTGGATTAGGTTACATATACTTGTAAGTAGATTAATACTACAATGCAACATGTACTTAATGACACATAAATGTAACTGAAAAGTCAAATAATATTAGAAACAACACTTTACACTACTTTGGAGGCCAATATTCAGCGATATCTCACAAAATAGCCTCAAACTCCCTTTCAATGGTCGGCCGACGTATTCTCTTGGACGAGTCTCGACACCAGTATACAGATAAGATAAGGACGCAGGCGACAGATAAGATTACATTACAATATTCTCTGCCTCAGATGTAGTCTTTTCATTCATATTTTAATAACAAAACACCCAACTAACATTATCCACCACGTAGAAAATTCCACATAACGGATTCTGACCACATATTGTTTATACTACATAACAAAGGCATAGAAATGCTTTAAAATACATTAAGTCCAACTTTCTCCCATTGCCAGGGGAGAATTTTCTTCCGTAAAGTATTTCACGTACTTTCGTCTGATTCCTTCAGCAATCTTACTGTAATTATTGCTGCTGAGTTAGTCACAGGCTGTAGAAGGTTGGCGTTTTCCGTCCAAAGCCCAGGCGTTACATTACCAGTATTGAAATCCTCTATCCACTGCTTATTGTGGTATATAGTTGCCTGGATCAGTCTTTCTCAGCCAATTATGAAGACTGCAAGCAGCCACAATAACTCTATCCACAGTATCAGTTTTCACCTCAAGTGGTCTTGAAAACACTGGAAATTGCCAGGCAAGTAAGCCGAAAGCGTTCTCTGAAACTCGCCTGTCACGGGACAGACGATATTTTTCCTCGTCACTGAGCCCAGTTTTGCTGTAAGGCTTCATGAGGTCTGTTCTTAGAGGGAAAGCATCGTTTCCGACAATAACGGAGTTTTCCGGAAGTCCAAGTGTTTTTCCCCTACGTCAGTATAGGTAAAGCAATAATCTGCGTCTACCACAGCAAATAATATGACACTATAGGTTTTTTTGTAATTGTAGTATACTGAACCGGAACAAGGACGTCTTTTGATGACGACGTGCTTTCCATCGATGGCCACACACCATATTGGGAAGTTCCAGCACTGGAAAAATAACTTTTCGATTTCGTTCCATTCATCGACTGTTTTAGGTACCCGCAAAGCAAACATTTGTTTGAAAACTTTTTAATTATTAGATGCACGAATTAAAATCAATATGAAACATTATCGTTTTTTTCCCTTTGTAGGACTTGTCAAACCAAAGTCAAAATTCAATACCAGATGAGGAAACTGAACACTGCAGGGAATCTGATGCGTCTGATACTGACAATTCCACTTGAAATAGCATCAACGCTCACTCGTCTGCAATTATGGGACCACCAGAGCCTCAAAAAAAAAGGTTTAAAAAACATGTACAACCGGATAAACCCAGCACGGAAATATCTGAGGCAATTCAGCATTTAGACAAAATTCCACATAACGTAATTGAGGAGAAGCAGTATGATCAGTTTCTAAAGTGTGTTGCAGCAGAACTCTGTCATCTACCAAAGGGATCAGCCATCTTGCTGCAACAGGAAATACAAAATTCTATAAGTCGTTATAAGCTGTCCGTATTGGATGACGAACAAGATGTTAACAATTACGCATTAATGCAATTTCCTGGCCCAACATCGACTCCGACAACTTCCTCTCCAAACGACGAGTAAATTCGCCGGCTAGTAGCTAGCAAACTCGCCTCGTGTAATTGAGCCTTTAGAGAGCAGACAAAGGCACTGAATAATTATACTTGGAAGGAGTTTTCAAAGTGTACTTAAGAATAAGCTCACGCATGGTAAATGTTTAGTCTAATGAGTTTAGCAGGCACATCATGGCGCGTGGGTTGCAAAGGATCTAATTCGTTTTAGAAAATTTTGTTACTATTGAAATTGAGCGACAAAGCTTAATACAGTTCGGGATAAATTTTCAGATTTTCACACCTATCTGGAGGTGTGTGTGCTGATTGAAACGGAGTCAATGAGATGAGTGCTTGTGTGACCTTTAGCCCCGGTATGTTTCGCCCATATACCGTTTTACCCCTCCCCCCCCCCCCTGATGTGAAATCATGAAAATAATTGAAAAAAAATTGAAAGCTACATGATTTTCAAAATAATCTTTATTAAATAATACACATTACAAAATATTAAAATAATTATAATATACCGGATGGCCACGAGATCACTTTCCGGCTGCCATTTTTTTATTTATCTATGGATTTAAATGAAACTTGGCAGGGTTGTTACTCTAACCAAACGTCATTTTTAGAAATTTTTGACAAGCATTTCCGACTTCCGGTTTTACCGGAAATGAACTTAACTTTTGATTTTTAAATGACACCCCCTGTATATTTTTTGTTTTTCGGATTCTGGAGGTCATTTTACGACCGATTGCGTAATATTTAAATCGATGTTTTTCCTAATGTAATTTTAAAATTGAATTTTATTTTCTCATCCAGAGTGCCATGACCATCTTTAAATCATTCTACATACTTAACTCACTTCCAGAAAAATGCAAACTCTCTTTTATCTTTGTTAACTTTTTTACTAGAACGTTCTAAACTTTATTTTTGCCGCATTATGGGCGCGTCTGAGAGTTAAAGCAGCACAATTTTAATGCATCGCGTTGCGTATTTTCCCAATTTTTTCAGACAAGGATTGAAAAAAATTTATTTTCTAAAACAAATAGAGTGTAATAATTTTAAACAGTATTAAAAATTATTAAAAAAATTAATAACATTAACAATAATATAACATTAACAATAGGTATTAGATTATAACTTTTGGACCTTTTAACCACCAATTAAATTTTCAAAGTGCTGCCCTTCCACCTCTTGACATTTCCTAACACGAAAAACGTTGTTTTCTACGACATTCCTAAGCATGTCGGGGGTAATGCTAGCAAATGCCGCTCGTATACGGTTTTCTAAGATGTTAAGTGTTGTTGGCGTTGTTCGGTAAACAATCTCCTTAATATGGCCCCACAAAAAAAGTCAAGGGGTGTAAGGTCAGGCGAACGAGGAGGCCACCGGATCGGTCCCCGGGTAGAGATAACATGTTCTCCAAACCGTTCTTCTAAGTAATTTCTCACAACAATAGCGTTGTGAGCCGGCGCACCATCTTGTTAATAATAAAGGTGTTGATTATTTATTTCCAACGGTAATTCCTCCAAAAAATTTTCAATTTCATGTTGTAAAAAACCCAAATATCGTTCTGCATTTAAATTCCCTTGGAAAAGAATAGGTCCCACAATACGAGTACCAATTATTCCAGCCCATACATTTACTCCAAATATCTCTTGAAAATTATATTCCATCATTCGGTGTTCATTTATCGTTGACCAATATCTTGTATTTTGCCGGTTGAACATTCCATTATTGGTAAATCTCGACTTGTCAGAATACAAAATAGAATTGGCTAGGCTATTATCGGCATCGTTATGTTCCAGGAACCAGTTGCAATATTCCAGTCTTCTAACAAAATCTCCCTCGTACAAATGTTGGTGAAGCTGGTACTTAAATGATTTGTATCCATGTTTCTTCAAGATCTTTCTTGCTGATTCTGCGCCAATGTCTAATTCAAAGGCAATTTCCCTTGTGGATGCTGTGGGGTTTTGAATGACATATGCTATTACATTTTCTTCCGTTTGTTCATTAATAATAAAATGTTGTTGCAAATTGTCTGGTTCTTGGCGCATTTTTCTTATAAGGTAGATAATGTATTGTCCTGTAGGATGATGAAGACGTTCAGGATATTCTTGCCGATAAACTCGTTCGGTTTCCGCTGCATTTTTGGCACAATGTCCATACATAATAAGTATATCAACCTGCTCACTCTTGGTAAACATTTTTGTTAATTTTATAATTAAACTAAGTACAAACTTTAATTTAATTTTTAAGTAAAACATTAGATTAAATTAGATTAAACTTTTAAATTTACCATAGTGTTTCCATGACAACCTAGCCACCTATTGTTTTCATGGCAACTCTGATGTGCTGTGGCATAGGAAGTGTATTTTATTAATGAGTAAGGCGTAAATATAAAAATAAAAATGTTTTAAATCGAAAATGGGTAAAAATGACAAAACGTGTTATACGTCATTAAATTCGTTTTAAAATACTGCATTTAGTAGTTTTATGAAAGTGGTATGCTTCCATTTAATTTTTTTGAGCTACGGCAAAAATAAAGTTTAGAACGTTCTAGTAAAAAAGTTAACAAAGATAAAAGTGAGTTTGCATTTTTCTGGAAGTGAGTTAAGTATGTAGAATGATTTTAAGATGGTCATGGCACTCTGGATGACAAAATAAAATTCGATTTTAAAATTACATTTGGAAAAAAATCGATTTAAATATTACGCAATCGGCCGTACAATGACCTCCAGAATCCGAAAAACAAAAAATATACAGGGGGTGTCATCTAAAAATCAAAAGTTAAGGTCATTTCCGGCAAACCCGGAAGTCGGAAATGCTTGTCAAGAATTCCTAAAAATGACGTTTAGTTAGAGTAACAACCCTGCCAAGTTTCATTTAAATCGATAGATAAATAAAAAAATGGCAACCGGAAAGTGATCTCGTGGACACCCCGTATAATATAATTTCAACATTAAAATATTTAAATGATTCTTAATTAAAATAAATTATCTCAAATAGCCAACAATGTCTATACATAATGTGACACTAATTACATTAATCACATTAACAAAAGGAATAGTAGTAATAATGGAGGCAGCCATGTCATTAATCGCTTTGTAATGAGATATTAAAAGTAGGTTCAGATTAAAGAGGTTTCGCTGTAATAGCTTTCCTCAGAAATATTTGAAAAACGTGTGGAAATTTATTGCTAATTGTGCGCCCATTGTGTTATTATTCTTATTCTTAATGCAAACATGTAACAACCCATTTTGAGTTGTACTAAAATATACCGTAATTTACGTTCTTGGTTCATTTAGTTGTAAATATAAGAAAAAAAAAAGAGTTTTTAATTATTAATGATTTATAAGTATGTGGTAGGCAACTTAATTTGCATTTTAGTGTAACTTAAGTTGCATAACTTTTTAGGGGTTTATAGTTCTATATCTTTGACTTAATTGTTTGCGCAAATATTTTCGCGCAACGCGCCATCGTCTGATATTCTAGGCGTTTATTTTTTGTTCTTTGATTTAATGGCACTTATTTTTTTGCACATTTAATTCTATTTTAATTACTTTTAATTCTACTTTTACGTACGCTTTCATTTTATGATTGCGTTTTACCTTTAATGCAGATCTAAATTTTGATTACATTTTTTATACGAACTTTCGAGAAAATGCAATAAACGGATTATTCAAGTTCAGGAAGATAAATTTATAAGAAGTAAAATTCAACTTTTGATATGGTTTACAACGTACAGCATTGTTATTTCGACATATTGCGCAATATTGGTGCAAAGATGACATCACTTTTGGTTTACATTTCCGTAATCGTTTAGATACCAGACGTTATTAAAAAGTTTGTGTGCAAAAAGTTTCGAATAGGTATTTATAACCATTATTTAGTAATTTAAGGCTATAACTAGTTTTTAAGATATATTTTATATAATTCTAATTTTAAATGTTAATAAACATAGTTTGTATATTTTTTATTTTTACATTTTGGTAAAATTTTTTATTGTAAACCTCGGTTTAGTTATTCCGAGCATAATTAAAAAATAACTTAGCGTCCGAGATCATTTTATTAGTGTTACATTGCAGTGTTCTATATTGATGTTAAGTGGAAATAACACAACATAAATTTGTGGTAATTAAGCAAATCAAAAGATTGAGCTGTCCTATTATAATTTACCGACTGGGACAAAGGCATTATTTTTGGTGAATGAGGTGTAGTGTATCTCTAGTAAGTTTAACGTTTTGTTATAAGAATTTTTACACCATTTATATTATTTTCACACACTTAATTATAAACATATACCTATTGTATGTGTACCGGGGACGAAACGTTCGGGGGCGAAACGGCGGAGGCAAAACGATGGGAGCAAAATGGTGGGGGCGAAACGTCCCTACCCCACATGAGTGTACTTTAGAGGTCATGCCCAGTCCTCTTCAATAGTGTATAGTGCTGTTTGAAACTGGAAGCTGTGCTTCTGTTTTAGACGAGGCAATTCCTGATTTGTATGGAGTAAAAACTACCATATCTAATGGAAAATAACATAGGCCTGCATTAAAGATATAATTGGGTAAAGGTTAAAATTATTTGTGTATTTAAGCATTTACTGCAAATAATATGTAGACCATAGTGGAATATAATATATACATTGCGGCTGTGTGGGCAGAAAATTTAATGTGTTTAACGGTGGACAATGTAAATATTTAATCGATAATCAGGTACTCAAGATAATCAATTTTTTTATTAACCGATAGTAAAATAATCGATTAATCAAATGATCTATTAATTAAGTAATCGATTAATAAAATAATCGATTAATCGGTATTTTTGTTCAGCCCTAGCTATAACGTGCTTCCAAGGGTGGAAGAATGTTATTGTTGATTCTGGATAGAAAGAACTAAAATTAGAATGACCTGAGTTCGTATAGGAAGAATGCCGGGTTTTGGTGTCTGGATTTTCAGATTCTAATAGTAATAATAATAATTGGATGTGACGGGAGTAGCTTAATAGTGTATCGTGTGGTCGTATATGAGCAAGCAGCTGGTGGAAGTAGTTGGAAAAAGGGGGGATATACTTGTTGTGCCACATCCTGGACATCAGGGAACTTAAACAAAAATTAGTACAAAATATGAAATATTTAAATAAATTACCTTATTGTTATGTTGAGTATTGACTTGCTCTCGTTTCTACCCTATTATCACGAATAAAATTTACATTAATAATTAACTAAATATATCTAAAGAAGGGAAATAAATTAAGTAAATGGTGTTGACAGAACGCAGACATGAACTATAGAAAAAATGTCACTACAAAGCAGTTAGGTTTTAGGTGCAAATGGTTATAAGGGTTTTGCCAGATTTCCAGAGCTCTAGGCAGAACTTAATTAATACTTTAGAGGAGTTCACTTCTAGGCCACTTTTTATCGGGAAATTTAAAATGCTAAAATCAGGACAAGCGGAAAATTTAAAATTTTGAAATCGGCCAATTAGAAGTCTGGGTTACCTAAAAATAGACTTCTGGAAATACGCAAATCGGTTAAGCTAATAAACAAACCCAAAGTTTAAGCGAGGTGACGTCGTTGTCTTGATGCTATTTATTATTTATTTATGTACACTAAGTAGGGTTGAAAATTAATAGGGTATGAAAAACGCCATAGGTGGGAAAATTGAAAATAGGGGATGGAAAACGCTAAAACGCTCTAAATAGGAGTAAAAAATGCAAATATTGTTTTTCCCATAAATCTACCAAACGGCAGCAAATAGTTAAAAAATAACAAAAAAATTGCACTTTCTTCACTGCCCCCTCCCCTCTACTCATATCTTGTGCCCAATACAAACATTTTATTTCCAAGAAATGACAAAGACAGAGTAAAGGAATATTGCATTTGTGAACCATGTTTATAATCGTCTCTGCCAGATTTTTAAAATATTTCCGAAACATTGCAAGATACCTGAAAATAGTTGAATAATACCCTCATACTTGTAGTATGAAGTAGATGATTGTTTCCTCATAAACCATTTTTGAGCAAACGTTTAATTTTTTGATTTTAATTACAGTACTATAAATAGCTACTAATATGGAAACAAAGAATGTATTCAGTCTTCATCTTACACATAATAAGATATCCAAACGATGTGCCATTCCAGGTCGAAGATACGGAGAGCGACGTGAACCTTGACTAAAAGGTTTACATCTAAATCTTATAAGCGTGTCTCGACTAACAGCTTATCTGAAGTGGTTGTGATCCTCTTTAAATTGGGTGGTTTGCACTCAACAGGGTAAGTAGATTATTTACCTGAAAACGGGGGCAAGTTGGAACTAGATCGGTTGTGTCTATTGTCACGCAAGACCACCTGTAGGTATAATCTCCCAAACTTCTCTCTATGATATCCAAGACTACCTCTGAGGATGATTCTCTAAGATTCAACTCTGAAGATGATCTCCAAGACCAGCAGGGAATATTTAACTCTAAAGATCACCTGTAGGTATAGTCTCCCAAACTTCTGTGTATGATATCCAAGACCACCTCTGAGGATGATCCTTCAAGACCCAACTCTGAAGATGATTTCCAAGGCCAGCAGGGAATATTTAACTCTAAAGATCACCTGTAGGTATAATCTCCCAAACTTCTCTCTATGATATCCAAGACCACCTCTGAGGATGATCCTCCAAGATCCAACTCTGAAGATGATTTCCAAGACCAGCAGGGAATATTTAACTCTAAAGATCACTTGTAGGTATAATCTCCCAAACCTCTCTCTATGATATCCAAGACTACCTCTGGGGATGATCCTCCAAGATCCAACGCTGAAGATGATCTCCAAGACCAGCAGGGAATATTTAACTCTAAAGATGATGTCCAGAAAAAAATGAACAATAGGAATGTATGTAAATAATAATTCAATTGTGTCGTTTTGACTTTAAAGAGAAACAATTATTTTTTACAATAAAAATTTGAAATTAGGGTAATATATCTAGTATAGGATTTCTCAGTATATCGTCTAAGACAACAAGTTATACAAGGTGGTCCTTAAATAATTGTACATAGAAGTATGTAGATTCCTCACTTTAAAATATTAGGATTTGAACCAACGTACTTTAATAAAATGTTGGAAAGAAGGAAGATACAGGGTATTAAAGGTTAAACTTTATTTTTTACAATAACTTTATCGTTTTTGGATATGTATACAAAAAAATTTGGAACGGGGGGTTTTTGAGCACGAGAAATCATAATTTGGTACCCACTTCAATGTAATTTGTAGAGGGCGCCACATAGGCCACACTTGTGGCATAAATGTGCGCTAAACTTATTTTCTCTTTAAGTTGGCTCCATTTTTAAAGCTACGTTATTGTAATAGAAAGAAATTATACTCGTCATTAACACTAAAACTTAACGGTTTACGAGATAATCGCATTTTAGAGATCAGCTGCGTGAATATTATTTAATTATTCATTTCGAGAAATGTAATAGGCGTATACGCTAATATAGGTAATATAAAGAAAATTATTACAGTATAGTAGGAGTTTACATTAGAAATGGGTATGACTTTAATTGTGTCACATTAAATGTTCGGTATGTCCTCCATTCTCGTCGATGCATTTATCTACACGTTCCATGAAAGATCGTCTCATATTAAACAACATCATTGGGCCAAAAGAACCCGATGCTCTATCTATTTCTTCCCAAAGGTATTTATGGGATCCTTATAAACAAGTTGTTTCATTGCACCCCATACACTGAAATCGAGAGCTTTCAATTCTGGGCTACGTGCTGGCCAAAGGAAATGGCTACTACGACCAATCCAGCGTTCAGGAAAGTTGTTATTTAAATATATTTTGACTTCTCTCGTATAATGCGGCGGTGCACCATCTTGCATGAACCACATATTTTGCTTTATATTCCGTGGCAATCCTTCCAATAAATCAGTGAAGTAATTTTGCAATAAATGTAAATAATTCCCACTGTTCGAATTACGTGATAACTCGTATGGTCCTAAGAAAGTGTTACCAATGATCCCACACCATACGTTTATTTTAAATTCATTTTGGAAATGCCTTTCTCTTTTAGCAGGGGATTTTCAATTGCCCAGACATGATTGTTCGTTAAATTAAAAATACCACGGCGGGAAGGTAGTTTCTTCATCGGTAAATAATATTCTGTCGACGAAGGTGTGATCAAGACTTTGCCTGTTTCGGATAGCACTTGCAAATTGGAGTCATAATGGTAGATCTGCTGGCAATAATTTTTGCACTGGAGTAAAATGGTATGGGTGATATTTCTCGAGGTGCAGTCTTTTTAAGATGGAAGTTTGACTGATTCCTAAAGCAGCAGATAAACGTAGTGTACTAACCTGAGGATCATCTTCAATGTGAACCATTATTTCGTATTCTTCATCAGGCGTAATTATTCTTGGTCGGCCTACGTCATCACGCTTAGGACGAAACGAACCACTTTCACCTAAATTCCTAAATAGCTCGCCCATTAAAATTTTGCTGACAGTAAATAGCAACCATACCTCTCATGTCTGTATTAAAATAATTATTATCTCTAGGCATTTTCCGCTTTTCTTTAATTAACCAAAACAAAACAAATATCGTCGTTTTTTTTTCTTCATTGTCCTGGTTTTTTAAGTAATAACACAGTTTAGGTAATATTAATTAAATATCTGATGCAAATAGTGTTATTGTTTGTTGCTTCCTTTAATTTTATTATCGTGGAAACTATTAACTTCAGATATGGCATATTTAACAAAAAGAAAAGCAGTTCATTTATGAAAAAATATACATAGTGTCCCATTTCTTCCGTGGTCGCTAGAAAAAAATCAGTACGGCCCTTTTGCAACAAATGTCTTTCAAAATCAGCATGTCGATAAATAAAAGGCTGTTTATGTTAATCTCCAATTTCGTTGCTCTGCTACCAACGATTGAATAGTTCTCCTAAATGAGTAGATTTAAGTAGGTGAAAGGTCAAACAAACTTGGTCTAGAATCGAATGTGATTTCAAAAATATTAAAATTTAAGGGTACGGTCCTGTACAAACGAAACCGGAAGTCGTGCAAGACTATTTTAGATCGTCACCAAGGTAAGTCGGAATAAAAAATGTCTCGTGACCTTTTCTCCTAAAACTATATTTCAATTACACACACACACACACACACTATATATATATATATATATATATATATATATATATATATATATATATATATATATATATATATATATATATATACAGGGTTACGAAAAAGTACCGGAACGCTTAAATATCTACAAAATCGCGAAAGTTACGATTACAAAATTCGGCATTTGCGGGTTTCGGGGCGTGCGGAATTGGAAAATGATATCGGCACTGTTGCCAGTTTTGCGATACACGTAGTCGTTTTGTTATTTTAAATAGAATGCCCTATTTATTTTTATTGCAGTCAATTGGGCGTCTCAAACTTAGTAAGATCTCAAATTTGCAAACTTTTAGATCTACTAGTTGCTGAGATATGACGACATCGTATTTTCAGTAAAAAGTTGCGGAACGCTTGAATATCTGCAAAACCGCTAAAGTTACGATTACAAAATACAGCATTTAGGGGTTCCTAGGCATGTGGAATTTGAAAATGATATCGGCACTGTTGCCAGATTTCCCAGTTTTGCGCTACACGTAGTCATTTTGTTTTCTTAAATAGAATGCTCTATTTATTTTTATTGCAACCAAACGTCTCAAACTTATTAAGATCTCAATACTTAGTCTTTTTGTCATCTTAAATGGAAGATCCCAAATTCTCAAAATCCTGTTTATACTTTAGATACTAGTGAGAAATATTATGGGATAGTTACTTATTTTAGAATAAGCATGCATTAAATTTATCGGAGATGCCCGAAAATATGAATACTCTAGGAATAAGTAAGCATTGCTTCAATTGTTTTCAACACTCTAGCCGTCGCCATATTACAACAATGAAAAATTAAACACATTATTGTCAGTTAAACCGCTGAATATTGCATCGATTGCAAAATTATAATTTGATTATGGCTTTTGTTCCTATCAGAAACCCAACGTATTGATATTTTGATTTTTCGTGGATATGGAAATAAAACAAGGACATATCAAGAAGTCTGCAACTTGTTTAATGACCGTTATCCTAATAAACCCATTAAAAAGTCTACCGTACACAGAACTTGTCGACGTTACGAGGAAACAGGGTCCATTAAATGTTTACCTAAAACCGGACGCCCAAGAACTGTTACAAGTGATGAAAATAAATTAAACGTTTTATTACAAATAGAGGAAAATCCAAAAATAAGTACCAACCAGTTAGGTATAAATCTATCAAAGATCTGTAAGGACTATTTTAAAGGAAAATAAATTAAAGCCGTACAACATCCATTACACTCAAGAGCTTTTAGAGGATGATCCTGACCGCCGCAATGAATTCGCCGAAATCATGATGGAAAATATCAACCAAGATCCTCATGTTTCGCACAAAATTGTATTCAGTGACAAAGCTACTTTTTGCTTGAACGGCCAAGTTAATAGGCACAATTGCCGAATTTGGTCTAGAGATTAACCCCCGTTGGATGGAAGAACTTCATACCCAATATTCTGAGAAATTTAACGTTTAGGCGGGAATATTGGGAAACAATATTATCGGACCTACAGAAATCGTCCAGAAAATTTGAACGAACCCTGCGAAAGAATCCGCATCGAAATTGTACTTATAACACCGGATATGTTGAGCAACACATTGCGAGAATTTTATGATCGACTTGGATACTGTCTGGCAAATAATAGAGCCCACTTTGAGCATTTAATTAAAAGTTAGTGTTGTTAATTATTAATTCGATTGTTAATTAATTAATTAAGTTATTGTTGTTTTAGTCCATTGACTTTTAACCTCCTTTTTATCTTAGCATTATTGTTATTAGTTAAAGTGCAAGGGAAAGTGGCCAATCACAAATAAAAAAATAACCTTTATAACTCAAGTCATTTATTTCAATAAAAATAAATGGGACATTCCATTTAAGATAACAAAAAGACTATGTGTAGCGCAACACTGAGAAATCTGGCAACAGTGCCGATATAATTTTCCAATTCCGCATGCCTAGGAACCCCCAAAAGCCGAATTTTGTTTTGCAGATATTTAAGCGTTTCGGTACTTGTTATTGAAAACGCGGTGTTTGTCTTATCTCGGCAACTAGTAGAGATAAAATTTTGAAAATTTGAGAGCTTAATAAGTTCGAGACGCCCAATTGATTGCAATAAAAATAAACAGGGCATTCTATTTAAGAAAACAAAATGACTACGTGTTGCGCAAAATTAGGAAATCTGGCAACAGTGCCGATATCATTTTCCAATCCTGCACGCCCCGAAACCCCCAAATACTGAATTTTGTAATCGTAACTTTAGCGATTTTGTAGATATTTAAGCGTTCCGTTACTTTTTCCTAACCCTGTATATATATATATATATATATATATATATATATATATATATATATATATAAAGTTTAGGGAAGTAACGACCGTAGTTATATATATATATATATATATATATATATATATATATATATGTGGATAACCCTGTATAGCGGTGCTACTATTATTTTGATATAATATAAATTGGAATTGTACCTAATTTCCGATGTTTAAAATAGAACCAAATCACGTAAATGACGTTATTTAACAATAAATCGATGTCTAAAATGTAGTCCATCTGCTGCATTAGAACATATGGTAAAGTGTAGATGGGAAATGAAATATTTGGGTTAGAATCAGAGCATTGTAGGTAATTCTGATGTTTCAATTTGATATCTAAATCAAACCAAGTAAAGGCAAAGAATTAAGAACATTTAACAATAAATCGATTTATCAGGGGATATCTTAGAGCACCTTTCAGCCATTAAACGAACGTTTTAGTTGTAACGCCTTTTTCTTTACAATAATTAAATTTAAAAGGGTTTAATTTAATTTGTCTCGGTCTAGTTCAAATCGGGTCTTGTCTTAACATGACGGGGGTGGTTCGTATCGTGGTGCTCAACACTGTACACTTTGAATAATACAACAAAACTATTTTAAACGTATATTACCTATTGTTTTATAAATCTAAGATAATCTAACCTACAGGAAATAAATTGACAATAATACAACAAACAAATCTTATTGGGTGTTACCCTGGATGTCCTGGTTAGCAGCGCTCGTCTGGCTGGTCCCTCGTGGACGGTAGTGGTTATTACTGGATCCTGAGCCATTTCTGTGGAAATATAAATTATTGTGGTTCAATGGTTGGTGTGTTATGGCCCAAAAATCCTACTAATGACAATTTAATTTTGTCTATTAAGACTGCTCAGGCCTGCCCTGTACACGGTAGCCTGGTATTTGTTCAGGTGGCGCTGTGTAAAATTCTCTCTAAAATCTCTTAGATAAGATGAGGCAACGAACGCGTTGGTGTCTTTAAGCAGGTCAAAGAGAAAATCAATAATTTAAAGTAACCTTGGTGCGCATGACTATTCTTATACGTCATTTGGCTCTTAGACTGACTGGATATGAGCTTAGTACTTGGAATGCTTTATACAGGACAGGTTACTATTTACATGGTTTAAATGCAAATTGTACGTACGCGTTTAATTATCTACCCTAACTAAACAAGCTGATCTCAGGATTTCTTAATTAATGGAGAACGTATTTACAGTAATGAAATGAATATCTAACATTTAATTATGCCCGAAAATAAATGTATTAATTCTTTATTATTAGAAAAACGTCTGTTTTTGTTAAACGCATATACTTTTCGTATGAGCGAAACTTATTCTAACCAACAAATACAGGAAAGATGGAGTTTATCACGATCTTTTACGTTAATTATTATTAAAGATTGCTTCTTTATTAATTGTTATAAACGAATTAATCGGAGGCGAGTTTACACGACCTTTTAGGACTGCGTGTATTTATATATATTTATATATATATATATATATATATATATATATATATATATATATACTGTATTTATCCCGTTCGTCACAATATTTACATCACAGATTGTCAATATGATGATATGGTTTTTCTCATGTAATGATTTTAAACTTTGTCCGCAACCTTGAATTCTCCTAAATTTGCATATGGTGCTTGTTTGTATTTAATACGGTTAGACTCATGTTGATAGACTGAATTTGCCAAAGTATACGTGCTTTTTATTGGTCATATGCAACCTTGTAATGTTAGGTAATTCTGGGGTGATAATATTTAGCTCGGATCAACACTTGCGATAGAAATTGAGGCCCATTTAGTTGAAACCAGCAATGCAGCAACCTAGACAATAGCCACGTAAAGAACCTTTGAAATGTTATTTTCTCGGTAACCATAATAACAAAAGATAACTGGACAGGTAGGATTTACAAACAGCTGTTTTTCTTTATTGGCTTACTTCCATGTGGTTTCAATTATAGATCAAAATGACCATTTTACCCTTATTAGTACCCCTATTGAGGAAATTTACTAGGTTTGTATAGTCGGCTGGTAGGGGTACATGATTTGAATACCATAATGATTCCCCGTAGTACAGTAGCAATCCTTTACGTTATCGTTTTTGTTATTGTTTACGTTATCGTTTACGTTATCGTTTACGTTATCGTTTACGTTATCGTTTACGTTATCGTTTACGTTATCGTTTACGTTATCGTTTACGTTATCGTTTAAGTTATCGTTTACGTTATCGTTTACGTTATCGTTTACGTTATCGTTTACGTTATCGTTTACGTTATCGTTTACGTTATCGTTTACGTTATCGTTTACGTTATCGTTTACGTTATCGTTTACGTTATCGTTTACGTTATCGTTTACGTTATCGTTTACGTTATCGTTTACGTTATCGTTTACGTTATCGTTTACGTTATCGTTTACGTTATCGTTTACGTTATCGTTTACGGTTGTATGGTCTCGTGTAATGCGGAAAGTTTTACATTAAGACTTGATTGTGATGTACATCGTATTTTGAAAATAATTGCGTATTCTGTTTGATAATAAGTAACATTTTGGTTGAATATATATATATATATATATATATATATATATATATATATATATATATATATATATGTATGTATGTATGTATGTATATATATATATATATATATATATATATATATATATATATATATATATATATATGTGTGTGTGTGTGTGTGTGTGTCAGTTAAGATTTAATTGACGATAAGTGTATTTACATTTTCGTATAAAACTTGATGATGTTCAAGTATTAAATTATATTCCTTTCAATTAAATTCCTACATTTCTTTTTTGTTTGAATACTTTTTCAGGATTTAAAAATGAACAAATGAAGAAAGGTTGTAATAAAGAAATGAGTGTTACGTGTATAGGTATGTGAAATTTTAAAATAATAAAAAGTAATTATGAGTTAAAGTAATGAAGTTAATGCAATAATAAATTCTCCAAAAAATACTAACCTTACACCACTTATAATTGTGCCTTTGGCTCATATCGGTAGATTAATAGGGCCGGTTCAAATAAAATGATTTGCTTAATTACCACTTACCATGAATAATAAAGAATGTAAAAAATGAATGAAATTATCTCGGGCACCAAATTGTTTTTTTTTTGAACATCGGAACAATTAAACCGACTTGACAAAAATGTAAAAAAATAACAATATAAAGACTATGTTTATTGAATAATAAATGCAATGATGAAATAATGAAGGTCTTAAAATTATGCTTAAAATACTAAATAAAACACTACTTAAATACCTTAGAAATTTTTGTACACAAACTTTTCTTTTTGACAACCTCTGGTATCTAAATATGATTACGGAGAGGTTAACAAGATGAAGTCATTCTTACGTCATCATGGTGCAATCTTGACATGTTATCAGCCACACCCCAAACTGAATTTATCTTTAAAAAAATCCGTATAACTTTCTTCTTAAAACTGTTAAATCCACTTCTTATTGCATTAATTGGATGTATCCATTCAAAAAATTGCAATCATAAAATCAAATATGTACTTAAAATTCAGTTACGTTGTAAATTGAATTAATGATAAACGTATAATTAACGTAAAAAATGGTATAAATACGTAAAGAAAAGCGTAAAGAAAACGTAAAGAAAAAAAACATCAAGAAAACGCCTAAAAAGAACAAAATGCTTTAATTTTATGTAAATGTATTAAAAATATCTCTTACCACCAAATTGATGGCGCTTTCACATAAATTTAGATAAAATCAAAAAGAAGTAGCTTCATACTTCGACATTCAACAGGAAGTGAAAAAAAAATGGATGCTTAGCAAGTAGATCATGTCAGATGATGTACTCGTGCGCCGAAGGATTTGAGCCTCGAATTAAGTCACGATGCATTGCGCAACTCAGAAAACAATTTCTGGGAATATACCTTTAAGAAATATACACTATGAAGATATGAAAATTAAGTTGCCTACCTCATTCCAATATTAAAAATAATTAAAATTTTCTTGTATTTAAAACTAAATGAAGGAAAGATCCTAAATTGAGGTATATTTTATACAACACAAAAAAGAGTTGTTACAAGGTGATGCATTAACTCACAACTTAAATTAGTAATTTAATTGAAATTAGTTTAACTTACTACTTGACTTTAACTCCATAGTTTTATGTGAAAGTATATATATATATATATATATATATATATATATATATATATATATATATATATATATATATATATATATATATATATATATATATAGATGTCAATTTTTGGTTTAGGTGGCAACATTTTTGACAGTCGACGGTCTTGATGTGTTTAACCCTATAACCTTTAGCAACTCCAATTTTAAAATCTCAAATGCAACTATCCCACTTGTTATACATCATTTCAAAGCCTCTTTCATTATCAACACACAAGTGTATTCCTTTTGAAAAATGGGCGAGATTTCAAAAAGTTATGAGCCAAAAACCACTCGGTTGACAAAAACTTTATTTTATTTATTTATTTCCTTTAATAGTTAATGTATGGTTGAAATAAAAAAATCAAAAAAAGCATTCAAAATGTTCATCATTTATTTCCAAACAATAAAAAAGACGTTGATGAAATTCCTCGCGCACTCTTTGAAAAGTTTCTGGCCTGATAGCCCTACACGCAGCTGTTTATACAATTTTGTTAAATCTTGAATGTTTAGTGGTGCTTTTTTGTAAACTACCGATTTGAAATAACTCCAAAGGAAAAAGTCATTTGGACTGAGATCACATGATATTGGTGGCCATTCTACTGCCCCTCTTCTTCCTATCTGTACCACGGTCTTGCGTAGTGCGCAGGTGCACCATCCTGTTGAAAGTGTATTAGGTCTTCTTGAAGTAAAGAATTTCCGTGCTGATCTATGTGATTTTCTAAAGATCCAGTGATCGGTACGTCCCGAAGCATATCTAGATAAACCTCCCCGATAAGAGAATCATTTATAAATAAACTATTATGGTGTTCCCTAAAATCCCTGCCCAAACATTTATTTTCAGGGGTTTTGCGTATGACCTTCCCGGAATAGGTGGGGATTTTCATCTGACCAGTAACGACAGTTTTGTTTGTTCACTTGACCATTTAGGAGAAAAACAATGGGTTACTTCAGTTTTGACGTTTATCAAATACTCAAGTAAATCACAGCACAGCCTGTGGTTCTGTCAACTGAGTGATCTTTGACTCAGTTGGCATTCAAAAAATATTTTTTGACGTACCATTAAAAAGAACACAAGTGTAAGAATAAGTTCGATTTTGTACAACATTCATACTACGTGAAACAAATAATTTTTTTCAATGACGTTTATTAAGTACAGATGGTTTTTGGCCCATAATGTTTTCAAAACTCGCCCAATTTTGAAAAGTAATACACTGGTGTGGATAATGAAAAGGGTTTTCAAATGATGTATAACAAGTGGGACAGTTGCATTTGAGATTTTAAAATTGGGGTTATTAGGGGTTGAACATATCAAGACCCCTTGAATGTTTTGTTTTTGAATTACGGGGGCTGGCAAGTTTTAAAATGAACACAGTGTGTGTATATGTATATATATATAGTGTGCGTGCGAAAGCTGCACATTGTTATGGATATTTATGGCATGAAATATTTTTGAGCAGGAAAGTTTTATTAAATTTTTTTACGAATCATTGAATTTAGTTTGATTCACGTTTAATGAAAATTTAATTCCGTGTTCTAATACAAGTTTTTCTAAATTTTAAGGGATTCTTTTAATATTAATTATGCGAGTCTCGTACATTATTTTGAGTTATCTTTGTTTGTTGTACCAAAGAATTACTATTTATGCTTTTTATAACATGTTTTCTTTTGATTTATGTGAAAATAAAATTACCTTTTCCTATATTTTATAGGAAGTTATCCTGTTTCCGAGTGTTATTTGAGTTTATTTACCTAGTTATATAATATTGAAGCTTTGAATATTCTTTCACTTAAGTTTATTTTGTTGTAAGTTTTAATTTCTAAGCATGTATTTTATTTTGAATTGAGTAACTTTTATGAAGACTTTCTTTACCGTTAATGGTGAGATTAAGATGTATAAATGCGAGGTTTTGTGCCTGTTTTTGTACATCAATGTTTTCTATTTGTGATCGTTATAATTGTAATCTTCTCGTAAGATATAACTAACTTTTGGAAATCGTTGCACATTATTATTTCTTTGGTGTAACAGAAAAATATGATAAAGTGAATATCATTTGAACTTCTATTGTAGTTAGTATTAATTAATTAATAAATTAACTCACTAGGTTATATTTGCTTATCGCCTACTCTTCGTCTAGATGCTTTATCTGAAATTTGATGTATGTGCATTAAGTTCGTTTTATTGTTAATTCATTTAGATTTTACATGTATATTAGATTTAGTGTTTAGGGAAACTTGATAAGTAATGTGAAACCTTTCGCCAGATTATTTGATTAAAAGTGTATCTTTGTCTGCACCTTTAGTCAGTCTAGTCTAGCTGGCGCTTTCATTTGGACTTCTCGTATTTGACATAAGTGTTTAGTATGGAATCCATGAATTATCGTTTCAAAGCTAAGCTTGGTCAACATTTTTACTGTTGATTTCAATATTAAAAGTCTGTTCCATCACTATTTTCGTGAATAAAATCATGATACCTGAATAGTTTGATTTAATCCTTGCCTTTTATTATAGTAGATAACTGAATACTCGCCATTTATATTAACGATTGCTTATTTTAGGTTTCAAGTGTATGATTTGCAACCAATTAGTTTAATTGGCGCTTCCATTGTACCTGTTGTAACAGAAGGTACATGTATTGAGTTGGAAATGCAAGGACCAACTAATTCTAAGATTGATGTAATCGTAAAAGAAGAACCGAGTAGTATCCAGTTAGAAGCATCATTAGCTGTTGACCCTCTTCCAATAGGCGTAGAAATAAGTAATCTTTCAAAATTTCTATGTCCGAAATGTGATAAGTCTTGCCCAAATAAAGATGCGCTTCAAAAACATGTTTCATACATGCACGTACGAAAATTAATACATCCATGTAAAATATGTGGGAAGTTATTTAAACGTATGTATGATTCGAAACTTCACGAAAACACACATCTGGCAGAGAAAATAAAACATGAGTGTGATATTTGTAATAAATTGTTTAGGAACAAATGGTACTTGACTTATCATAAAGATTTCAAGCACTTGCGCTCCTTCAACTACAAATGCGAAATATGTAACCAACCTTTCATTCATAAAACATATTTAAACGCACATGTTAAAAAAGTGCACTTAGGAGGTTTTGCGTGTTCGGCTTGTGGGAAAAAGTATAAGGACTCAGCTGCTTTTAAAGATCATCAACGAACTCATTTGCCTGGTTACGTACCAAGACCTTTTATATGCCAGATTTGCAAAGCCCAATATGCCCATAAGACTACGTATAGAAAACATGTGAAGGGACATGAACTTGAAGAAGGAGCAAGGGGATTTGTCTGTGATACTTGTGGAAAACGACTTACATCTAAGGAAAGCTTTAGAGAACATTTACGAATACACACTGGAGAAAAACCTTTTAAATGTTACGACTGTGGTAAAGAATTTTCAGCAAAGAAATATTTGCATGTACACATTCGTGTTCATACGAAGGAGAAACCGTTTTGCTGTAATTTATGCCCGAAGCGTTTTACTCAACGAGGTACACTTACAATTCACTTACGACACCATGCGGGGGAACGACCTTACGAATGTAATATATGTAAGAAATTATTTATTTCGAAAACTGTGTTAACATCACATATGAAACGACATCAGTTATGTTAAAAATAAGCTGAAGTGGTTTGTAATTAATGATTTTGTTGAAAAATAAAGTGCCACTTAATCTTTCGACACCACCTCGAGTGTCAAATTGTAATGACTAACTAACTGGTCATTGTGCTCCACGGATTAAACGACAAATTGTAGTGAAACTTTATATGTAGTTGTACTATGATTGAATAAAAAAAAATAAAATTATAATTATTCATTATTTACCTAGACTAGCCCTTTAACCCTAGGAACATAAACTGGGCCTCTCAGGCCTGGAAAGATTTTAGGTACTCATAATTTGCTTAAAATAATCTCAATCGGCTTGAGAATTTAGATATGCTTTAAACACGTCTTCATTGAACACACGCTTGATTCAAAAAACATTCAAGTGGATTTAGAAATCGAAAAATAAATCTTTTCCATTAGTACCCCGTATTTACATAAAACGTGCCTCTGAAGCCCGTGTACAACTAGTTCCTGTAAAACCAGTTTCAAGGCTGATAGTTATAATTTGTCGAGCACTGCTGCGCTGAATTAAACGAGCCTGTGCTTGTGGAAACCTACATTTCTGCTGGATGTATAAAAGTAGGCGCAGCTGATTTTCATTCAGTTGTGATAAAAGTTGCATTGAGTGAACTTGTGAAACACATATGATAATGGCGTCAAAGAGAATGTGAAAAGCGTGAGATTTGGTGACCGTGTCTTTGAAGAAAGTGATGTGTCAGAAGGAGAAAATGATGAGACAGAAGACACAAATTTCGAATTGGTTTCTGACAAGTATTCTGGATCCAGTTCTGATGATGTTGACAACAATTTAGAGGCTGATGTTGACGATATAGGTAATTCTTCAACGAGTGGTTACATTGCTCCAAGTGATCTGGATTGCTGTTTGGAACCTCCAACAAAAAATAAAATTCAACCACACAACATTATTCGGCGCCCGCCAGGACTAGCAAGAAATCATATGGCTGCAACACCAAACGAAGCGTTTCAGTTATTTGTAACTCCAGTTATTCTACAAGAAATCGTGAACTGTACTAATTTAGAGGGGAGACGTGTTTAAGGAGCAAAATTAAAACCTGTTGATGAATTTCTTACATCCTGTGGTTTACTTATTCGTGAACCCTAACTCTGTTCCTTCCGATCCTATCCTGGCCACACCCATCCTTAATCCCACCATGAATATATACGTAATGTACGTATGTATGCTGGGAATCCATGATTGTCGCTGAAGGAGCTTGGAAAGCTCAAACAGCCCACCCTCCTCCTTGGGGAGGGAATGAAATACGTGACCTTTCTTTTTTTTCCTTTCACGAAGGAGTTGGCAGAAGCTAGGATGTTCCTGCGAGAGAACTATTTTGTAGTGAATCTGCCAATCTTATATACCGAGCCACAATGTTCATATTTCGCCTCGAAGCAATACTAAGATTCGTCAGATTTGACGACAAGAGAATCCGGAATGCGTGTTTGGAAACCGATAAGTTATCAATGATGTCCTAGGTTTGGGATCTATTTATTCAGCAATGCAATACTTGCTTCATATCGGATACTAATGTAACTATTGATGAACAACTCATTGAGTTTAGAGACAGATGCAGATTCGTTCAATTTATGCCAAGTAAACCGGCAAAATATTTTGCGTGTGTGAATCTAACCCTGGTTATGCTCTGGACGGTTTAGTTTATGTTGGACGCCAACCCGGAGAACCTCCACCTAAAAATCTAGGACTTGAAGTAGGACAAACTCTTGTACGTGGCATTCATAATTTTGGTCTCAATCTTACTAGTGTTCCACTAGCAATTTATCTGTTGGATAAATATATTACTGTTGTGGGTCCAAAAGAAATGAAAGCGTCAAAAGATCGTGTAGCCTGCTCGTCATTGTTTTGCTTTTGAAATAACGTATCATGGTAAGTTACGCACGTAAAGGAACAAATGCGCAATTTTACTAAGCGCTATGCACCACCAGCGACACATCTATCAATGATGACGCTAAGAGGAATCCGGAAATCATCGCTCATAATAAAACAAAGTACGGTGTTGACGTCATGGATCAAATGGTGTCGACATACACGTGCGAGAGGCAAAGTAAAAGATGGACCATGACGTTTTTCTTCAACATCATTGATATTGAAGCACTCAACGCATATATAGTCTTTACGAAGGAACATCCAAACTACAACATAGGAGTGACTCACAAACGCAGATTGTTTTTGAAAAATTTAGCGAAGGAACTAGTGATACCACATATGGAGAGAAGATCTATTAATCCTAACCTACTGCGTTATGTCTAAGCAGATTTATTGATATCTCTGGCCCGGTCAGCTGCTCAAACAAGTGCAGCAATTAAGAGAAAGAGATTCTCAATGTGCCCCCCAAATATTGATCGTAAAAGCACAATGATATGTATTAGTTGTAAAAATAATATCTGTAATGAGCATAGTATTAGAATGTGCACTAATTGCTTCTTTAATACCTATAAAAAATTTAAACAATAATGTTCACTTTCATATTTAATCTCATGTTTGTAATGTATATGTATAAATAAATAGTTTTACTTTAAAAACTTTGTTTCTATTCTGACTATACGTGATTTTATGTAACGGGTCTCAGAAGCCCGGATTATGTAAATGCCGATATTTTATTGGTTAAGTATTCTAGGGTTAATATATGAACGTAATTATAATTTACATTCAACATAAACTGTTAAATTTCGACCAATAACAATAATTCAATAAATTTGAATTTTGTATTCTTCAAACTCAAAACTTATTTCCATTATTGAGTGTTGATACTCTTATATGCTAATTCTAATGTAAATTAACTCCAGTAGAGGTCATTACTATTTAAAATTGTTACTGAATATTCAATGTATCGACAATATGCCAACTGTACATAAAATTAATTTATAATCAGTTTCCAAAATGTCCGAGATAAAGACGCAAACCTAATTGAGCTTAACTTTATTAATTGATTTAGTCTACTCTCTGACCAATAATTATAAATATCAATTCAATTGTGGTGCGCATGTAATCGCAATAAGTTGTAATCAAGAATTAATATAAAAATAATGTGCTAAACCCTTTTTACCTTCCAACGTACATATACATCCATGTAGGTATAGAAGGTTATGCAATCGACTTTTTTCCCTATCGCGAAATCGACTTATTAGCTCGTTTTACAAGTTTTGGCCAAGTTTCGCCAGACATGAAGTCTGGATGTGTGTGTGTCTGTGTGGATGTATGTTAGTATCCACGATAACTCGAGAACGAAAATACCTACGTACTTCAAATTTTGCATTTAAGCTTGTTTTCATTTCGCTTAGAACTGATTAGATTTTGGGAGAAATTCAGCGGCGGAGGGAGAGGGTTTATTAGGGTCAGTTTTTGGTTTTATCAAATATTTCTAAAACAGCTGCATATGTAAAAGATATAAAAATACCTTAATATAGACCTTCACAAACGCATAAATTAGCGGCAAAAAATTCCTAAGGTAGAATTTAAGTGTTAGTTCAAATTTGTTCAATATTTGAATAACGATTAATTATATAAGAAAAAGTATAGACGTGTTTTTTAAAGAAAATTTAATTTTACATAATTTTCTTTATAAAGTTTTTTAATCTAAAGCGAAATAAATGTAAAAATTAAATAAATATGATTATAAATGCTGAAGCTGTATTATCGATATTTTTATAGAAGCTTGGCGGCTTTGGTTAATATTTGTCTATTAACTTCTATTTGACATGAAGTTTTAAACGTATGTTTGATATTGATTATTATTATTATTTTTTTTTTTTATTGAATAGGTGCATCGACAACTAGGTCATTAGCACTCTTTACAATACTTATATATCTTGGACGTAAATTCTAAACATAGTGGGCTGTACTATTCAAATTTTTTGTAATAACCTAGTGTCTTTCAAGAAATTGATTAAATTTCGTATATTTTGTATGCCGTTGTTCAAGCATTGGACAATACAGTTGCTTAGTTTGTTCTGGACTCTTTGCTGACTGAACTCTCTACATTTTAGTATTATGTGAGGCACAGTGAGCAATTCGTTGCATTTTCTACAGAAAGGATGTTCTTCTCCTAATAACAAGTAAGAAGAAGTAAGGTTAGTATGCCCAATACGTAATCTTGTAATTACTACCTGCTCTCTTCGTGGTATATATTCCGGGAATTTCCATAAATTGGGGCTTGTTTTAATTTTTGAAAAAGCCGAATTATTATTTACCCAGGTAAATTAATTAACAATTTTCTTTTTGGTTACCGCTTTGACGTCTTCAGGGCGAACTTCATAAATGTCAATACCTTTAGTACTTGCTGCTGCCTTACGTGCCGCCTCATCTGCTAGCTCATTTCCCATTATTCCGCAGTGCGATGGGCACCATGCAAAACATACTTCTTTTCCTGAGCTTGTTAATGATACGATACTAGCCAGAATTTTTATTATCAAAGTGTCTCTTGAGAAAGTATTTTCTAGAGCGCGAATTGCAGTTAAAGAATCACTGCATATTAAAAACTTGCTCTCTCTACTTAACTCACAATAGTAGATTGCTTGCAATATAGCATACAACTCGGCTGTATATACACTACCGTGATTTGAAATAGACCAGCTGTATGCTATATTCTTCACATAAATAGAAGATCCAACTCCGGTTTCGCATATTGTTTTTGTTTTCACAGTGTTGCCTATTTTCGTAATGAACTTGTTACAAAAGAGGTTGCATAATTATCCTAAAAAGTTGTTATTAAAATTGTGTGTGTGTTACTCCACACCAGATATTTTAAGCTTTCCATCAATTACTTCCAGCACACCTTCATGGTAATCAAGGTTTCTGATTTTTCCTTCCTGCATAGGACGTCAATCAGCTTCACTACTCAATGGCCAATCGATTTTATTTGCAAACACAAATAATTGCATTATGTTTAATACATTTTGACTGAAGTCGCTATCACAACTGCATATGGCATTAACTAATTAACTTTGTGTTTAGTTCATCAGCTATCAATGAAATAAATGTCTTGGTTTAAATATAATTCTCTTTTATAATCTGTAAATATATTTTGATCTAAAGAAAGAAATTTTTATACACAGTAAGTTCAGTCTATGAGAACGTTGTTACACTTACTACGTACAATCCAAATTGAATTTAGTTGACCATCAATTAAAACACAAGTTAAGAAATAAAATCTTAAAGATTATCAAGTCAATTTGAATGTGACAAATGTTACGTACTTATTTATAAATTTTAGTAATACAATATAGGAACTTAAAATTACGTATGTCCCTGTAGCTATCTATCTTAGTCTAACGACCACAACGCAAAAAGTATTTCATTACAAAAAGAAGAAAATGGAATGGCTAAGTTCCAATATAAACAATGTAATTATAACAAGAGGTACACAATTTTTTATATATTCCGTAATACTCAATTTCATATTGCGGCTCAACCATTCGTACTCATTTGTTAAATAATTACACTTACAGTATTTATGCCCAAGTGATATAATCCCTTTGGTTATTAATTATACACAACTAACTGTTTCAAAAACCAAACAGTAGGTATATCCAATAGTCCAATATCCCTTTTCTTTGGATTGTTTGTTTAATAACCGATCACTTGTGTTAATAGACTATGTTGACAGTACTGTTAATAAAATTGTTTACACTTGTGTTTATTTCAATGTAAGCTATGCACAAGTGAGTGTTACTTATTCAATATTGTAGGTGAAAAATCTTGAACACTGGAACTGTGGTAGGACCTGTAACAAACAAAATACACTGACGTACCAAATAAAAATAGTTATCGTCATCGGCGGTCGACTGCTGATGATGATAGCTTAGCTATTAAAACGCGTTTGTTGTTTTTTTATTTTTGTGTGGTACGTGGGTGTATTGTATTTATTAATATTGTATGTCTCAGTATGATTTAACTTACGTAAGTTTCGTACTGGTCACAATAAGACTTTATTTTCGTGAGATGCGTATTAATTTACACCTTATTAACAACAAATTTAATTCACAGACTTGTATATAATTAATAAATCAATTTTATAATTATTTCACAACGTTGAAATAATACTGTAGTAATTAAACGCTTCAGTATACGTTTACATTTAACACAATTATTTACATCTTTAAAATAAATATGTCACTCTACCACTTTGGTCAGACATCTTTATATGACCCTTAGGCCCTTTTAAATTGTATATATTGTCACTAATAGATTTAAATGGCTTTATTTGAAATTTCAAATTTTTATTTGGCAGAACTCAAAATAACACGCGATCGGCTTGCAATCTTCCCGCGTCAATGTTAATCGAAGGCTATTTAATGACAACTCAAAACGGCACATGATCAGGTTTGTGATCGTCTCGCGTCAGTCAACTGTAGACTATTATAGATCTCAGACGGATTGTCAGTTGCGTTGATCTGTTTCATATTTTCTATTGAGCAAAGGCGCGTGACATTTAAACTCTTTGAGAGTGGTTGGTTTTGATTTAGCGGCTAAAGATTTGGTGATGTCGACACGATGGATGTGACAATCTAAAAGAGAAAAGGTGGTAAGTTATAGAGGTCTTTTATTAGCGAATGCTTAGCTAGAACAATGGCGCGTGTGGGCTTGTTTCCTAAAGAGGACATAACGGTCCAGTTAAAATAGTGTCGTATTTACTGTTAGAACCCATTTTTGGGGATAGAACATTAAAACGTTTACACGTAAAATTGATGTATGGAGTTGGAAATTGTTGTGAGACTTTTCCAAAAATTTAAATAAAGTATTTAAACAGATGTGAGATAAACAGAAACCGTTGTGTTAAAACGAAGTATCGTGTATACTATATAAAATCCGCGCGATAGTAAAAGAAACTTTTAAAGTGATCCTTATAACCAAGTAAATTTAGACACAAAGTAAGTTAAACTATTAAATTCGGCGAAAAATTGAGAAGGAATTAGTAAACAAGTTGCCCAATTAACATAAAGATTTAAGGACCTGCGTGAACGTGATTAGGATAAGCAACAACAATAATTTTAGATACTGTTGAGTAGTGACTGATTATCCTGTAAGGTGCCATTGCTAGTATTGTAAATTTTGAGTAGGCCATAACTACTACCTTTTTGTGTGTGCTTAGTTAAGTGAACAGAAAAAGACTTAGTAGGGAAAAGTTAGGTAATATAATTTTTTAATATCGAAAATTTGTTTTACCTATTCAGCTTACTCTTTTTTTTTTTGAATTGCAATAGTCCTCACCCAACAATTTTATTATGGGATTTAAAGCAAAAAGTCAGTTTAGGTATTGCCGATTAACAGATTTCTTTGTTTTTTTTTATGTGTAAAGTTACGCAAAGGATCACAAAGATTCTGTACGTTAAATCCTTTTGGCTATATGTGTGTTGGCTTGATAATTAAGTTTTTCTACAGAAGCCGATTACAAAATTTAATTGCTTTCTTTCATTGGTTTAATCAGACAATGTTAACCTTAGTTGTAGGGACTGTTTATCACATTAGTAACCATTATTTACTCAGTTATATTTATGAGAACGAAAGTGACAATTTTAAGACATTGCTATTAAAATTTTAAACGATAGTTGGCTGGAACATACATAGATCGTTACGTTTGTTTTAAATCTGAGACAGGGGGTAGTGATTTCGTGGTTAAAAATTAATAGACAATTATTATTTGCTAAATTGGTTAATATTTATTTATTAGTTCATATTTCTACGAGGGTGAATTCGAAAAGTATCCAAGCAACGTCTTACTACATTGAATTTTACGATTATCCCTTTCAAGGGAGAGTGAACGTTACTGTGAAAATATATCTTTTTCTTTGTGAATAATACTTACTATGATGAACTTATGATGTACAATTTTTTTCATAGCTTTATCAATTATAGTATATGTAATATGAGGGGTTTCGCCTGGGTACCACTGGGCAGTAAAAGTCAATACTATTAAAACATTCATTCTATTAAAAATAAAGCAATATTACATTTTTTGTGATAATCTGCAGAACAGTTCTTCTTTTCACTCAGACAAATAGCGACATCACATTTGGAGCACTCCCACTTGCTTCGGTGTAGTTCGGACTTGGAGCTGCACATTCTGCATCGTCTGGATGTTCCGTGAACAGGTATGTATTCAGCTTCACACAATCTTCTCTATATTTTGACAACCTTTTGAAGCTGCTGACTGTTACCTTAGCATTTGGTCTCGCACGTTTCGCTCCTCTGCTTCCAACACTGGCCAGATCGTTGACTACTGCCACTCGGAAAGTTTTTAGATTAATCGTTGCACCCGCACATCTTTCAGAATAGATGATGTAAAAGTTTGACAATTGCCAGATCCACGAAATGAAAAATAATTCGGTGGTACCACTTTTTGCTCAAATACACATACATAGCCTGTATGCGGATTATAATCCTTTACAATTTCTGAGCATTTGAATCGCTCCTTGACACCGTCTCGTTTTTTTCTGTCTACTTCTCCAACAATATCAACAGAGTGAACATTGCTTGCTAACATTACCACCCTTCAGTCCATGCACTTTACAAAAGCAATACCAGCACCCGTAGTTCTTGAATCGGAGTCACCTTGGTTCATACCTTTGTCAGCTACCACATCGGTGGGTATTCCGGAACGATTTTTTCGAATAGTGCCGCAGGCGTAAGCGTGTTCATTTTTCAACTTCCTTAGAAGGGGTGAAAACGTGAAAAAAATTATCAAAATATACCTTATGAAACTTTCCAATGAGGGATTTAGAACTGGTCAATGTATCCACTTGAAGATGCCCGTATCCAAATTCTGTATCAGCGTTTGATGGATTTATTGGGCATGAATTGCTTGAGGAAGGACCTGCCTTTGAAAAGGATCATCAATGGAAATATTATCTGTAGGAGCATAATTAATTAGCAAAAATTTCTGATAACTTTGTCAATAAGGGGTGCACTTTGTATAATTTATCATAACGAGGCTCTTCCCGCGTCTGTTGAGCATTGTAGTTCAGGTGTAGATAACCCAACTCAAAGCAAGTACTAGGAATAATGCTGCACACAAAGCTCTCACGAATTTCCGGATGGCTTGACCAATAGTCGCGGTAACTAGGCAATTTTTTTAAGCCCATCATTATGTTTATGCTGAAAAATGCCTTTATTTCATTCAAATCAGTGAGCAAGAAAGATCTGCCAGATGCCAAATTAGCTTGTGTAGATTAGGTTGGTACGCAATCGTCTCGAATAACTCATTCGGAAACACTAGTATAAACGGTAAACTCATTAAGGAAACAATCCATTTATTCGTAGATCACTTGGTAGTACTATACAACTTGAGTATCTCAGAAGAGAACTTTCCTGAAGCGTTTCAGGTAAGTTTAGTTATACCACATTTCAAAATAGGAAAAACAACCAACATGAACAACTATAGACCAATAACGATTATCCCAATCTTTGCTAAAATATTTGAAATAATATTAAAGGATAGATTACATAACTATTTGGAATCGAACTTATCATTAAATTCTCAATTCGGATTTTGTATAATCTATCATAACCATGCTCTTCCCGTCTTGCTTGTTGAGCGTTGTCGTTCAGGTGTAGATTTCCCAAGAGCCAATCACAACGAATTCCAGGAAAATGCTGCACATACATTGGTACACGATCGTCTCGAATAACACATGCGGAAATAAACACAAAAACATATCTATGGGTAGCTCAACACATTCCTCAATATTCTGGGGTCCGAAAGTGGAAGTGAATTTTTCTTGTGGTGTATAATTGGCTTCGGTGCGACTCCAAAACCTCATTTATGATGCTGCGAAGTTCGGCAAGAGTTAGATGATCTTCGTCGCTGAATGAATCATCAGAGTCCACATTGTCAGCCTCCATCTGAACATCGCGGTATTCGGGGTCCTCCTAATCACCATCTGATTCCTCGGGATCATAGGATTCATTATCAGATGGTATTCATACTAGTATCATGTGATAAGTATCGTAGGTCATCCGCTCCAGATCTAAGTAACTGAATTTGCGATGTGAAATTTAAAAAAAAAATAAACTGGTGGTATCAATCTAAACCACCTAAAATTTTTAGTGTATGTTAGATGCTGTAATGAAAACTTTATAATCTATATTTGAAATGGTGAAAAGTAGAGTCTATGAATACAAAAATATCACTTACCAGCCATAATTGTTAATAAACATGGATCAACAATTCACATAATTTAAACAAGAAAATACAGGTGACACTCCGGACAAAACAAATTATACAGGTATCTGTAATGTAAATTTCTAACTGGTGCGACTACGGGCCGTTAGATGGCCTCATAGCGCATGATATAATGCGGTGGGATGCTTGAGAAACCAATTGCCCACAACGGAAATAATGTTTGAAAAGGTGGTTACTATATGAAATCACTAAGCTGGAAAGGGTTATACAAGGTGCAATCAATAATTTTCTAGTAACTTGTGTGCTTAAAAAAAAATTTCCTTAAGCTTTGGGCGATTGTGTCTTTAATACTAATTAAACTTAAAGGCGCATGTGTTTGTTGTTTTGGATGAAGATAAGATTATTAAGATCATTGGGATGAAATTTAACGTATTTTTTAAGGCGTATTGAATGTTTGAGTGTGATTTGTGTATTATTTCATCCAATTGGCTATAATTCTATCTTCCACAATCGTGTAAGTTTAAATTAAGAACTCGCCTATGACTACTTAGTTCAGTAGTTCGAAATATGGGATTGTGGTAATTATAAAATGATAGCTTGGATAATAATTAATTAATGAATAGTTTGAATGACAACTGGGATGTCAGGTATTAGAAATACGCGATTGTTATAATTAATAACTTTCGATAATTATTAATAAATCGGATTGAATTTGTAAGAGTTTTTGATTTATAATTATTCTAAGGCAGGTGGATATGGGGGTGTGTGAGGAAATTTCAAATAATTTGAAGCGGACAAGATATAAATCCCGTCCTCTTTAATAGTATGTAGTGTGCCGTTAGAAACTGGAAGCCCTGCTTTGTTTCAGGCGTGGTAATTGTTCCGAACGAAAACTGACATGACCGGATTTCGTTTGCGTTTTCATCTTTTTCATATTTCATACACTTGTTCTGTAATTGTTATTCAAACCTATAAAATATATATATATATATATATATATATATATACAGGGTGACCCACCTATCTGGTCTCGGAATATAGCTCCTAAATCAATAGAGATTTATAAAAAATTCCAAAGGTATGTTATTGGAGACTAAGAGAGCTACTTTTTAAAATTATTTTTGTGTGTACAGGGAGCTCCATAAATACGTGGTAAAAACTTTCGACATTTTTTTAAACGGAAGACCCTGTATATTTCTTCATTTTTAGAAAGTCTTTTGTAAGCTTTACAACGATACCTCGTTTTTAGTCATCAGATGCAGCGTTGCCAAGTTATTCACGTTTTAGTAAAATTTACGGGAAAATCATATTGGTAAAAATGTGTTTTTTTTTTGTTTTTATAATCGGAACGACAAAAATTACCAGTCAAGTAGACAAAATGTTCACTAAAACGTTTATAAGTATTGAGTTTATAAAAAATATACAGGGTGTCCAGAACAGATCATCCAAATGCGTCATTTTCAAATATTACTTATTAATAAGTAAAAACCTAAAAATTAAAAAAATGTCGATAGTCACGCGTAATAATGAATAAATATGTAAGTACCTACATTTAATATTTAATAAACATAAAACCAAAATAAACGAATTAATTGATCTTGAAAAAATAATTATTTCAATAAATGTTCGAAATGTCTCCCATTTTGTTCGATGCATTTTAGTGCCCGATTCCTTATGGAATCCCTAACTGGTGCCAGCATATTTGGTGAAATGGAGTTAAATGCTTCTCTTATTCTCACTTTCATATCTTCTTTAGTAGTCGCTGGTTGGTTGTACACTTTGCTTTTAACATATCCCCACAAAATCACAAGGAGTTAGGTCCGGTGATCTGGCAGGCCAATGTACCGCTCCTCTTCTACCTATCCATCTATGTTGAAACTGTTCACTCAACCACTGACGAACAGGTAACACATAATGCATCGAAGCACCGTCGTGTTGGTACCACATATTATTTAAAACATGATATGGTACATTTTGCAAAAATTGCCTTAAATAGTTTTTAAGAAAATCTAGAAACACAGCACCTGTTAAAAAAGTAGGGACCGATAACATAATTGTCGATAATACCACCCCAGACGTTTATTGAACATTTCTCTTGGGAAGTGGTTCTAAACAAAAGAAGATTTTCATGTGCATAATAATGAAAATTATGACAATTTACCGTCCCATTTTTATGAGTACATTCATCTGTGTTTTTTAAAACATGCGCCAGTGGGATGTCTTCTCTGCGGATATCGTTGAGCGTACACTCTGCTTGCTAAAACACAGTTTTTCTGACATTCTCCCAAAATGTAAATCATTTCAATTAGTTCTTCACTAGAATAATTCATTTTAAACTTTTCCAAATATTCTTTAAAAAAACAATAATTTTATAATAGCTTGGCAATTGTTGTTTATTCTGAAAACTGTCAAGATTGTATTTTGTTTTCAGTGATTACTTTGCGTTTCTTATTATACCATTGCTTTATACATAATTTAATCAGGTACCTATGTATTTTATAATTAAAGTAGTACCTAGTCATCAAAACAGGGCTACTAATACTACAATTGGGTATTTTCAAATTAAAGTGCTAATTCTGTAAACCAGTGGTTTACAAGTTTTTGTTTATTTTTAAATTTTTCTTGAAATGAATAAGAAAACGAAAACAAAACGACACATTTTTTATTTTTAGGTTTTTACTTATTAATAAGTAATACTAGTTACCACAATTATGATATCATTAATAAGCTTATTAAATAAGCTTTCATATCATGTATTTATATACAGGGTGTTCTATTTGAAAAAATTAAGTTTTAGCTATTTGAAAATGACGCATTTGGATGATCTGTTCTGGACACCCTGTATATTTTTTATAAACTTAATACTTATAAAAGTTTTAGTTAACATTTTGTCTACTAGACTGGTAATTTTTGTCGTTCCGATTAGAAAAACAAAAAAACACTGATATTCTTTTTACCAATATGATTTTCCAGTAAATTTTACTAAAACGTGAATAATTTGGCAACGCTGCTCCCGATGACTAAAAACGAGGTATCGTTGTAAAGCTTACAAAAGACAGATTCTAAAATTGAAAAAATAGACAGGGTGTTCCGTTTAAAAAATGGCGAAATTTTTTGCCACGTATTTATGGAGCTCCCTGTACACACAAAAACAATTTTAAAAAGTAGCTCTCTTAGTCTCCAATAACATACCTTTGGAATTTTTTATAAATCTCTATTAATTTAGGAGCTATATTCCGAGACCAGATAGGTGGGTCACCCTGTGTATATATACATATATATATATATATATATATATATATATATATATATATATATATATATATATATATATATATATATATATATATATATATATATATATATATATATATATATATATATATATATATATAGAAACTTTTCGTGGTTGCGCAATATTTTATTGCGCATGTTTCGCCGCAGTAATTTATTATACAGGTGTATTGGATTACTCAGTGGCTCGACAGTAAAGGTGTCATAATTGTAAGTGAAAGGTACCAAGTTCGAATCTGAGAATAATCAAATGCTTGGGAAAAAATCATATCGCATGAATTCGACTCAAGTGCGAAAACAGTCAGCTTCTCCGGACTAAGCCTGATGACCGAAGCAGAGTCCACTTCCGAAACGTCGCGCTATAAAAGCATAGGCCGATCAACTAATATGAAACCATAGTTACAAAGCACTTAATTAAAAACGGGATGAAAAACGCCCAAACTGCTGTAAATATGGATAGAAAATTGAAATGATTTTTCGACAAGTCTACCAAACGATGAGAGATATTGAAGTAGTAATAAAAAATTCGCGCTCTTCTTACTCTACCTCCCCCCTCCCCACCGCTTACCCAGCTTTTGATATTTTGGGTCTAATGTAAAATGTTTTATTTTAAAATTTTAAGAAAGTTCGAAGCAGTTTTTGATATTAACTATATCCACTAAATTCAAATGTAGTTTTTTCTAAACTATCTGCCAAACGGCTGGAGATATAAAAAAAATAACAGAGAAACTGGCTGTGTTTCCCCACTCCCCTTCTACCCTGATTTACATGATTTGGACCTAAATGGACCTAATGGAATGGAATAAAAACTTTCATTTCAAAATTCTAAGAAATGTTTTTTTTTCTATTAATTTAATATATAGTTTTTCTCAAACGACTGGCGAAATCGCAAAATTAAAATAAATCTCCGCCCTCTACCCCCTTAGTTTGCTTTGGACGTAATACGAAAATTTTATGTCAAAGTTGCCAAAATGACCGAGTATTTATCAATGTGAGAAACCTACTGTACACACATAATTAATTTTATCGATAAGTTACTGTGATGCTAAATATGGTTTTCCTAAAACGTAGGTTTTTAGATATCCCTTACTTCCTCTACTTGCTGTCGATGTTTAGGACATAGCAAATGAAAATTTTACGAAATAATAGATATATTTTGGTATGTCTAGTTTTTTTACTGTGTTTTTCTTAGACCTCTAAGTAAATGCTTTACCGATTAAGTATGTTAAGCTATCACAGCATTGCATTGATTGACCGTATAGACGAGAGAAATATAGATTTCACTCGGACTGTTTAGATTTGCTCTCTTTGGTGTCAGGATCTTGGATACTAGAGATTTTATTTTGTTTGTATAAGCAATGACAGTTGTGTTAATCGTGGCGTCTGGTGATGTACAGAACTCTGTTGCACAACATATTATTGTGAAGTTGCTGAAAATATTAATATTCTTCGTCGACTTCAGGTACAATTTGTAGCAGAATGTCTTTCACATACTTATGTATTTGAATGGTGTAACTCGTTCAAGAGCGGCGATGTACGTGTAGCAATCGTTTCTCACGCAGCAATACTTCTACTGCCCTAAATGAAATGACTATCCTACGAGCTTATGAGCTTCTTCGAACCAACAGACCAACATCAATGGGTGATTTGGTGATAATATTGAAAATTAGTGTTCACAGCATACAAGTTATCGTACATAATACACTTAAGCAATCGAAAGTTAGCTGTCCGATGAAAAGAGGCAAAAAGGGATTATGCCTTCTCAACAGCATCTCTTAAAATGAAAGAGCCCATTTCTTGTCACGTATTATAACTGTCGATGACTCATGAGTTCATCACTACACCCCAGAAAGTAAGCAGGCTAGCGTGGAATGGTGTCACTCAGGTTCGCCGCCACTCAAAAAATTCAAATCTCAATCATCGGCAAGAAAAATGACGGAGATAGTGTCTGGGACATTCAAGGTCCAGTTGGTCTGTTGTTTATAGCTGTGAATACTTTTACAACTTTTAAATTAAAGTTTTTCACAACTTTTGACCTACGTTATAAGTTTGATAAAATTTTCTTGATTGGAACATTTTCCATTGTTAGCTTACGTCCGTTAGTGAGTGTTCTGATTTCTCAGTTTCAATGCGGTTTGATAATTTTTAGTTTATTAAAGATCTAGCTAATCTTTACTGAAATAAAATTAGTCCTTAGTTCGCTTTTTCATAGACGTTCCCTAACTATTATAGCAGTCATATATTTGCGTTTTCAAATTTTATACATTTATTGGGGACATTACAGTTTTACAACTATTAGCATTTACTAAGAACGATAACTGTGATTGTCATCGATTTGTATAAAGAATTAATAAATATACACAATTACTTACAAGATAAGTATTTCTATTACTTTATCTGGAATCTGACTGATGTATTACGTATGTTTAATTCATTTTGTATTTACATGTATATTAGATTTAGTATGTCCGGAGAAAATCTTCTAAGGTAGGTTTTTGATTTCATTTAGAAGATTAGAGCTCAACGTTACGTACTTTTCAAAAGAGATAAAAGGGATTATTTGGTTACAGCTGCAACTGTTTATTATTGTTGTTTAAATAAATTTGTCACTCTAGCTGCAGTGCTTATTTGATATAGGGGTATCGTGTGTATCGGGGTCAAACGACATTAGCATATCGCACGGGCAAGTAACCGAAAGGGTCAACTACCTCGTTGTGAGGTCGTGTATTTTATTAAAATTTTGTAGTTACGATAAAACCGTAAGTCTGATCGGATAATCTTTGGATGCTAGCCTGTCTTAATCCGGATAAAACGTACGAAAACAAAACTGGTGCACCAACATAAAACAGAAATAATGGTTGAACCTACATTTTGCTCGTCGTCAACGGTTCGGGATCGTTCTGCCTGCGGGGCCCTTGGGTCGATTCTAAACCGTAATGCTCCTAAATACCAGAACTTTTCAGCACCTGAACTTTTACATTTTGACTAAATTCTACCTTGAATATTATTTCTCAATCAAAATAAATGGAAGTTGATTAAAAGCAACTTTAGTTTGAAATAAAACCACCCCTATCCCTATGTTAATTGACATAAACCAAAAGTAAACTATAATAATCGCTCGCCCTAAATTGCTAGCGTGAACAACAGGCACAAATAATAAAGAAAAAAGAAAAGGTTAACGCCTTTTAGCATTCCTTTACAAAAGAAATCCAACACTTAAACGAAACTCAATAATTCATTGTATTAGACGTCTGTTAAATTACTTTAAAACAAATAATCGTCCAAGTACACAATTTCAACGTATGAACAAAAGCTTTTATCGCTGGATACGGTTTGAAAATTATTAACTCCTTAAACCTTTAAAATTACACAAACATTAATATTACTATCTTTTACTACCACAAAAGCGCTTTCGAGAGCTCAAGATCGGCGGCACACACTTTTTTTGTTTAATTGTACCTTAAAAATAAGTAATCACAAATCACACGAACGCGTCACCAGCATGCAATATTAAACAAAAGAAATTTAACAACACTAGATATACGTGAAAAAATTACTAATTTCGTAAATATGTCTACATCAAATAAACATATCTTTCTAATACGACAAAACTGATACCAATATTCTTCTCTAATTTATCCGTATGTGTAATGTGTGTTCATTTTATGTTTTAAATTTCTTTTGTCTCCATTTCGATAGCTATGTAAAATTTTTCTTTGAGTAATATTTAGTTTTATTTTTGTAGTTTTATATAATACTTTACACCTTCAAGATGCCAACGTAGAAACAGTAAGGGTATACTCCGGGTTTCAGATTAACTTTCTCCTGTCGGCACGATAGCTGACCGTCCCACCAAGTATATTTCTTACAACACCCCAAATTCTACTGAAGAGCTATTGGCTGGATACAATTGCCGTCAGCAAGGCTCTGCGTAATTTTTTGGAGCATGAAAGTTACTTTAAATAATTACAGGCAACACGTGTACTCGATTGATACCTCTCAACACTCTCGTTCATTAAACCAATCTTCGTAATTACTGAAATCTTTAACAGAACCGTCCACGATTATTTTCCCCTAGGTGATACTAGTGTACCGGGAAAACAAAACTACACGAACAAGGTACAATATGCGCTAATGCGAAATGGGATAACAATCTCTCAAAACTTCACACTATACCGTTGGACAGTTACACGCGCACGTCAGGGAGGTTTAACTTAACGCCACCACTCTACCAGTGTGTATTAGTATTAGTTTACGGACAACCTGCTTAACTCGTCGCTCACTACTCAATGACCTGTCGTGATTACTTCAGAATTCGTCATTTTAAACTTCACGACGTATAACCAATCACAATGCTAAAATTATTTCAAACCGTACACGTTCTACAAAATACGTTAACGGCACCAAGTTGCAACATCATGCTGTAACGCAAATAACAGAAACCTGATATGTTTTCGTGGTCATTATACCTAGGAAAATCAAGCCTAATTTAATACGTTACACAAACCACAGTCGCCTCTTTTTAATTCCTTATCTACAACCAAGTTCGCGTCGTTGCATCATCCTGACTCGACAATCTCACGATTTCATAAAGTAATTTTAGCAGCAAAGGACCATGTCGTAATTTCCACTCAAAACTAAACCATAAATTAACAATTTACCTAATTAAAAGGACTCCTCGATATTTACCATACTAAAATCTAGATTCTCTAATTATTTCTACTACAAGAATTAAACGTAAGCAACTACTCCTATAATACGCGACAACGCAACCGCCATTAAAAACTTTCATACCTTCACAAAAAAACGTGATAACCATAAAACTAAATACGAATACTTTACAACAATTTCCAATAAACTCAAATAACGCCAAATAAACCATTCTATCATGATTAAATCCAAATATAATTTATAACATAATCTTCAACCACAATTTCTTCACACGGTGACAGGTGTTTCGTACTGAATCCACTAATTGTCCTCTCTAAGCTAAGTGCGGTCAACAGTTTTAGTGTTGATTTAAATATTATGGTTCGTTCTACACTTAACTCTTACTTAGTTACCTCTTTACAGTGATCACATGGTTTAAAAATCTTGTGAATAAAAGTATGATACATAAATAGTTTGATTTAACCCTTTCCTTTTATTATATTTAATAACTGACTGCTCTTATAATAACCATATATATTAATTGTTGCTTATTTTAGGTTTCAATTGTATAATGTGCAACCAATTATTTTAATTGGGACTCACGGTATAGCTGTTGTGACAGAAGATGAATTAGAAATGCAAGGACAAACTAGTTCTAACATTGATGTAATCGTAAAAGAAGAATCGAGCAGTATTCAGTTAGAAACATCACTAGCTGTTGACCCTCTTCCAGTAGACGTAGAAATAAGTAATAAATCAAATTTTCAATGTCCGAAATGTGAGAAATCTTGCCCAAATAAAGATGCGCTTCAGCAACATGTTGCATACATGCACGTACAAAAATTAACACATCCATGTAAAATATGTGGGAAGCTGTTTAAACGTTTGTATGATGCCAAAATTCACGAAAACACGCATACAGCAGACAAAATAAAGCATGAGTGCGATATTTGTAATAAATCGTTTACGAGCAAATACTACTTGGCTTGTCATAAAGATTTCAAACATCTTCACTCATTTAGTTACAAATGCGAAATATGTAACCAAGCTTTCATACAAAAAACGTATTTAAAGGCACATGTTAAGAAAATACACTTAGGAGGTTTTACATGTCCGGAATGTGGGAAAAAATACAAGGACTCTGCTGCTTTTAAACATCATCAACGAACTCATTTACCAGGTTACGTACCAACACATTTTATATGCCAGATTTGTAAAGCACAATATGCTCATAAGACTACGTATAGTAAACATTTGAAGAGACATAAACTGGAGGAAGGAGCAAGGGGATTTGTCTGTGATACTTGTGGAAAACGGCTTACATCTAAGGAAAGCTTTAGAGAACATTTACGAATACACACAGGAGAAAAACCTTTTAAATGTTATGATTGTGGTAAAGAATTTTCAGCAAAGAAATATTTGCATGTACACACTCGTGTTCATACGAAAGAGAAACCGTTTTGCTGTAATCTATGCCCGAAGCGTTTTACTCAACGAGGTACACTTACAATTCACTTACGACACCATGCGGGTGAACGACCTTACGAATGTAATATATGCAAGAAATTATTTATCTCGAAAACTGTGTTAACATCACACATGAAACGACATAAGTTATGTTGAAAATACTCTGAAGCGGTTTGTAATTAATGATTTTGTAAAAAAAATATGAATTTTTAATAAAATTATTAGTTAAATTTATATAGCGTTAGTAAAACGTTGTGATGACTGAGTGCTGTAGAAATGTTTGGTGCAGCTGTATCTATCCTTTGCTGATTATAGGACATTACTATTACTCGTATTAAATCGGAAAGTATTAAACAATTCGTCGGAGCTGTAACACCCCATATTGTAAACAATATTATAACATAAATAACACTATTGTTTATATAAATCTAGAAAACTACATAAAATTGTGAATTGAAAGTATATTCCTTTTCAGGCTTTTTTGACTAATGATCTACACAGGCAACTGGGCAATAATTTTGATATTAATTTTATATTCATATTAATTATGAAGGTAGCAATTAAGGCCCCTTTTTATGTTCTCTGAATATTAATAATTTTCTTGCGTGCATTACCTGTTATGAGTGCTTCTTATTTGACTATAAGGAGGGCACGAACCCCCATTTTTCTTTGTTTCAGGTGAACTGAGTGACATCTTAATTTGTTTGAATTATTTTATTTTTGCAAGTAATAGTCTTTCGAAAAAAAATTATTTTTAAAACGTGTGGTGCCGTTTAGGACGCATATTAGTTAATTTTGTTATATAGTTGCTATATCATGTGCCGATTTGTTTATTTTCAGTTCAGTTAGTTTAAACAATAAAAAAAATCTAATACGATAGCTCAAATGTGTTTTACATGACGTTAGTATATTTAAGGGATGAGGGAGTTCTGCAAAATTTGCAATAAATTGTCTGTAAAAATTTGTTTCGTTTACGCCTCTTTGTAGTGGATGGCTTTTATTTATTATTTAAATTACAAATAAAAAAAATATCAATCCAAGCTAGCCCTTTGGTAGTGTTACACAGTCAAATCGCACTAGGCGTTGTGAAGGCTTACCAAGGTAAGCGGGTCGCCAAGCTAACTGCGGTGGAAATGGATGGGTTCCGTGTAAAACGTAAAAAGGTTAAAATTTAGGTTCAAACACATTACTCTTCCCATAAACCAACAAATATCAGCATTCAATCCGGACAAAATATTCTCTAGGCTCCACCACAATCTGAAATTTCTCTGAAATAAATAGCCTTAGGCGAGTTGTTAAGTTAATCCTACGTGACTGTGGAAGATAAAATTGTAGCATACTCAGTAAAATCATACACAATTCAAGTTCAAACATTCAATTCGTACAAAACCATTTTACTTTAAAAGAATACGTTAAATTTCATTTTAGTAATCTCAATTCCAAAACCAGAAAAACAGTAAAATTCAATTTCTGAAAAACTTAAGCTCAATGAATTTTAAAAATCATATTATCCAAAACTTAAGAAAATTTTTAAACCTAGACTTTATCGTAAACTTATTGATGATGATCACCCTGTATATTCATAAAATCAAAGCAGTAAGATATCTGGATACTTTCAAACTTACCCTCGTATACGCATATTTAATAATAAATAAATATCACCCAATTTGGAAAAGTAATAATTCCGTCCATTAATTCTTAACCTCAACTCGTACCTTAAAAATTGACCAATGCGTCTCTTATGCACCATATCTTCTCAAATATTCTTGCCAATCATTAATATATATTTAACCTTTGCAAGTATGAATCGCTGGGATTCAAGTCTGAAACTTTTACTTAATACATAAATCGTAACCAATGTTGTAATAAACAGTCACTGCAAATCAAGACATACTGTATACTTAATGACTCTAATGAGTGCAATCGATCTGGCTCAAAATAAACAATTTACAGATCAATGGTATGGCTTTATTTATTATCTTTAAACTATGTAATTCTTTAGGCATCTGTACACACAGGAAGAATACAAAGAAATCAAACAATATTACTTCTTTTTTTTGCAAAAACATATATATATATATATATATATATATATATATATATATGTGTGTGTGTGTGTGTGTGTGCGTGCGCGTGCGCGTCGCGTCGCGTCGGGTGTGTGTGTGTGTGTGTGCGGGCGCGCGCGCGCGCGCGTGTGTGTACATAAGTTAAGGTTCCTAAATCCTATAATCTGAACATATAATAACAGTTAATGGAGATTGATTATCTTTAATACCGTGAAATTTATAATATAAACAATGATATCTCTAAAGAAAATTAAACGTCCACCATTCAAATGCCTAAAATTACTCTTACATATATCTATTCCGTCGTCCCTTATCCGGTGTAATGTCATATCCAATGGAATAGATTTTCTTTAATTAATCCATAGTTTGTACGTACACTCACGCTACTAATATTCCGGGGTTAACACTGGCGTCTCATTATATGCGCTAACTTAAATGTCCGTCTTAATTGACGCCGTTTTAACGTGTAAAAATTGGGCAGTTTGATTTACTATATGCCCTCCTAAATGTTAGTCTAAGTAAGAATATTTTAATTACACTTGATGACTAAATTCTTAATTGTCTATAAACGATCGATTTAATGTCGTTAATAAACGCACATATATTTAACTCAGTATACTGATGTTCAATACCTCTTACTTCAATTTACAATGCCCATTTGGTTACATGAAGGATAACTTTAAAAGTTTATTTTCTATCGCGACGGTTTTATATGCAATACTTTCTTAATTCAACGATAGCTGTTTATTACAAATCTGTTTAAACACTTCTTGAATTTTTAAATTTTGTAAAAATTTCCAACTCACGTTAATCATTTTATTTGTAAACGTTTTAAACACTTTATCCCCAAAATAGGTTTCTGCACTAAAACTAATATATAATGTGGCACTGATTGCTTACGAAATAAAAACTAGCATGCATAGAACCTTCTACCCTTGCTCTCTTGTATAGGTCCAGTCATCCATCTTCCAAGACGTCATCATATTTATCGCGGAAAAATCAAATTAGCCTGTCCCAGAGGAGCCATCTATCGCGCGTATTTGCCGCGCACAAAGTCTGAAACGACCACAACGCAAAACTTGGCATAAAACATTTACTCCATCTTGAAATATAAAAAAAATCGTAATAATTTTTCGAAACATTCAAATTACTCATTCAAATTCACTCTACATAGCATTTAAATCTAGATACGTCGTACAATTTAGTTATATGATACAGCTATACAGCGCGCACGGCACAATCAAGTTTACCGTCGAACTGGAGAAAGACAACAAGCTGCCGTTTCTGGGCGTGCTGATATACACCTATGTTACAGAGTCTACAGGAAAGCCACCTACACCAAAAGATACCGCAACGCCAAATCGCACAATCAGCATGCGCAGCTGCAGTCGGCTATTAACACAGTGGTGAGGAGATCAACGAGACTCGCTGGCTTAACTCACAAGGAGATGAGAACACTAACAACGGCAGTGCTACAAAATGGATGTACAATGAGGAACATCTAGAAGACCAGCAAAACCGAGACCTACGGAGGAGGTTTCTCCTCCTCCGTTGGCCTCACAGCCAAGATCTCGCTTCCGTATATAAAAAGATTACAAATATTGTTGGAAACATTGATAACCAAAATCAACCTGGAGAAGCAGGAGTCTATACCATCTCTCGTGGAGCATGTAACAAGGTTTACATGGGACAAACCAACAGGATGATCAAAGTTTGGAGCGAGGAGCACAAAAAAGCTGTGGAAAGTAAAACATCTATATCATCTCTAGCGGGGCACCTCGACAGTACATCACACGCCATAGCATGTGAAAATACCAGAATGATAGCCAACGTCAATAACGCGACAAGAAGGACCATCCGAGAGGCCTTCGAAATTGAAAAACAAGAACAGAACCTCAACACACGTGACGATTTTGAAGGATTGCCGACCCGTAGAAGTTAATGCTTGCGAAACATTGCCACATATGGTAACAGGAAGAACAGCAAGCAACACCGAGAAAACCGAAAAAAAGAAAGTGAAAGTGCTGAAAGTAACACTAGATAAAAACAGTAAACCGGACAGAGGGAGATTAGTTCGCTTAGAGTAGAATAAAACAGTTGAAGAGAACCTGATTGCAAATGTGACTTTGCCGCAACGTCGTTTTTGTATTAACAGGAGTCCGAGAAAACAACAGCAGCCAAGATGAAACACTCGGAGAAACAATATTGCATACTACATCCGCGGAAACCCTATATATATATATATATATATATATATATATATATATATATATATATATATATACAAACAATATAAATAAAATATTAAATTTTATTGACATAATTTACTTGACATCATTGATAAGGTAATACGTTGGAAATGATTGAAACTCTGTTTTAATCTCACAATTGTTACAAGTTTGTGGGTAAATACAATCGTGAATTATTATACTATGTGCTATATGTCCCTGCTATCTAATGTCTTAAACTAAAAATACGGATAACATTTAGTAATTTAAGGCTATAACTAGTTTTTAAGATATATTTTATTTAACCCTAACATTAACTGTTAATAAACGTAGCTTGTATATTTTTTATTTTTTTTTACATTTTGGTAAAATTTTTATTGTAAACCTCGGTTTAGTTATTCCGAGCATAATTAAAAAAATAACTTGGCGTCCGAGATCATTTTTATTAGTGTTACATGGCAGTTATATTGATGTTCTGTGTGAGTAATCGAGCAGAAATTGTGGTAATTAAGCAAATCAAAAGATTGAATCGGCCCACTTTAATCTTCCGACTGAACCAAAGGCATTATTTTTGGTGAATGGTTTGTATTTCCAATAAGTTTAACGATTTGTTTGGAGAACATTTTTACACTTATTTCTTTATTAAATTATTTAAAACATCTCAAAACATTAAATGGCAATACACCACTTGTCGGTTGTCATAGGGAATACGCCACGCGTTTGTTTTTTAAAATCCGATGACAATTATCCCTTCTATGACCCTTCTATTCGATACCATTACATCATTATTATAACCCGTGATGATGGAGGCAGTTGAAAATGACCTCAATTATTCCGAAGTTGATATTCCTTTTCAACAAGATGGGGCTCTACCACACAATGCTGTTGCAATTAGAGAGTTAGTTCTTAAACGCAACGTTTCCAGGTCATTGGATTGGAAGGAGGAGCCTCATCGAGTGTCCAGCGAGCTCTCCAGACTTGACGCCTCTGGATTTCTTCTTATGGAGTTATTTGAAGAATAAAGGTTACTCGACAGTTACCAATTCTTTACATGAGTTACGGGAAAGAATAATGAATGGATGTCGCTTAATAACTCTAGAGATCTTGATACATGTGCGAAGGGAATTCGAAAGTAGGCTTTACTTCTGTATTGTGATGGACATTTAGAACATTTTATAAAATGATTTATTGTACTTTTAATACATTAAGTTTATTTAAATGGTTCAGATTTCGTTTTGGATGGTCATAGAAGGGACAATTGTCATCGGATTTTAAAAAACACGCGTGGCGTATTCCCTATGACAACCGACAAGTGGTGTATTGCCATTTAAGGTTTTGAAATGATACCCCCCCCCCCCCCCGTTGTTCTGACTACTGACCAACGAGAATTGCGTTTACATGAAAATGTGTCCCCCTTAAAACAAAAATCGACCTGCCCCGACTTTTTTCGGTAAAATCAATTATGTGACAGATGATGAAAGTTTTCTCTGACTCACCCTGTAGAACTAAGAACAAACATATAAGGGTGAGAATTTTTAATTTAAAAACAGTACGCTTATTACGTTCTTTGGATAACGGAAATGAAAAAAAAGCAAATGCTAAGCTGTATACGAACTTAATCCAAGATCATGAAATTTTAATTAAATTTGAGATGAATAAATAAAAGACATTGGGTTAAACCTTGCAAACCCCTGATTTATGTCTCTTCAAATTTATCTAAAAATAGAGCCATTCGAAGATAAACATGCGCAGTTTTTTCAAGGCTATTGTCCTAGCCACGAAACATGCCTCATCGATATCTCTTTACATTAGAAAGTAATGGAAACTATCGTCGATGAACGCATCGCAATACCATTTTCTTACCTGTATGAAAGGTACATCTGCTCTTTACTAACACCTACATTGACCTCTAATGGAAATCAGTAGCATCATATTTACCATGTTTTCAAGTTGGTTTATAAAAATAGAACCCAATCAGGTCTAGTAATATATCGATTTTGTAACGGGCTAAAATAATATTAAAACACTGCACAGGCAAATAACTGCAAGGGCCAACCAGCAATTTTACTAAAAATTGTAGTTACGATAATCGGGTAATGATTTGGACACCACTCTATCTTGATCCGGGTAAGAAGTACGCAAATAAAAAGAGGTTGCACTGGCAGAAAACAGGGAAAAATACGTGAACTTACCTTTTGCCGACACCAACGGTTCGGACTCACACTGCTCGTTGATTCCCTAGATTGATTCTGGAAAGTAATACACAACCAATTTCTACTCAACAATAAACTGTTTTTATCAACCAATACAGTTTGAAAACAATTGACTACTTAAAATTTAAAATATACAAATTTTAACATTACTTTATTTTAATTCCACAAAAACCCCTTAAAGAAAGAATTATAAAACCAGGTGAGCACGACGTCACTAGCAACCAACATAAAAAGAAAAGAAATTTAATAGCAAATTGTTTAAGCAAATAAATGACTAAATAATTTTTGTAAATGTATCTGTTAAAAATGTTTCCATATCAAATAAACATAAAATCGTGTAAATACTACAAAGCCGATGACGCTTACTTTATATCAGCCAACTGTTCAATAATTGCCAAACAACGTTAATATTTATTACAAACCAAAATAACAATAATCACTTGAGTAGATTCAGTAACGAGATACTCGGGGCGTTAGAACTCGATTTCACTTGTCGGCACGGTCGCTGGCAGCTCTTCACTTACGATTTTCAAAAATTTTGTACTGCAAAAACTGATGGCTGAATATAATTCTCGCCATCACCTGATCAGAAATTTATTAGTCCAACGCTCTTAATTGTTTAAACGTTTAACAAATCTGTTGACAAAAAAGGTATGCTCAGCGAACTCTCCAAAAAAACACGTTAGTCAGATACACAACTTAAGGGAGGTTTAACTCGCCCTCTACGGCTGTAACCACAACTTACTTAACGCATCGCTCGCAACAGAATCCCCTTTTCGCCATCTTAAACTGTTTGAAGCCTAACCAATCCCTTTACTAAAGATTCATTCTAATCGTTCACGTGATAATAACGAGGAATGTTCCGCTAGCTCGAAGTCGCCATGAGCACAAACTTGCAGCATTAAGCTGTAACGCAAATATCTTAAACTCTCGTTTTTGTTGTCTCCCTATCTTAAAAACTCAACCCTAGCTTAACACGCTATAAAAGCTATAATCGCCCCACTCATATTCCTTATCTAAACTAAATTTTACGTATCTCGTCGATACATCATCCTAACTCGACACGATTTTATAAAGTAACTTAGCTACAAATAATCAATTTCTAATGACGCATTTTCTACTTAAAAACTAAACTAACAAATCGATGGGATTATCCGTTATGTACTAAAATGATAACTACTTTCTTTATAGTTTTTAGTACATGAACCCATCAATAAGCGTAAACAACTATTCCTACAATACGCAGCGTAGATAATTAATCTGGAGAGATCTAAAGTACCTTTCAGTACATACTAAAGTATACCGTGTTCCGGGACAATACACGAACGACTAAGTTAAGGTGACTAGAATACAGGCTGCAGTTCATGTTAAAGTAAATTTCTCATTTCCCACACGGACCACTAATACGTTTTACAATAAAAGCTCGAAATTTGGGTAATATATCTAGTGTAGGATTTCTCAGTATTTTTCCCAAGATAACAAGGTATATGAAAATATTTTATATCTTTTAAATGTAGGTTAAAATTACACTAGCTTAATATGAAGCCACCAGCTGTATTAGAAACCATATGGGATTAAGGGCAGTCCCACCCGCATGTAAACTCAATGTTAACTTTATGCATAATACCTCAAAAACTATAAGAGGTAACAACTTCAATTTTTTTTTTATTTTGAAGGTTGGCTCTTTATCTAGTTCCTTAGGGAGGGTTTTCAAAATAAAATAAAAATAACGTCTTTTAAAATTTTGTTTAAAAAGTAGTTACAATTTTAATGAAAAAAGAATTATTACAATTTCTTTTCTCAGCCTGGAATGTAAATTTTGTAAAACCCTTCCGTACGGAACTAGTAATAGTTGTCAAAAATATACCAAAAAAATTTGGTAATGATATCTTTGTTAGTATTGGCTACGGCTTACATCAAAATTATCAAAAAGCCAATTTTCACAAAACGAAGAAAACAGTGAGGGCTGAACAGAAAGTAAGCATACTTACAAGAATAGTTATACTAGTAATGCGCAGAACTGTAGGATGGGTTGTCCTGATCCTCCTCATATGTCTTCTAACTTCCTTTTTCCCAAACTTCTGGCCTCTCGGATTTTTTTTCAAGGTCCAACGTAGCTTTCTACGCCTTGCGAACACGGGCTATATCAAGTCTTTTCATAGCTTTTCAATGGCAAATATTTTTTATTCTTAGTGTTCTATATGGTTATAAAGAGGAGATTTCAGAGAATAATAATCAATTCCCGGTCGGACTGCAATTGTTTTGTGACCACCAAAGCACAAAATACATAAATCAAATTACAATAAAGCACATACAAAGAGAAATCAGCTCGCAGGCAAATAATTCTACTTAAACAAACTGACAAAAAACTCATTAAAACAAAGCCTTACAAGGGTAAGTTATAAATAGATCACTAACATCGTGACGGATATATAAGTTTGAGTGCGTTAGAAAAATACCGTGCTCCCTGCTCAGGTCACACATTCATCTATACAACAGTAAAAATAAGATTCGAGGTGTTGAATGGTTATCTGATCTCGGAGTGTGTACACGCTTGGTAATTGCCTTTTACAATTAGTAACCAAAGCGGTATCAGGTTCATCATCTCACCTCTACACAAATATAAATATAAACAACAACCAACAATGCTAATTCGCACAAATACCAAAGTGAGAGGGCCCTGTACTCTCTTTTATTTTAGCATATTTCAGCTTAATCAGTCCGCGTACGAATAAGATACCTTTGCAAGGCAATATTTGATTCTTTTAATACGTTACATAGGCTGATAAAATGATTGGCTGCGAGCTATCATTTTTATACAAATACATACTTACACTAGAATAAATATTTCCTTAATTGATCACAGCCACAAATCGTCAACATACGCGGTTTAACCCCGAAATAAAAGACAACTTAGTGTTGGCGAATTCAAGTGAAAAATGTATATGCAAGAATTATTTTAAAGACAAACTGTTTACAATGAAGGGATTTAATTAACCCAAAAATCGATCTGGCGCGATTGACACTCTAAGTGTAACTGAATATAAAAACAAGAAACATTAATTTCCGTTAGAACAGTTTCATATTAATTTATGCACATCTTAATTTTAAAAATATGCATTCGTTCGTAACAAACCTTACATTTACGTCTCGGGTTTCAACGTATCAAACAAATATCCCTTTGGATTTGTGCTCTATTCAGTCGTAATTAATCATTAGATCAATGACATTTTTTTACATCATGAGCGCGCATAAGAAATTCCAATGGTTCGGTACGCTCCTTCAGTAAAGCATTTTTAAGCGTGCACCTGCTACTCACCCCCAACATGTGTTTTACAACCCCAGACAAATATTACTTACAAACAATCTCACATTTCTTACATAAAAATGTATAAATAAAATATTTTGAAAACATTAGCAAATTACGACGAATTATCAAGATATTAAAAATCCACTAATTATCTTTTCTATCATGGTAACAATGGCGATTTGATAAACGTTTATTACAATAATAACATTTTCGCGGTCCGCTACCTCAGTACTCTTGAAAAGTGTAATTTGAATTTATTTGTAAGAATGCAAGCAACTTCAAGAACAAAACGATCGCTAAGTGATTTATCTGAACTTTACTGGCAATAATGTTACTATTACTCAAGTTAATTTCTTGCCTTACAGGGACTTTCCTGACAATAACTAAAAGATTAGAATTTATTTGCAAGTCTGATATTTAATTACTCGCAAACCTCAAATCTGAGCAAACGAAGTGGCCGTCTGGTGGTAGGAACGCTGTACTATTTGAATTAGATAGGCTGGATGAGGTAAGTGTTGGATCATGAGGGGCAGGTAAACAATGAAAGTAATAAAAGTAAAATTAACGAGCTTTGCGTAATGGTGGTTCAGCCCGTTAATATACTATTGTGGGAAAAAACCACCAATAAAACTCACTTTATTCATAAATAAGTAATTGCACAAGTACATTAATAAATCAAATAAAACAAAAAAAAACAATGAAAGTGTTAAATATATAACAAAAACAGCGTTAAATCAGGTTAAAGTGCGTACAAAATTATAACATTAAGAGAAAAGTAAATAAAAAGCAGGTTAGTTACACATAAACACGATTAAAAAATCCATGTAGTCACACCCACAATCGTGTTATAAAATAATCACAATAAAAATCGTAATACCAAACATGTGGCCCTTTAAAACCAATCATGCCGGTCTTTAAGTAAATAAGGCAAATTACGGTACATATAAAATACAACAACAGTAAAATTGCAGAGGTGATAATAAGGTAAAGGCAAGGACAAAAGAGAATAAACAAGGGATTTACACATACACAATTGTTTAGTAACTACTAAAGCATAAAATACATAGGTACAGTTACAACAAATTACATATAAAGAGAAATTAGTTCGCAGGCAAATAATTCTACTAAACAAACTGACAAAAAACTCATTAAAACAAAGCCTTACAAGGGTAGATTATAAATAGATCATAACATTGCGATCGATATATAAGTTTGAGTGCGTTAGAAAAAATACAGCACCCCTTTCTCAGGTTACACATTCAACCATACAACAAAAATAAAATTCGAGGCGTTTAATGGTTATCTGCACCCGGGAGTGTGTACCCACTTGGCAATTGGCTTTTACAGTTAATAACCAAGCGGTATCATGTATCCGTTCACCAGCACACCTCTACACAAATATAAATATAAACAACAAACAACAATGCTAATTCATACAAATACAAGAGTCAGGGAGCCCTGTACTGTCTTTTATTTTAGCAAATTTCAGCTTAATGAACCCGTGTGCGAATAAGATACCTTTTCAAGGCAATGCTCGATTCTTAATAAGTTACGTAGGCTTGTAGAATTATTTGCTGCCAGCCTTAATTTATATAAAAATACCTACTTACACTTGAATTCCTTTAATTGATCACAGACACAAATCGTTAACATACACGGTTTAACTTCAAAAAGGATAACTGTTATTTATAGATTAATATTTGAAAAACACATTGCAACTAACACCCGAAAGAAAGGACAAATTAGTGTTGGCTAATTCAAAAGAAAATGTACACGCACAAAATATTTTAAAGACAAACTGTTTACAATGGGAATTTCTAATTAAAACAAATCAAAGCGTCCGGCTCAATCAAAATTTCAACAGCAACCGCCTTCCCATCTGGTCTCCACTAACCATGTCTTCTCCCGAAACTCTTGAAAAGTGATAAAAAAACAAGAAACATTAATTTACGTTGGAACCGTTTCATATTAATTATTGCACATCTTAATTTTAAAAATATGCATTAGTCCGTAACAAACCATACATTTAGGTCTCGAGTTTCCAAGTACCAAACAAACACGTCTTTGATTGCAGTGTGTACCGTTAGTAATTAATTACTAACTAGTGACATTTTTACACCAAAAGCGCGCGTATGATCTTTTCAACAATTCGTCACGCCAGTTTCGGCAGAACACCTGTTTCTCTACCCTAATATATGTTTACTTTTTTCTGCTCAGCCTTTACTCAAATATCAATTACATACATTCCTACATTTCTTACATAAACCATAAAATAAAATATTCCGAAAACATTAGCAAATTACGACGTATTACAAAGATATTAAAAATTCACTAATTATCTTTTCCATCGCCGTAACAATGGCGATTTTACAAACGTTTATTACAATAATAAAATGTTCGCGGTCCGCTACCTACAAGGGAAAGAAAGAGGTAGAGAATAGCTAATTTGCACAAATTGACATTAAAGTGAGGCAGGATGGTTCCTCGCACAATAACACGAGCAGTACCAAAGAGACGGTGTAGGGGATATGTAAAAACCGTTTTGATAGAAAATTTGGAAAAATTATTTTGTGTGACTGATTTATTGCTAACATTTATTTTATCTATGTAATTGAAGTTCCTTACGCTGATGAATTAAAAAAAAAACGGCTAAATCTTGTCTTAGAATTTTGGGATCAAATTTAGGTAGTGGCCGCATTTTTTGTTGTTTTTGTTTGTTTTTCATTTCCAGCATTTTAGCAGATATTTGGAAAAGACTAAATTTTAAATTTTGTTATCTAATACGAAAATCCGTCCAAGCTATTTGTTGGAACTTAAAATTAAATTTTGCTAGGTTTAAAATGTCAGGCCAGGGTGTGGCGAAGCCTTAATAGGAGCTCTGATAGCTATCCACAAGCTACCTTTCCAACCAGCTTACAGAATAGGGCTGTGTAGGGGGGAGGGCGAAGTTTTAAGGGGGCCTAACAGCTATTATCTTAACAAGTAGCCCTTGCAATTAATAATTAACCTTTACCTTCAGCTTAAATAACGCTGTGCGATCTTAATTTAAAGTAACCGTAAAACTATCTACGAGAGTCGCGGTACATTAAAATGTTAAGTAATTAATCGTTGCACAAAAATATTTATCTTTAGTTAACAAAAGAATAAATACTAAATTATAGTGAACAATGATGATGGCAAGATAACCACACAGAACTTTAAACAAATCTTGGCTATACAAAAGCCAAAGACAATTCAGACAGTACACTATGGGAGGATGGAATGTTTGTAACTAATTTCGTATTTGAAACAAAAAAGTTTAAACCATTTCGATGTGTATTATCAACTACCATTGCCTTAAATTGTTCGGTAAAAATTATTCCTGTGAGGTACTAGCGCAAGCATCGGTACTATTTTTGTGGAATGTTAATATATCTATATTTCTATAATAAATTATGGAAATCTAATGAAAAGAATGAAACGTTTAGTATACCTGCGCAAAATAGGTGTTTTTTTTTCGTATTTTGTAAATGAGGATTTAAAGGGTTTAGGGAATTAATACTTAAGACTGCCAGTTTCAACTGTCAATTTTTAAGACGTGGAAACAAATACTACATGAGAGACAAACAAACATTTGGATCCGTCTTTTAAAATAATTGTATTTATACATGTAATGCATATGCTGAGCGTGACAATTATAAGTGTGGCTACTGCCTTATATGGTTATGTTCCATTTTTACTCTGTTTACGTAAAAAGCAGACTTTTAATTTAGAAATCAATTCTGAAGTTTATGCAAATATGTGCATACATACGAGTGTGAATGTGTATATAATTCTAAAAATAGTAACATATCAATTACATAAATTAAATGCGGAAAATGAAGCTTATGTGTATTACACTAATTGTTCTGTGAATATAATGTAAAAATGAATATCATAGGCAATCGAGATAAAACTATTTACTGTAATATATTGTTTCTGCATAAAAATTGTAATAGGCCTCACATTTGGGCACCATTTTGTAATAGTTCTCTTTGTTCGTTCTTCTGTTGCGGGCTATTTTGTGATGGTTCGCACGTTGGGGATTGTTTTGTGACGGGCGTTTACCTGTGATTATTACCTTGTAATCTGCAACACTACGCTAACTTTTAGATGCTATAGGTAGTGCGCCCTATTAAGTAAATGATTATTATTGACGCGCCTTTCTGGTTTGGTAACCCAACGCGGTTTTATTTTGCCTCGGTTTTGAGGTAAGGACCGGCATACTTTTTCGCTAATTTCGCGGAAAATTCTTTCGCTTTGCTGGACAGGTAATGTGTTTTACGATATACGAGATCTCCTTTGCGGGGGCGGTAGGCTCGGTGACGCAGGTTGTAATGATACCGTTGTACTTCAAAGGTCTTTGCTAATGAGTCTCTAGCAAGTTCTTGTAGATCTTTTAAATACTTCAAGTGTTGCTCTTGATCAGCTGCGGTTACGGCGGTTTCTATTGTCGGCGGTTGTTTCTGGGTTGACCATGCCCTCGGTGGTTCTAATTCTCTACCGAGATTAAGTAAGGCTGGGGAGAAACCAGTTGATCCATGCTGTACTGTATTGATAGCGAATGCTATTTCAGGCAGGTGAGCGTCCCATTCTCGCTGGTTATTTCGCGTAAATTGTGCGATCACTTTATTGGTGCTTTCCATCGGGTTGGCATGCGGGGAGTATGGTGGAGTAGAACGATGGTTGATTCCATGCTCCTTCAAGAACGTGCGGAATAATTTGCTTGTATACTGGGGGCCGTTATCGGAGATCAGGTGTCGGGGAGTTCCAAAGCGATATATTACTTGTTCCCTTAACGCTTGGATAATCGGCGGACTGGTAGCGTTACGGAGTGGTTTAAGTTCGACCCACTTAGTTAACCGGTCTTGAAAAACTAACAGGAATTTATATCCTTTCTTTGAACGCGGCAGCGGTCCGATAAGGTCTGTACTTACATTGTTCCACGGGTGTCCAGGTCGCTGCGGCTTTTGTGTACTACTTTTATAAGTCTGACAACTTCTACACACTTTTACGTATTTTATAACGTCCGATTTTATGGTGGGCCAGTAGTAATTGCGGTATATGCGGCACAGCGTTTTCGTAATTCCCAGATGTCCTGCGGTGGGGACATCGTGACATTCTTCCAGGATATCTCGGCGTTTCTCTAGTGGTATACATATTTTCCAACTAGGATGGCTTCCCAGCTCTTTTTCGGGTGTCGGATCAGGGAATGATTTAAATAGTTGACCGTCTCGGACTTGCTGTATTAAGTATTGATACCACGGACAGGTTATCTCTTTAGTTTCCTCCACCTCTAATGGAGACAGGTCGGCTTTTTTTTCATAGTCCTCGTGTAAGCGAGATAGCGCGTCGGCCACATTGTTCAGCGCCCCTTTACGGTACTCCACCTGGAAGTTGAACTGCTGTAGTTCCATTATCCAGCGGGCTAGACGGGATGTCGGTTTCTCGAGCGTGCGAAGCCACTTTGAGACTTCTATGATCGGTTAGCACCGTGAATTTATAACCCTCTAGGTAACTTTTTAACTTTTGTATGGACCATACTACGGCCAGGCACTCTTGTTCAATCGTCGAGTAATTCCTTTCCGCTGTGTTCAGTGCCCTGCTGATGTACGCTATCACTCGTTCATTCGGTGTTTGTCCTTGTGTTAGCACGGCTCCAATTCCGGTGCGTCGGTTTGTAATACAAAAGGTTGATTAAAATCTGGACAGGCTAATACAGGGGGGGCGGTCAACGCTTTTTTAATGGCTTCAAAGGCGTGATTTTGTGTGTCAGTCCACTGATATCTGGTGTTCTTCTTCAAGAGTTCGGTAAGCGGTTGACTTAGTTTGGCAAAGCCGCTAACATATTTGCGGTACCACGACGCCAGTCCCAAAAATTGACGGGAGTTGCTTAACGGTACGGGGAGCGGATATTTGGATGATTGCGTCGATTTTCTCGGGATCAGGTAAAATTCCTTTTGCGGTGACGACGTGTCCCAAATATTTGAGTTGAGTCTGACAGAAGTAGCATTTGTCTGGCTGTAGTTGAAGTCCGTTATCACGGAGTCTCTCGAATACTTCCCGTAGGTTATTCAGATGTTCGTGAAATGTTTTTCCTAGGACGATGATATCATCTAGATATACAAAAGCGCGTCCAATCAGTTCCGGACCAATGATAGAATCTAGGAATCTCTGGAATGTAGCAGGGGCGGAATGAAGTCCAAACGGTAGAACTTTGAATTGATATAGTCCACGGCCAGGTACTGTAAAAGCGGTGATGGGTTTACTTCCATCTTCTAGCGGAATTTGCCAGTATCCTTGTTTCAGGTCTAGGGTACTGATATAGCTTGCTTGTCGCAGCTGGTCTAAGATGCCTTGAATATACGGTAAAGGCTATGCATCCTTGACGGTGACCTGGTTAACTTTTCGAAAGTCGACGCAGAATCGATATGAACCAGTTGGCTTCTTAACCAACACTACGGGAGAACTCCACGGGCTGTGTGACGGTTCTATTATGTCCTCTGCGAGCATATTATCAACCTCTTGATTGATAAGTTCTTGCATTGCTGGATTGCGGGGATAGTATCGCTGTTTGATCGGTTTAGCGTCGGGCACGAGAGTGATCTTATGTATAACATCCTTGGCTTTTCCTGTTACCTTTGTGAATTTCCTCATCTCGGTTTCCAAGAATTCGTTTAACTCGGGCAGCTGGTCTTCGTCTGGTCCATGTATTCCACTCAAGCCTCCTTGGACGGAACTTTGTAATGGGATACGTATTCCGGCGATTTCTAGTTGTTTCTGGTGTATGTGTAGAGTGGCCTGAAGATGTTCCAACGCGTCTAATCCAATCACAATGTCGGTGGACAGTTGGGGTATGTAATAGCCCGGTAACTGGAGAGTTTTTGTGCCTATCTTGGCGGGGAAAATGTATAAGCCGCGGGTTTCAGTCATGGAACTGTTGGCAAGACGTACAGTTGCAGCTTTTAGCGTGCTCGGATATATACGGTTGTTAATTAGTAAATTCTTTACTTTCTCGCCTATATATGTTCGGGATGCTCCGGTATCAATTAAAGCATTTATGGTTTTTTTAAAGACCATAATCTCTAGGAAGAGTCTATCATCGTAGGAACGATCTAATCTTCTCTCTGGTTTCTTTCGTGTAAACTGCTCTACGGTTTGTAGCCAAGTGGTCCACTCGCTGGCGGTTGTTTTATTTCCAGGTTTCAGAGCCGGGGTAGTAAAAAGTTCCTGGTGTCCCTTTACCGGCGTCTGGAGTTTCCCGACCGCGGACAGGGGCAGTCGCGGGATAATACGCCTTCTTTGCTGCATCTCGAGCAAAAAGCTTTATACGGTTCTCTACACCTCTCTTTGAAGTGTCCGGTTTTTCCACATCTCCAGTAGACGGTGGAGCGGTCATACGGGGTGGTGATAGGTGTTGGAACGGTTTTAGTGGTGTTGATTTCACGGGGACGGTGTGCTGGTGTGTCAGGCGCTGGTGTTAGACCACTAAAGTGTACCTTCTGGTGGTTTGGACTGGGAGACGGCGAGTGCGTTCGTGGAGGTAGCATTTCGAATTGGGTGGCCAACTCGAGAAGTTCGGTCAGGTCTTTGAAATCTCTCTGGCGGATGTAATATTTATATTCCACCCTCAGGTTGTCATACATACGTTGTAATTGTTCTTCTCTCGACATGTTTCCATGGCGTCGCATTAGGGTCAGGACGGCAGTTACGTACTCCGTGGCTTTTTCTCGGGGTTTTTGCAGTCTATTTCGGATTTCCTCCTCTAGTTGAAATTGATGTCGCGGTGGTAAAAATTGTATTTTAAAACTGACCAAGAAATCTTTCCAGGTCGTCCAGGATTATTGATGGTTTCTGTACCATAACAGGGTGCTTCCCTTTAATAATTCCGGAAGGGCGAGTAATAGATCACGGTCGGTGATGTTGTAGCAGGTTTGTAATTCCTCTACTCTTTCCAAGAAAGAAATCGGGTCGCTGATACCGTCGTATTTCACATCCGATTTGCGTATTCTATCGCAAATATCGGCGCGTCTGGTTCCGGTAATGTCTAAGTGTTCCCCAGCTGGTGGTGATGGTGTCGGAGCGGCTAATGTTAGTATTTCTGGTGTTAGTGTGGTTACTTGTCCTTCTCCGGTGCGTAGGTATTTTATTATCCTGGCTCGAAGTGCATCTACATTTCCTCCTGTCTCTAGTTTATATTTCCTAGCCTCTGTTGCTAATTCATCCTTCTTGAGATGGTAAATCCATCCCACTCTGGTGTCAGTATCTTCAGAGTCCCTCGGTATACTCATCCTGTAACAGACAGATTAGTGTCTCTGGAAAACAAAAATATGTGATTACTGGTACTTCTGCGGTCCTTTTGGAATCTGTAAACGGAAAATTATTTAAGGTGTTCAGTGTTTTTCGAGCCCCACGTTTAGGTGCAATATGTAATCTGCAACACTACGCTAACTTTTAGATGCTATAGGTAGTGCGCCCTATTAAGTAAATGATTATTATTGACGCGCCTTTCTGGTTTGGTAACCCAACGCGGTTTTATTTTGCCTCGGTTTTGCTCAATAGTGTTTATATTTTAATTTATAAACGGGGTGTGGTTCGTCTTACTGGATAGGCTTAACACTGTCACCTTAAATAAATACCTTAAAGCGTTTTTTTAAAACGTATATTAAATAAATTTTACAATAAAACAAACTGTTATTAATAACAACTCTAAATGTATTTTTATTTCTTGGTCCCGGCGGCTCCTCACACTTGTTCTCCTGGTTGGCGGCTGTTTATTGAGTGCGTCGTCGTTTCTATGAACAGAGATATTATTTTAATCTATTCCTTACCTAAGAGGTAAAATTTAGGTTACGGTCCTGTATTTACAGAAGCTGGTACCGTTGCTTTAAGTAGTTTTGTTCATCGGCGTCAGTGTAACGACCTCGGACGGAGAAAATCGATATCGTTCTCGGTCTATACGCATGGCATAACTATCTACTCTTCAGTAACGCTGGAGCGCTGAAGCGAGTATGTCGGAATCCCGGCCAATAATACACGCGAAATGCGCGTATGCAAATGCGAGATCTCGGTACTGTCTTTCTTTAATTATAACCGGTTGGATTAGACAATTAGATTATTTATCTAACGGAATTAATTACGGATTTCTACACTAAGTCTAATTATCTACATTCAATCACTGAAACAAAATACTTGGTATTACAAATACTCTAAAATGACTTTAATAGGTTTACGTAAATATAGAATAATCTACTTACTATCTAATTTATTTACAATCGATTTCGCCCTAGGTGTTTGCGAGAGTTATATTGACTACCAATTTATACAACCGATTTCGGGGGTACTCTCCTGCGATCAAAGACACCGAGTACGGTTATTGTGTTTGTCTGTATGTCTTGTATGTATAAGTTTCGAGCGGGATCTTAGTAATGCCCAGAAGACTCAGGCGATGGCCTGTCTTAACCGGATCGACTAAGAGAAAGGTCGTAGGTCTTTACAGCCCTGTAACAACCCTTCACCCTCAATTAGTTGCAAGTTACGTCGGGGGTTACCCCTGCGTGACTCTAGGTGTTAGTGTGCTTGGTATTTGCGAGTTACGTCGGGATCTACACTGCGTGACTCTAGGTGTTAGTGTACTTTGTATAACTCCTGGAGGCTCAGCCCGGAATTATTTACGATCTGTAGTGTTTGATTGTAACTTGTCAGATTTTATAACTTTACAACTTACGTGTCTATCAATGGCAGTACAGGATTAAACTTTAGGTTGCCCGGTGCGAGGTGGTGTGCGTTATCACACGGTCGCGATGGACTCTTCGACGGTGAATAGCAGGTCGGTGCTTACACACAGCAAACAGTACGGTGGCGGCTGCTGGATATCGGCTTGACTGGAATCTACTTCGATTCATCATTTCATCCCTTGTGCGTCGCGGGTTTATAAAGGTGCTTCTGTGGGCGGCTTCGCGGCTACCGTGCGGGGGATGCCGTTATGCGATTGGTTGTAATCGTTCTGACGTGCAAAAACTTACGGGTTTTTAGAAATACACGTCAGCGGTGATGAATAAATTATTCGTTGTGCAATATCGCGTAAACTTTTGAAATCTTAAATATAGGATGGTCCGCAAATAATTTATTCTAAAAAGCATACGTAAAGGACGCTGGTTCTTTACAGCCTTGCTTGCATACACCTGGCTACAAAGAATAATGTTTGGGTTCTATTTCAATCTTTTACAATTTCCAAAATCAAAATTTTATATTGTTTTTATGAAAATGTGAAACGATTCAACGTCAAGTAAGTGATTTTAATTTATAAAGATAACTTTCATTAACTAAACTTTACTTTTATTGTTATCACTGTTTGTGTAAATGAACTTTAATAATTAATCAATAAATTCCTTTTTTCCCCTTATCGGGACGCTCCTGCTAGCTTAACAATGGGTTAAATGGTTATCATTATCATTCATAAAAATTAGTTTCAGCCTGATGTTATTAATTACCTGTACTTTGCAATTAATTGAACTTGCTTTCTTCAGTATTTACACATGCAGTGTTTGTATAAGCTTTTAAGATTCGCAACAGTCAATAATAAAAATCAATCAAAAGTGATAATATTTAATTAAGTCGAATTCTAAATGCAGACTGTTTTGTTTACAGCATTATATAAAAATGATTCTAATTCTGTTAGTATTTTTCTTGATACTAACCATCCTTTACAAATATGAAAATGTAAACTTTCACCATTATCACTCATAATAAAATACTTATCTTTTTTGGGGTTTATTAATGGTGTATTTTAAATTATACGATCTAAACGTTTCGATAACACTTACAGTTATCTTCGTCAGTAGTAATATTTGTTAAACATTGTTTACATCTTTAACAATTTTTAACAAATATTACTACTGACGAAGATAACTGTGTTATCGAAAAATTAATTTTTCAACTTTGACAAAATTGTTTACAATATCTTTAACAATTTTTAACAAATATTACTACTGACGAAGATAACTGTAAGTGTTATCGAAACGTTGAGATTGTATAATTTAAAATACACCATTAAAAAATACTTCACAAATGATCGACGAAATGTATTTTCGTTCAGCATTTGTGTCTGAACATAAATTTAAAAATACATAAAACACACCAATTTTCGTTTATTTATGCTATCAAAAGGTTCTTACTTGTTATGACTTTGTTCGAATTGGTGACGCAACTCTGCGTTTCTTTGACCGGTGAAGTTGGATGACGTTCTCTGTCGCCAGGCTGGAACCGCCCTCCTTTGTTTTTTCTAGCTTTTTTATACCTTTGTTATAGATGAATACGCTTCTAATTTTCTTTCTTCAGTTTAATGATTTTTGTGAATAATTGCTCGATATATTTACACTATAGTGTTTTTACTTAATTGTTCAGTTTTAATTACAAACGGCGTGCGCAACAAACTGCAAGCGAGCTACGAAGAATCATGCTTTTCATTATCAATGTCTTTTAGTTATTATACTTTATATATCAATCTATTTACTGGGTCGATTGCCTTATTGTACATTTATCACTCGCTATCAAAACATGAACTTGGAACACTTTCAATACGCACTTATAACTCTATTGTAAATTATTACGCAATCTTTGTATTACCACCAACTTGATAGCATTTACGATTCAATTCGTTTTAGCTTTTTTTTTTCTCACTGATAAGGAAAATATGACTTATATTCTCTTAATATTATCTAAATTTAAACAAAAATATTGAATCTCAAGTTAATTTGTAAATATTGTAGTTAGGAGGCCCAGTATATTATTCACACTTTGATTTAACGCGGACATCTACCCAATTGAGATAGGTGGGAGAATCAGAAAATCTACTGAAAAGTTTAATATCAAATGACGAGGTTATAATCAACTATGATTTATTACAACCGTGGTATGTATGTACGTATTGTAGATTTATACAAGCTAACAGCTCAAACAAGTAATTTTTGCAACTTTGCTGTTTCCCACATCTTCGTTTTTTGCACTATTGCATAGTTCTGGGGTTTTATTCCCACAGTTCTTCACATAACATTGTCTTCTCTTACGTATTTTGTCAACAGGCTCATCTTCGGATTCATCACTGGACAGTTCATGCTGTGAACGTCAATACTCTAGTTCATTCTTAGTGCACACAAGTTTCAAAATAAAATTTCTGCGAGAAATGTTATTTTTAATTGTTTCTTTGTAACACACCCATGAGTTGATTGCACCCAAATTAATTATATTTTGAATCACATGCACAGGCAACGTCTTGTTCTACCTCTGGTTGGATATTGCCTAGCCGTTTGGTCCACAGTATCAACGCCATACTTGGTACTGCACAGATTCTGGTATATTTTTTTTTTCAATTGATGCAATATTGATTGATTGATGAAGAGTACTCGTGACTGACACATTTTTCTTAGATTTTCCTTGATAAACAGTCAAAGTAACACTATCACTTTTGAGAAGCGTAGTATCATACAATTTTGCTTTTGATTGCTGAACCGCAGGGGGTATCTCTTTTCCAGCTTTGTTTTGCCAACTAAGCTGGTATCTGCACATCTCAACTTTTCGGCCAAACTTACGCTTGTGAAGAAGTTGTCCGTTGTAATGTTTCTTCCTTATTTCAAGAAAGGCTCAGTAAGTTTCATTACAACACGCTCTGCACGCTCACATCTGCTAGACGCATGATATCTTTATCAAGATATGGAAAACCATTATATATTTGGAATCAACATCACCCAAAAGCCAAAACTTAATACCAAATTTATCTGACTTGTTTGCCATGTATTGTGTAAATGGACACCTTGCCTTTGAATGAAACAGCTGCCCATCAACTGTCAAGTTAGGCCCAGGAATGTAACACAAAATGCAGTTTTTTATGAACTCATCGCAAATGTCTGCAGCCAAAGCAAACTTAATTGATTGCAACCATACAACCCATGTCAAACCTTAAGTATTTTTAAATTTTACGAAATCTGTTTCTACCCATTGTTTCACGAAACACTGTTGGCCCCATTTTACTGACCATAGTTCATCAAGCTCAATAGATCCCATTCCAAGAGCTCCAATTGTCTACTTCCAGCAGCTTTTTAGCTTCCTCTATAGTATATTTTTGAACATGTTTCAACACTTTTTCATTGAATAATTGTCAGGCAGAGACACAGCTGACATCTTGTATCATTCGCTTAGCAAACGGTGAGGGTCCAGGTGTCTCTTTCAAAACATTTTGTTGTTGTAGCCTACCTGCTGTGCTTACAGATAGATCTTGCACAGTCCAACGGGTCTTTTTATCTTTCCCTAAAAGGATGTTACAGCCCTGAAGACTTGATCATCATCATAAGCAGCACCACTCCTACGTAACTGACCACCTCGTCGTCGACCTGGAGGAACGTCTCGTTGACGTGAAATATTAGCAGGCCTGGCTGTCAAATCCCCATCTGTAAAAAGCGAAATATAGATGGGTAAAATAATAAATTAATATTTTACAGTTGGTCATACTGTAAAATCGTTTCAATCAACAGCAAACTAGCGCCAGTCGTACTATAAACCAATGGATAGTTTATTCATGTACAAACATTTCTGTGACTACAATAAGTTTCATTACTTTACAAAAAAAAACTTACCTTGGTTGTCACCACTGTCATCCGAAGAAGAGTCACTTCTCTTTAGAGGTTGGGGAACATACTCGTCCTCGATTCGAAATAAATATTTTTCGCCTTCTGTTTCTCCCTTTTCTGAGTCTGAATCCGGTATGTCATTTAGCATTTGAAGAGTACGATGTGTACGATGCATTGTCCAGGAAATACACTAAACTAATAATACAACGCAGCCAGAACAAGTGTTGTCTGAACTGTTTCGTAGTAGGAGTCTGACTGTCGCAATACTGGCACGTGGAAGAGGAGCAGAGTAAGAGAGGGGGAGAAGTATGTCCCCTCCCGTCGCGTCATACCTTACTCCTCCATTGACCGACTTGAGGAGATTGAGACAACACTGTATTTTGAGATAGTTCAATACAACTTCTGTGGTACTTGAAGATATGATATAATCTTACATTTACAGTTTTTTCAACATTCTAAAAACTAAAAATGTAATGGTAACTCCGTATAGATCAAAATGACCGCTTGCCGGTTCTTGGTAAAAAGTTTAATTTATAATTATAGGCACGTATTTGGTCATAACAAACTTTTCCAAGTATTGTACTTATAAAAGTAGATAAAGTCCTAAAACAGAAAGATTTAAATCGTATTGACAAAGAAAATGAAGAACTTAAAAGATTGAGCTGTGGTCAAACTGGCCGCTCGGCGGTTCTAGTGTTATGTAAATTAACGCGGAAAAATACAAAATTTGAATGAACTATGCATTGGGAGCCATGAATTGAATTACGCAACGATTGAGAATATTTAATAGCAATTTGCGTATTTTATAATAAGGAGCCTAGTTTAGCTGCAAAATAATACATTTGAAGAATTATATATATATATATATATATATATATATATATATATATATATATATATATACAGTGCTAGTCAAAAGTCCCCTCCCCCCCCTTGTATGTTTTGAACGGTTTTAATTATACTAATGAAATTTGGAGGGTGAATATAAACGGATATAAGCTTCTCAACTAGTCATGATAAGTGACGTAATAGTCATATATGACGTCACAGGGCCACAGTGACCAATAATTTTAAATAGTACCTTATGGCAAGTGACATCTCGTTTGAAAGGTATTAAAATTACCCATTCAGTAATACTAATTTTGTTAGGGTTTAGGTTGATTTTGATAGAAAAATTAAATATACTAAATTTAAATTACGCCCTCGTATTGATCTTACATGTTCACTAACCCTCACTCTTATGTTGCGGTTAGTCATACCTATGTATATACCGTTACAGTCTTAGCACTTCAATTTATATATCCCCGATTTATCTATTTTGTCTATTGTATCTTTGTTGTTACCGATAGCACTAGTAAGATTGTTGGTTACTTTGTAGGCAATACTGTATTTACAGGTTTTAAATATTGTGTGAATTGAATTCCGAAAGTTTGTTGAAATATGGTATAGAGCCTAAATAAATTATGTCATCCACTTTTATGGGCGCTAGTCCTGTATTATTCAAAATTGATAGTTTGTTCTGTTTTTAATTAGTATTTTGTTTACTGTTTTTTTTGTCAAAACCATTAGTCTCAGCAACATTTCTAATTGTATTCAATTCTTTCTCAAAGTTGCCCATAGGTATAGCTAATAATCTATTAATTAGTGAGTTTAAGGCTGCTAATTTATGCTGATAGGGGTTGTTACTAACGCTAGGTAAGATATTGTCTGTGTGAGTTGGTTTAGGCTAGACTTCGAAACTAAATTTATTATCTAGTATGCTTAACTTAATATCTAAGAATGGTATACATTATTTTTCGCGTGTTCAATAGTGTACTCAATGTTGTGGTGCCAATTATTTATTTGTGAATGGAATATTTGTAATTCCTGCCGACTTCCTGTAAAAAGGCATATTATGTCGTCGACGTATGGGTACCAAAACTTCACATATTTTTCATATAAGTGATTAATTTTCAAATAGGTGGTTTCAATGTAATTGAGGAAAATTTCACTCAAAATGGGTAATAAACAATCCTCCATGTTTAACCCGTAATTTTGTTTGTAAATTTTACGGTTGAATTGAAAGAAGCCTTTGATTGATGTTAAATAATCTGTTGAAATCTGCTGCCTCATTATCATTGAGTTCACTATTGCATAAAATGATACTAATCAGTTTGTTTACTTCGTCAATGGGTACATTAGGCAATAGGTTTACTATATCAAAACTGATTAATTTACAATCATCTGGGACCGGTATGTTCTTAATTTTTTGTATCAAATCTAATGAGTTTCTTATACTAAATTCAGATTCAAATCTAGATGTATCCTTAAAGGTTCTGATGAGTAATTTGACTTTGAGTTTGCTTGTTTTGATTTTATGTGTTACGATCTGTTACTTGTCAGTTTTGACATTTTCAATAAACATGATTTTTTCTAACGTGTATTTTTTTTAATATGGAATTTCCTCTTGGTGCTAAAAGACGGCTGTGTTCATAATTTGAAGGAAATCGGTTCATTCATTCTGGGGAAATCTCAGAAAAACCAAATGTGCATTTCTTTTTGACCGCTACTGTCAGAAGGTCGGTTTATCTCACTATTGATCCGGGTGCTTTTGCGTTAGTGAAAACTCTGGCGCCCCATAGTTGTTATTCGCGTATATATATATATATATATATATATATATATATATATATATATATATATATATATATATATATATATATATATATATATATATATATATATATATATATATATATATATATCCTAGAGTAGTCAAGTGCTTGAGAAAAATCAGAGACAAATGAATTCGACTTGTAGCGTGGCCAGGTACCATACCTTGAAAAGCGTAATTTGAACTTATTTGCAATAATGCAATTTCAAGAACAAAACAATCGCTAAGTGATTTATCTTGACTTGACTGACAATAATGTCACTATTACTCAAATTAATTGCCTGCCTTACTTTGACTTTCCGGCCAATAATTAAAACATTAGAATTTATTTACAAGTCTGATGTTTAATTACTCGCAAACCTCAAATCTGATCAAACGAAGTGGTCGTCTAATGCTATCTAAATGAGATAGGCTGGATGAGGTACGTGTTGCATCATGAGGGGCAGGTAAAAAAAATTAAACCACTCAAATTAAAATCAACGAACTTTGCGCAGCGGTGGTTCAGCCTGTTAGTCTACTATTGTGGGAAAGAACTACCAATAAAACCCACTTTATTCATAATTAAGCAATTGCACAAGTACGTTAATAAAGCAAATAACACAAAAAAACAATGAAAGGGTTAAATGTATAACAAAATACCATTAAATCAGGTTAAAGTGCGTACAAAATTATAACATTAAGAAAATATGAATAAAAAGCAGTTTAGTTACACAGAAACACAATAATAAAAAAACACATGTAGTCACGCACAATTGGGTCATAAATAATCGAAATAGAAAATCATAATAGATATCGTAACACAAAACATGCGGCTCTTTTAAAACCAATCATGCCGGTCTTTAAGTAAATAAGCACATAAAACAATAAAGCAAATTACGGTACATATAAAATACAATGACAGTAAAATTGCACAGGTAATAAGGTAAAGACGAGACCAAAAGAAAACAGACAAGGAATTTACAAGTACCCAATTGTTTAGTAACAACTAAAGCACAAAATACATAAGTCACATTGTAATAAAGCACATACAAAGAGAAATCAGCTCGGAGGCAAATAATTCTACTTCAATAAACTGACAAAAAACTCATTAAAACAAAGCCTTACAAGGGTAAGTTATAAATGGATCACTAACATCGTGACCAATATATATGTTTGAGTGCGTTAGAAAAATACCCTGCTTCCTTCTCCGGTCGGCCAAACAAAAACGATAGAAATAAAAATTTGAGGTGTTTAATGGTCTGACTTGGGAGTGTGTACCAACTGACAATTGCCTTTTACAAGTAATAACCAGCGGCATCCCATACCCATTCACCAGCCACCTCTACACAATAATAAATATAACCAACAATGCTAATTCGCACAAATACCAGAGGGGAGGGCCCTGTACTGTCTTTTTATTTTAGCAGATTTCAGCTTAATGAGTCCGCGTACGAATAAGATACCTTTGCAAGACAATGTTTGGTAATACTAGAAGACGGCCCTGCACTGTCTTTTTATTTTAGCAGATTTCAGGTCAATGAGTCCGCGTACGAATAAGATACCTTTGCAAGACAATGTTTGGTAATTAATGTTATCGAGGCTGGTAAAAATGATTTGCTGCTAGCTTGCATTTATATAAAAATACATGCACTAGAATAAATATTCCCTTAATTGATCACAGACACAAATCATTAACATACGCGGCATACGCGGTTTAACCCCGAAAGAAAAGACAACTTAGTGTTGGCGAATTCAATAGAAAAATATACACGCAAGAATTATTTTAAAAACTGTTTACAATGAAGGTATTTAATTAACCCAAAAATCGATCTGGCTCGATTAACACGTTAACTGTAACTGCCTTTCCCCCGATTTCAAACTAATTATGTCTACTCGCCAAAAATCAACCCGTTTCTCAAAAGTAATAAAAAAATAAGAAACTTTAATTTATGATGGAACAGTTTCATATTAATTATTGCACGACATCTTAATCTTAAAAATATGCATTAGTCTGTAACAATGTTATATTTACGTCTCTCGAGTTTCCCAGTAACAAACAAAGATATCTTTTGATCGCGGTCTGTCCAGCCGTTATTAATTATTAGAGCAATGACATTTTTACATCAAGGGCGCACAAGATTCCAATGATTTGTTACGCCCCATCAGTAAAGCATGCGTGCACCTGCCACTAACATGTGTTTACATACATATTAGTTGCAAACGATCCTACGTTCCTTAGATAAAAATATTTTAAAAACATTGGCAAATTACGACGTATTATTAAGATATTAAAAATCCACTAATTATCTTTTCTATCGTGGTAACAATGGCGATTTCACAAACGTTTATTACAATAATAAAATTTTAGCGAAACATCGCGCTATAAAAGTAAAATTTGTGGAAATATGCCGATTAACTCAACTAATATGAAAGTTTTTATGATACAGAATTATTAATGTTTTACACAATGTGGATTAAATCTAGAATGTTATGTATAATGCTTATATAATTAAATATTTAAATCGCTCTTCTGTCGCCCACTCTTCTAGGTTCGATAGCGTCGCTGGAAGCGATATCTTTTAATTCTGAGTCTGATATGCCCCAAATTTATTGAGCATGTTACTTCTGTATTAATAGACATGAGAAATCACATTTTTATTCTTTGCTATTGCGCTTTAAATGTACATTTAATACTATTCGTGACTGTAAGTGACTATATCTGTAGTTTTATTCAATCCTTCCTTTTTATTATAGTTAATAACTTCATTACTCTGCACAATCGCCATGTATATTAACGATTGTTTATTTTAGGTATCAGATGTATAATGTTCAACCAATTACTATAAATTCCACTCACATGGCACCGGTTGTAACAGGAAATAGAAATATTTGGTTGGAAACACAAGATTTAGCTAGCTCAAACACTGGTGTAATCGTAAAAGAAGAATGGAACAATACTGACTTAGAGGCATTTGACCCTCCTCCAATAAAAATTGAACAAATAAGCACTACACCTAATTTTCACTGTCCGAAATGTGATAAGCCGTATCCAACTAAAGATGAGCTGCAAAAACATGTTGTTCACATTCACACACAAAAATCAATGCATCCATGTAAAATATGCGGGAAATTGTTTAAACGTCCTTATCAAAGGAAACTTCACGAAGAAATTCATGTTGTAGACAGAATAAAACATGGCTGCGATATTTGTAATAGATCGTTTAGGAGCAAATGGTACTTGGCTCGTCATAAAGATCTCAAACACTTAAGTTCATTTAGATACAAATGCGAAATATGTAACCAACCATTCGTACATCAATCATATGTAAACACACATGTTAAAAAAGTACACTTAGGTTTTGTGTTTACATGTTCGGAATGTGGTAAACGCTACAAGCATGCCACTTCTTTTAAAGACCATCAACGAACTCATTTACCTGGTTATATACCAACTCATTTTAAATGTGAGATTTGCAAAGCACAATATGCTTATAAGAGTACATACGTAAAACATATGAAAGGACATAATATGGAGGAAGGAGCAAAGGGATATGTGTGTGATACTTGTGGGAAACGAGTTGCTTCTATCCAGAGCTTTAGACAACATTTAAGATTACACACAGGTGAAAAGCCGTTTAAGTGTTACGATTGTGGTAAAGAATTTGCATCTAAACAATATTTAATTGTACACGTTCCGGTTCATACGAAGGAGAAACGGTTTGGTTGTAATTTGTGTCGGAAACGTTTCAGTCAACGAAGTACGCTTACTATTCATTTGAGACAACATTCAGGAGAACGTCCGTATGTATGTAGCATATGTAAAAAATCGTTTATATCGAAAACTGTATTAACAGCACACATGAAAGTACATCAATTATGTTTAAAAGAATCTGAATCACAATGTAATTAATTATGTTGTAGCGAGTTTTAAAATATAAAGGAATGTTGGTTAATCTATTGGTGTCTTTTACATTTTGCAGAAGGTCCTATTACCCTATCCATGTTAAAGAGCTAAATGAGTAAGTGTAACACGTGGAGTGTTGTGTGAATTAACATCAGGGGTGTTGGCCAGCTTTACTGAGAGGATAAGGTAAGTATTCAATGAAGGCGCCACTTTGACTACCAAAATAATTACATTAAATTTTTATTACACCACTTCCATGGTCCTTAATGCTGCAATAAACTAAAAACGGTGATAGTCTAACATTAATTAATCCACATCCACAGATGCATTGATTACTGAGTGATACTAAACAAAGTTCAGCAACAAGTTGAGATTTCTTGATGACAATTGGTGATGACTTGTACTTTAATCACTATACTTACTACAGGTGTTCAGTTGTACGTTTGTAATATAAAAGTAGCGATTTCCTTATTTGTACCAGGTGTCTGATTAAAAGAGGTAACCCGCTGTATCTCAGAAACTATTTGCCACGTGTCTAACCACCATATGGCACAATACGGGGGAAATGAGTGAGCTCGGCTAAAACTTAATCAAACGGTCCCAAGACCGCAGAACACTCGGATTGCATGGGTGTTTTGGAGAAAAGAACCGAAATAGGCGCCACAAGCTTTAAGGAAAGAAGGAATAGAAAATAGGTTCTTATTCCTTGGAAGAGGGAGAGAACCTGTAAAGCTTGAAACAGCGAGTAATAGGAATAGTAATAAAGTGAGAATTCCCTCAACAAACGTAAATTTGTTTTTCTTTAAATTCCCATCTAAGGAGGCAATAAGCCAAACGTTATGGTATGGTATGAATGATAAATAAAATAAGCTTTACACAGTGTATATATATATATATATATATATATATATATATATATATATATCCTCAAAACCACAAATATAAGTTAAAATGAGCTTGACGAGGGGAAGTCGTGAGCTTGTACTAACGCCCACAGTAATTTATAATTTATCATAAAAAGGCCAATTTAATAAACCTCTTAAATCAGTTATTTACAAGAAAGAAAAATTAATCAAATAATTCAGCTTGCCTTTCGTTTAACAAACTGAATACAAACCCCCTTTTATTCAAATACCTAAATACAATTGGAAAGGCTTGTTCAGTTCACTTAATGTATCTCAAATAAAAAGAATATTTTAATTAAGCAATTTAAATTAGAAAACGAAATTGGTCCGAATAGCCTTATCCATAAAACAATCGTGTATATTATATATGTGAGTTACCAAATAGCATTTTCATTTGCACGAACTTTTTCGCTAACATTGCCATGATTCAATATGACGTTACATAAAAAAGTTACATCTGGTATAAACATAAATGTTGCAGCACAGCTACTACGCACGACCACATAACCAGGAGTACAAAATTAATTATCTCCAAATTGGAGGTTATACATTAGCTCTTTACGGGCGTGGCACATAAAACTAATTTTAACAAAAATTATTAAAAATGTTGATCGTTCAGTGTGCGTAAAACCTTAAATAATGGTTTAATTAACATATAGCAGTTCTACAGGAGAGAAATTGTGTTGAAAATTAGCTGAAGTCAGATACCAAACTATCACCGAACTTATACTACAGGTATTATGTTTAACCAATACTCGTTGACAGAATTAATATAAATGTATTTAATTTCGTTGTAGGCAATCGTAACTTGATGAAGGCAATTTAGGTACAAGTTGCATTCTTGGGTAAAAGGTTTGTCAAATACTTGCTAACAGAACTAAGGCAAATGTATTTAGTTTCGTTGTAGGCGATCGTAATCTGCTGAGGCAATTTATACATGCGATAAAGGAAAGAGCTGACCGGTGTTTACGTAGACTTATGTGTTATTCAAGGAAGCCAGTATTTCACCAGCTTCAATACAAACGTAACTCCAACGATCACGTAATCCCCAGTGCATCAGCCACAGCTGGCTGCAGTACACTAGCAGCACAATCCAAATAATAAGCCAAAGAGATATAGAACGAATAACCTTGTTACATCAATAAAGACAAAACCAGACGTAAACATGAACTTGATGTAAATGTGGTAACGTAATTGTTTGTTAAGGTAATGGTATGGAACCCTAATTGCTAAAACGAATATAAAGCGTTACAACGGTGTTTATTCAGGGATAATATGTTACCTCTAGGGTCGAATGCGAGCGTTAGTGTAAATGTTTTAATCAAATTGTTAACTCTATTTCTTTGAAGAAGTATTGTAAAATTCCTTTGTGTTAGAAACCTGAAAGAGAAGTTCTAATTACAACGAGGCTCATAAGATCTAATACGGCTTACCTAATTGTGTGAATGGAGTGAATTATTTCTATTATATCCGTCTTTAGTATCGATTATATCACTTTTATACAACAAAGCGATACTATATTGTGAAAAATAAAAAAAAAACTGATGCTTAACATCTACGAAATAGAAACAGGAAAATTTTCTAGAAATTTCCAAACCTTCCACAGCAATGGAGGTTTTGAAAAGAAAGCGAACGCATCAAGAAACAATTTTACAACTTGAAAAATATTCTTATCAAATCAATGTTACTTTTTGTCTATTTAGCCAGAATAAACCGTTATTTATATAGTGTATTTATCTAGAAATAGCAAAATAACAGATCCCTTTTCAGAGTTAAGTATACCAATCACCAAAAATACGTTCATCTCAGAGATGACGCTATAGGCATTAATTTTTAATACGTTAAACTAGCGGAACTAAAAACAAGTAAACTTTTGAAATACAAAGGTGAATATGAAATTTTCGTATAATGTAAAGACGTACACGTTAATAAAAGAAAATCATGTGAAATAGAAATTAGCTACAGTATAGGAATAATGTTGTATACCATTTAATCCATCATACTCATTAGTACATGCCGTAAGTACAGAAATTTTAAGTCATTACAGTAAAGAAAATAGATACTAGTAAGCTTAAAGCACATTACTAAATGTTCAAGTCAAAAATATGTAAGCAATTCTGTTTTTGTCAATAAGCAAATCAAATGTTATTGAACCTGAACCTATTAATCTACCGATGGGCAAAGTGGCATAAAATCTTCTAGTTATCCATTATTTTCCATAACTAATTATAGCTCTGGGCTAGAAGTATTAATAATAAGTGAGTGAATTATTTATACGCCACCCGTTAAGATTACAAGGGAATCTAGGAGGTTACATGTTACACAGAAATAAACAAAACAGTTTTACAAAAATAAATGCGTGGCCGATATTACCCTGCAACTTATAATACAGCCGGGGACAAGTAGGTACACAAAATTTTGTCCACTGACAGAAATCGCACATATGTTTTCTTTGTTTCTCCATTGGTACATTTAATGTGAGCCCATCCAGAACTACTCACACATCTTAGCCAGAATTCTCGGTTTTTACCAAATTCTCCGCAAATAATACAGATTGTTACTTTGGCGCCTGGCCTTTCTTCTTCCTCATCATAGTCATGGTAGGTTACTTTAGTATTATTCCTAAGCATTTGCTTCTGCTGTTAATGTTGGTATTTTTCTCGACAACTTATTTTTTTTAATCTTTTTACTTTCGATTGTTTTAGACCACGATTTATCTTCAGCTACCTTTTCTGTTTTGCGCCTCCTTCTTTTAAAATTTCTTTCATTGTAATGTTACTTCTTGCTACCATTTGTTTATTTTTCTTTATAGTTCCAGAACTTCCAGTATGATGATAGATTTTGTCTTGTTTCATTTTCGCCTGTTTCTGCTTCCGTTCCTTGTGCTGCTATATATTCGTTCGTTTCATTTCTTCTATTCGATTAATCCAGACAAAATAAACGAAAAAAGTGCTGAGTTTGCATTAATTCTCAACAAGCTGGATTTTTGTACATGTCTTGAATACGTCATTACAAATGCTGTCAAAAGTCCCCATCGATCCCGCTTGTGCGTTGTTTTTTATTTGAGGTGAAAGGTCACAAATTTGCGTTTTTTGCGTATATCTCTGAAACGGTGAAAGCTGCCGGAAAAGTGGATGAGAGAAAGTGAAATTCTCTACAAAAAAGGTATCAATACTTTTTTCCCTACGAAGCACCGTTCTCGATTTATCGCGAATTCAAACCTAGAAAATATGAATATACGTTCATATCTGGCCAGTATGCGTCATCTGATCATCCATTTGAAGTGAAAAATGTTTGAATATTGGTTTTTGTGACTCATGCACTCAAGTACGGTTGGCCTTAAGTCACATCCGCCTGTGACATTCATTTTAAACTGTACCGTTACAAAATTTTACAAAAATTTCAGAAGTTTGCTTTATTTGCAAGTAATGAAAGGAGTGATGGGTTTGATGAATATTTAAGCAGTGTCGTCAAGTGTACACCTGGAAGAGCAGCATTGCTGCAGCTAAAAGACAACGCGAGAGGGAAACAGCTAGCACATCTAGGATTAGTCCTCCTCGGACTAGAGCGCGAGAGAATTGACCTTTTTTTTTGTTTTAAAAAATACTGTTTGTTTTGCGCCAATAAAGCAGATAAAACGGCTGAAATGAAAAAGCGCAGCATCTTCGGCATAGAATGTCCCAAGTTTCAACACTTGCATTTAAAGACGCCTTCTTGAAGGTAGCTCGGACTCGTTCTGATGAGCTAGCAATAAGTGTTATTGCACGCATTCAATATGAATACGATTTAGTTGCTGTTGAAGCTAAGTACTACAGTGATTGTTAAAAAGGGGCAAATATGCAGTATTTAAATTGTTTGAAAATCGTAATAATTTGATTGAAAACGCAGAAGTATTTAAAAACATTTACCCTTCAGCAGACGTCATCCTCACCAACGGAATTCGCTTTCTCCTTGCTTTATATGGAATTCCGAAAAAAATGGAATCGATGGATAAGTATAGATTTTTTAATTTCGTGAAAAATACAAGGAACAATAAAAGAGTGCAGTTATCTTGTCTCTCTCCAACATCTTCTTCTGCTTATCAACACTTGTTTCGTGTGTTCTACCAAGTGCACGTGTGACTGGGCAATAAACTGAAACACTGCGGTTGGAAATTGATGAACAATAGTTTGGAGCCAATCCAAACTTTACTTGCATCTGCTCCAGAGAAACTGCTGAATACAATTTTTTATAATTGCAAGAAAGGCTGCACGAGCAATTGTGGGTACAGAAAAGTTGGATTGTTTTGTTCACCAGTCTGCGCCAATTGGGAAGGCCACTCTTGAACTAATACTGAATCAAATGCAACAGATTCTTTCGAAATCGATGAGGATCTAACTGATATATCTCTCTTCTTAGAGCAGTCAACACAAAATGAGCAAGAAGAGGAAGAAGAGGCCGAAGAGGAAGAAGAGAGTGATCATGTACACTTTCATGTAGAATGTGATGATGAATAATGTAATTTTCTTTCTGCTACAATTTTCATTATATTAATAAAATATTGTCCCATTACATTGCCTCGATCGAAACATATCGTGGAGTATTCGTACTGGGGAAACCAGAAAATACGACTTTCCTACGGTCTTAAATCGCGATAACTCGAGAACGGTGCTTTGTAGGGGGAAAAGTATTGGTGCCTTTTTTGTAGAGAATTTAACGATCTACAACTTTCTCTTGTCCATTTTTCCGGCAGCTCTCACAGTTTAAGAGATATACACAAAAAACGAAAATTTGTGACCTTTGACCTCAAATAAAAAACAACGCACAAGCGGGATCGATGGGGAATTTTGGCATAACATTTGTAATGACGTATTTAAGATGTATATACAAAAAATCCAGCTTGTTCGGAATTAATGCAAACTGGAATGTCTATATTGTCTGGATAATATGGTATTTATTCAGGTCTGTGCCGAAAACATTAGAGTTAACAGGAAACATTCCCGTTACCTTAACACTTCTAGTACCTTTCTCGATAATTGCAACTCTCTCTCTCTCTGTTCTGTGCTCGTAGCTTCCTTATTTTTGTTTTGTGCGAAATTTTAACCATTGGCATATCAAAGTAATATAAAGGTAACTGCAATTTCAAAATTTAGAAAAAATGTTTAAATTTTGAAAAAAATGCGAATTTATTATGTAGTTTAATCCCATTTAATAAATAATTAAATTCTCAGTCGAGAGAGAGAACGGTCTGTGTTGGACGAGCTTCAGATCGACGACTTAATACGAATGTCGTCCCATGTGCGATGCACAAAATCGAACTTTACACTGCTAAAATAAACGTTCATTAAAGAATGATATTATTTTATCGGCAGATTTATTAAGAATATTAATTAAAACATCTGTTATGAGCACAAGGATTTTTTTTATTTATATTATACAATTTAAGGTGCATATTAAATGAAGACAGCAGAAACTATAAATAGTAAACTTCAAAAATCAACAAATAATTGTGTGGAATGTGAAATTGGAAAATATCGTAACAATAATGACTATTTAATGCATTTTCTGTTATATTTTTAATTGGTTTAAAACTATACTATTTATTATTTATGTACAAAAATTACCTATAAAAACTGACCTTACATTTCTGTTGAGCAGCTTGAAATGTTTAAACTACTATCGGAATCTTCTACATTTATTATTAACTGTCATACGTGCACATCAATTATATGGTCTTTTTGTCGATAGTTTTCCTCAAGTTTTTTTACATGTTCGGCGCAGTTGTCTCAAATCGCCCGGTAAATTATTCATTACTTCAGTACATAACGTTAATACGTCTTTTATTTTATATGTGTTAATATTACTTTGCCACTTTGTAATCTTAAACGGGTGTCGTATAAATAATTTACCCAGACCTATAATTAGCTATGGAAACTAATGGATAGCTAGAAGATTTTATGCCACCTGCTCATCGGTAGATTAATAGGTCCAGGTTCAATAACATTTGATTTGCTTATTAACAGAAATAGAATTGCTTAGATATTTTCGCTTTACAAAAAAAAGGTGTTGCTTCAAACCCGAAAATAAATAATGTTATTTCGGACGCCAATTTGTTTTTAAGGAACAAATAAACCTTAAAAATAGAAAAGTCACAAAAAACTCATGAAAATAACAAGTAAAAAATAATGACAACAATTGAGTTTTATTACGATAATTAATTTGATTATAATGCATGATCTCTTAAAAACTAATGTTAGTGATTCTTAATTAATTGCCTTAAATTTTGGGTGTCACTGGAACTTCAGCAGATAAGGACATAATGCTGTCGACTCATCACTTTCAATTTTATTGCGCAATTTGAATGGGAATTGAAGTAACATCAGATCGATATGATTGATGTATAGAAATTTCTTTATAAACCTCCAAACTGAACTGATTTTGTATGGTTCAAAGTAAAATTTGGCAATTGAAATCCCACTTCATATTAGCACAGGCTATCGTATCATCTTGCAACGTTAACGTTAAAATAAAATAAAATACAAAGTAAAATAAGTGGTAACAGTATAAATAAAATTGAGTTGCCATATAAATCTGGGCCTCGAAATAAAAAATTAAACAAAGCGAAAATGGCTTCTACTTAAACACGTAGTTCAAGAAATGAATGAAGGACGCTCAAAGTAACCCTGCGCAATGACCGAAAATGACTCGAAGCGCGGAAAGAATGTGCAGTGAATAATAATTGAAATAATTTATTTGTGCAACTACACGAAATGCACTTAAGTTGGCAATATGAACGTAAATTTTAAGCATAAAAAGGTTTGTTACAACTTTTTTTAATGTAAGCCCAAATCAGTTCAATTGCGTTGAACTCATAGTGGGTAACTGGTAACCACAACAATTTAACATCACCACGCATTTATTTTGCTATTGTTTCAAGCAAATACACTTTTTTATGATGATAGGGTTTCGCTCTGATTAATAACTGACCTCTTGTCAAATGGTTGAAATTAGTTGTTTCTTCTGGTAACGGTATTTTTCCTGCCTGTCGCCAGATAGTAGTATGATTTTTAAAATTTTGATCCAGCGTAGTATGATAAGGTGCCTGATCGATCACAACTGCAGAATGTTTCGGTAATTTTTCTAAAACAGACCTAAACCACTCCTCAAAGTGTGCCACATTTATTTCTCAATGATATTCATTGCTGCCCTTTTGTTCAATGAAGCACTTCAGCATTCTATCAATAAATCCTCAACAACTTCCAATATGAAGAACAATTACGCGTTTTCCAGAACCGCTTGGTGTTTTTATACCTCCTCGAAATCCGTTTACTTCCTATAAATATTTAAAACAAGAATATACGTTATATGCATACTAAAAGAAATGGCGTATTTTTAGAAGACTTTTATGCGGTGAAGGCGTATATATGATAAAAAAAATACATTTCTTACGTGTACCTGCAGTACTCCGCGATAACGATCGAAATTATGATGCTTTTCATCCGTTGATATATCCACCTTGTAGCGTCCCGCAGGTACCCTATCTTGTAAAGTGTAATTTGAACTTATTTGCAATAATGCAAATTCAAAAACAAAACAATCGCTAAGTGATTTACCTTGACTTGTCTGACAACATGTTACTATTACTCAAATTAATTGCTTGCCTTACTTTGACTTTCCTGGCAATAATTAAAACATTAGAATTTATTTACAAGTCTGATATTTAATTACCCGCAAACCTCACATCTGATCAAACAAATTGGCCGCCTAGTGGTAGGTAAGTTGTGCTATTTGAATTAGATAGGCAGGATGAGGTTAAGTGTTGCATCATGTAGGGGCAGGTAAAAAAATGAAACTACTGAAATTAAAATTAACGAGCTTTGCGCAATGATGGTTCAACCCGTTTATGTACTATTGTGGGAAAGAACCACTAATAAAACCTACTTTAATCATAAATAAGTATTTGCACAAGTACATTAATAAATCAAATAACACAAAAAAAAAGAAAGTTAAATATATAACAAAACACCATTAAATCAGGTTAAAGTACGTACAATATTATAACATTAAGAGAAAAATAAATAACGAGCGGTTTAGCTACACATAAACACAAAAAAAATCCATGTAGTCACACCCACCAGTGTGTCATAAATAAATTAGAATAAAAATTGTAATACTAAACATGTGGTCCATTTACAACCAATCATTCCGGTCTTTAAGTAAATAAGCAAATAAAACAAGGCAAATTACGGTACATATAAAATACAATAACAGTAAAATTACAAAGGTGATCATAAGGTAAAGGCAAGGACAAAAGAAAATAGACATGGAATTTACACGTACACCACTGTTTAGTGACTACTAAAGCAAAAATACATACGTACAGTTACAATAAATTACATATAAAGGGAAATCTGTTCGCAGGCAAACAAATTTGAGGTGTTTAATGGTCATCTGGACCCGGGAGTGTGTACACACTCGGCAATTGCCTATTTACAATTGTAACCAAGCGGTATCCTGCACCCGCTCGTCCAGGCCCACTTCTACACAAATATAAATATAAACAACAATGCTAATTTACCCAAATACAAAAGTGTACTGTCTTATTTTAGCAGATTTCAGCTTAATGAGCCCGCGTGCGAATGAGATACCTTTGCAACGCAATGTTTTGATTTTTAATACGTTACATAGGCTTGTAAAATTATTTGCTGCGAGCTTTCATTTATTTAAAATACCTACTTAGACTTGAATATATTTCCTTTAGTTGAACACTTTCCACCAACACGAGTTAAGATACGCGGTTTAAAATTCGGCGCCGCGGCCGTTAATTATAGATTAATTTTTGGAAAAACTTACATTAAAACCTACACAAAAAGAAAAGAAAGAATTAGCGTTTTAGTTTTGCTAAAAGATACACGACAAAATCTTTATAGACCGAATGGTTTACAACGGGAGTTTCGAATTAAAACAATGAAAGCAATCCGGCTCAATCAAAATTTCAATAGCAACGGCCTTTTTCTCTGGTTTCAAACTAACTATATCTACTCCCGAAAAACCACCCCCGTTTTTTCAAAAGTAATAAAAAAACACAAAAAATTATTACGTTGGAACAGTTTCATATTAACTATTGAACATCTTAATTTTAAAAATATACATTCGTCCGTAACAAGCCCTACATTTAGGTCTCAAGTTTCAACGTACCAAACAAAGATCCCTTTGGATTTGGGCTATGTTCCGCCGTAATGAATTATTATAGAAATGTTCAAAAATTCCTCACGCAGGTTTCGGCAGAACACCTGTTTCTCTACCCTAATATATGTTTCCTTTTTCTGTTCAACCTTTACTCAAATATCAATTGCATACCTTCCCACATTTCTTACATAAAAATACATAAAATAAAATATTCCGAAAACATTAGCAAATTAGGACGTATTATCAAGATATTAAAAATCCACTAATTATCTTTTCCATGGCGGTAACAATGGCGATTTGACAAACGTTTATTACAATAATAAAATTTTTGCGGTCCGCTACCTACAGCCTGCCATCCCTTGGCCTAGGTATGATTTGCTCCACACCATGTTTCATCCGTGTAAAAAATCTCAACCGTTATCACTAAAATGCTGTATTAATCCCAAAAATTCGGCTCTTTGTGCCGCAACTGAAGGAGATTCGATTAAAACAGGGTTTGTTATTAAATTTTTTGTAAGTAAACTTTGGACTTGTTAACCATCTGCGTAGGGTACTTGTGCTTATACGTGGGAAATCTTTAACTTCGTCATTTCATCTGGTGTGCACTTCTTTTACAGTAGGAAACTTTCCTTCAACGTAAAAGTCCAACACCATTGATCTAATAACTTCCGGAAGATATCCTTCTATGATAATAGTAGGGCGTCCAGTACTGGTCCATGGATTAGACATACCATTTTAGTTTTTTTCTTCAGCCAATACTCGATAAACGGAGGACTGGGAGATGTTAAGACACTTTGCCGTACGTTCAATAACTTTATGCACATCTTCAGATAATCCACGCGATTTCTCTTCTTGAAAATATTTATTAGTATTTAATATTAGCCCCTTTCCGGCCAGTGTAAAAGCTTCTGTCATTTTGAAAATATGTTCACCAACACAACCGAACTTCTACAACAGTACTGTGGTAACTTTCCGAAAATATATTACACCTAACAACATCATAATTAGCTGTAATATAACAGAAAGTGCATTAAATTATTGTTACGGTATTTTCCAATTTCTCATTCTAGATTTTTGTAGTTTACTATTTATAGTTTCTGCTGTCTTCATTTAATATGTACCTTAAATTGTATAATATAAATAAAAAAATCCTTGTGCTCATAACAGATGTTTTAATTAATATGCTTACTAAATCTGCCGATAAAATAATATCTTTCTTTAATGAACGTTTATTTTAGCAGTGTGAAGCTCGATTTCGTGCATCGCGCATGCGACGACATTCGTATTGAGTCGTCGATCTGAATCTCGTCCAACGTAGCCCATTCTTTCTTTCAAATGAGAATTTAATTATTTATTAATTGGGATTAAACTACATAATAAATGTGTGTCCTTTAATACGGAACGTTAAAGAACAATTAAAACCTACATGTCGGTCCACTTAAACCGAAAATATTTGCATTTAGAGCGAAGTTTGCACGTATCGAGAACACTTCATTTTTTTTTTCAAAATTTAAATATTGATTCAAAATTTGACATTTAAGTTACCTTTATATTACTTTATCACACTGGTTAAAATTTCGCACATTTTAAGATAAAAATAAGGAAGCTACGAGCACTGAAACCGACCGTATGATGGTTAAATTAAAAAATTTTTTCAAGTATGACGTTTTCAATAAAACTTAAAAGTTTGTGTCGGCTTTGGAAGCAAACCCGCTAATAATAAGCCGAAGAAGCCAACAAAGTCCTACCAATTTATGTGACTGGTGTTCTATCTTATTAATTTTGTCTGTGAAATGATATATTACTCGAAGCTGATTTATTTTTATAATACTTTCATTGAAACATTTAGTCAATCGTGTTGCTAGATAATACCACTCGTTTTGCGTACCGTAAAACAGTGTAACTTAAGCCCCGGGAAAACTAAAGCCATTTTGACAGGTAATTTTTCGACGGTGGTAGTGACAACACTGTTTCAGTCTAGGTGCAGCTGTAGTCATCATTCAGCAGTTATTCACGTGTGATTTGTTAATATTTGTTTGGATTTTAGAAAGATTTTAAGGTAAGAGTACAATTATTTTCTAGATCAACCTAAAACTTTGGTTACATTTTTACACCAAATAACTTCTACTCTCAACAAGTCATTTTTAATCTCAAAACCGTTTGGCCTTCATCAAAGGTAAACTCAATTCATGCTTTACGCTGCTATAAAATATCAGAGGCTGTAACTTTGTATACTTTTTTTCATGATTTGATTGTGGCAGTGGTACGACATATGGGGTAACTAAAGCCACTGAAAAAAAGATGGATTTTGTTACCCCGTACCTATTTTGTCATACTATATTAAGTGAAAACCCCATAATTAATAATATTATCATTCTTTTACGACTGAAAATGCCTCGACATCCTAAAAATAAGATTGGTATCCGTAAACATAAAAATTACTCAGACGATGCGTTAAAATTAGCTGTAGAAGAAGTGAAGAAGGGGTCATCTTTAAGAAAGGTTGCTGTAAAATTTGGTAATCGAGGTTTGTTCTTACTGCAGCCGTGAAAGGTAAAGCTAACTAACATGGCAGCGCTCCTGTTTTAAACGTCGAAGAAGAAAAAAGATTATTTGAATGCATAAGCATGGTCGGAGAGTGGGGGTTTCCGCCGGCAGCGTTTGACATCAGATTAATAGTTAAAGGTTACCTGGATCGTAGTGGACGAAATGAGATCAGATAACATTAAAAGAAGTAAAGCAACTATCAGTAAAGATATTGTGAATAGGTATTTTGACGAACTCTCAAAGACTTTGAAGGACGTTGATCCATTCATGATCGTCAACAATGATGAAACTAACGTGACCGATGATCTAGGGAAAAAACAAGTGATTGTAAGGAGAGGAACTCAACATCTGGAGCGTACAATAGATTTTTCCAAATCTAGCACGTCAGTAATGTTTTCCGGAAGCGGAGTCCTATTGTCCCCTTATGTAACTTATAAGGCAGCATATCTCTACGACTACTGAAAATGGCCCACCTGGAGCTATTTATAATAGACCTAAAAGTGGGCGGTTTACCCTCGAAATCTTCGAAGACTGGTTTAAGAAAATAGCTTTGCCGTGCTTTAAACAATTTGACAGTAATTCAACTAAAGTTTTGATAGGCGACAATGTTTCGAGCCAGATCTCCGCTCATATTATTGAAGAATGCAAGAGAAATAATATAAAATTTATACTGTTACCTCCTTACAGCACACACTACACCCAGCCATTAGACGTGGCTTTCTTGAGGCCTTTGAAAATAAAATGGCGCCAGACTTTGACAGAGTGCAAAGAGACAAATCGTGGCTCTGTGCCAAAGGACAGATTTCCAAGACTTTTGAAAAAATGCATTGACTATTTAGGCGAGGAAAACATTAGAAAAAACTTAATGAGTGGATTTAAAGCAGCTGGTCGACAGGAAATATTGAAAAAACCTGATGGTTGTACCGGTACTGGAAGTGACTCCAATAGTCAACAGAGCTTGATTCAAACAAGAATAATAAAATTCAATAAAAGCCTTTTTTGAAGAAAATAGGAAGAAAGCGATTGAACCTCTGAAACAGAGGAAGAAGAGGAAATTGAACGTCCCCGTAGGAAAGGGGATTGATGACACCATTCCAGTTGACGATGCCCAACCAAGTACCAGTAAATCCATTGCGCATGGCCCGATTTTGCAGCAAACTCTACTAATACCAGGAAATAGATGACTTAAATCGAATAATGAAGACTCAAGTGTGAATGAAAGTGATCATTATTCATTGAAAGATTCTGATTCAGATATAGATCCAGAATCCTTTAGTGACACTGAATCTGAAATAAACCAAGAAGAAGAAGAAGTGACTTACAAAAAACAGAAAAGAGGTCTCCAAAGAAGAACTTAAACCTGATGTTTACGTCATTGTTGAGCTTCTCTTCACTGAACACACCAAGTTTTTCCGGAAACGATCCAAATCCAAAGGAAATTATTGTTTTCCCAACTGTAAATGATGAGATTGATATTAAAATAACTGATGTTGCTTCAACTGTCAAACCATCTAAAGTAATCTTTTGAAATAACTTTAATCGTTGAACAAAACATTTTTTTATGCCAAACAATAAAGCTTTGTTTTTCCAAATTGACTGTGTATGATTTAAATTGCCTATTCTATGGTTTTAGTTCTACCAAGACTGTCGAAATAAAGTCAAACAATGGTCTATCATGTGTGGCAATTGTTACCCCAATCAAAAGGGTAACTAAAGCCACCCTGTTGTTATTTTTTTATTAAAAAATGATTTACTTCTGAGAGTTTATGAATATGTGTCTTAAATATATGATGTCCACAGACACAAGTTTTGCACTATTTTTCTATGTACAAATTAAATGGTCTAAGAATGGTAGATATTTGAATTTCAAAAGTGGCTATAGTTACCCCATTTTACGGTACTCTGTATTGTGAAGATGCACCACGAATTTGCATTTCAGTAAATCCACAGGACTATCGCAAAAATTTAGCCACTTATTATAATATACTACCGGAAATTTAACATTTGTTTGAAAATGCTTAGCTATCATAAAATGTATGCCATGTACAAAAAAATCGACATCAGTTGCACTACACTTCAAACATCTTGCCAGATGTTTCAAAAATCGGTTTCCAAGTCTGCCTCTGGTGTGTTTGGAAAGCCCCGCTCATGACGTGTACGTGTGCATTTCTCAATTCTCCAAGAGTTTTCAGTGATGAATTACGATTTATCTTTTACTTAATGTTAATTTTTCTCATGGATTTTTAAGTAAAAAATTAAAAAAAAGTAAGGTATTCAGAAAATTACTACCTATGTCGTGCAGGAGTCGAAATTTGGGTTTATAAGGAAATTCATTTTTCTATTATTTTAAGTTTTAATTAAATTAAAACTACACTTCAAACATCTTGACAGATGTTTCAAGCATCGGTTTCCAAGTCTACCTCTGGTGTGTTTGGAAAGCCCCACTCATGACGTGTACGTGTGCATTTCTCAATTCTCCAAGAGTTTTCAGTGATGAATTACGATTTATCATTTACTTAATGTTAATTTTTCTCATGGATTTTTAAGTAAAAAAATTAAAAAAAGTAAGGTACTCAGAAAATTACTACCTATGTCGTGCAGGAGTCGACATTTGGGTTTATAAGGAAATCCATTTTTCTATTATTTTAAGTTTTAATTACATTAAAACTACACTTCAAACATCTTGACAGATGTTTCAAGAATCGGTTTCCAAGTCTGCCTCTGGTGTGTTCGGAAAGCCCCACTCATGACGTGTACGTGTGCATTTCTCAATTCTCCAAGAGTTTTCAGTGATGAATTACGATTTATCATTTACTTAATGTTAATTTTTCTCATGGATTTTTAAGTAAAAAAATTAAAAAAAGTAAGGTACTCAGAAAATTACTACCTATGTCGTGCAGGAGTCGACATTTGGGTTTATAAGGAAATCCATTTTTCTATTATTTTAAGTTTTAATTACATTAAAACTACACTTCAAACATCTCGACAGATGTTTCAAGAATCGGTTTCCAAGTCTGCCTCTGGTGTGTTCGGAAAGCCCCACTCATGACGTGTACGTGTGCATTTCTCAATTCTCCAAGAGTTTTCAGTGATGAATTACGATTTATCATTTACTTAATGTTAATTTTTCTCATGGATTTTTAAGTAAAAAATAAAAAAAAAAGTAAGGTACTCAGAAAATTACTACCTATGTCGTGCAGGAGTCGACATTTGGGTTTATAAGGAAATCCATTTTTCTATTATTTTAAGTTTTCTTTAAATTAAAACTACACTTCAAACATCTTGACAGATGTTTCAAGAATCGGTTTCCAAGTCTACCTCTGGTGTGTTTGGAAAGCCCCACTCATGACGTGTACGTGTGCATTTCTCAATTCTCCAAGAGTTTCCAGTGATGAATTACGATTTATAATTTACTTAATGTTAATTTTTCTCATGGATTTTTAAGTAAAAAATTAAAAAAAAAGTAAGGTACTCAGAAAATTACTACCTATGTCGTGCAGGAGTCGAAATTTGAGTTTATAAGGAAATCAATTTTTCTATTATTTTAAGTTTTCTTTAAATTAAAACTACACTTCAAGCATCTTGACAGATGTGTCAAGAATCGGTTTCCAAGTCTGCCTCTGGTGTATTTGGAAAGCCCCACTCATGACGTGTACGTGTGCAATTCTCCAAGAGTTTTCAGCGATGAATTACGATTTATCACTTACTTAATGTTAATTTTTCTCATGGATATTTTTAAGTAAAAAATTAGAAAAAAAGTAAGGTACTCAGAAAATTACTACCTATGTCGTCCAGGAGTCGAAATTTGGGTTTATAAGGAAATCCATTTTTCTATTATTTTAAGTTTTAATTAAATTAAAACTACACTTCAAACATCTTGACAGATGTTTCAAGCATCGGTTTCCAAGTCTGCCTCTGGTGTGTTTGGAAAGCCCCACTCATGACGTGTACGTGTGCATTTCTCAATTCTCCAAGAGTTTTCAGTGATGAATTACGATTTATCATTTACTTAATGTTAATTTTTCTCATGGATTTTTAAGTAAAAAATTAAAAAAAAAAGAAATTTGGGTTTATAAGGAAATCCATTTTTCTATTATTTTAAGTTTTAATTAAATTAAATACAACGAAGGCGAATATCAAAAAAATAGCTCCTATACGACATAAATAATAACGTTAGCTAGGTATTTGTGCAAAATCAGGAGAATATTTCTACAAACAAGCGAGATAAATTTAAAAAAGCTAATGTGTAAAGTGTAAGTGTCCGATTTTGTTTGCTTACCTTTTACTATTTCAGCTTTGCTTAACTCGTTTTGTATTCACATAAATCTATTTGAAATCGAAATAAATTGTTATAATATTGATTTACTTGGATGGTGAGTGTAACTCGTATAGTTATGTTTAATTTATTTAATAGCATAAGTTAAAATATTTTTTCTTAGTATTAATGCTAGTTTATTTTAGGTGTCAAACATACACTCTAGTGAAACTCTTCAATTTATCACCAATGATTGTATCTGGTACTAAGCTTCTTCCAATCATAACACAAAATTCAAGTGATAGTGAATTACGAACACCAACATTAACTGTCGTTAACAATATTCCAATAATTCAAAAAGAAATAGAGGTACCAAATTTGCAATGTACACAATGTGACAAAATTTGTTCTACAAAGGATGCATTACGGAGACATGTCTATTACAAACACAAACAGAAATGTAGACATCCATGTAAAATATGTGGGAAATTATTTCGACATCCCCATGAAGCAAAATTTCACGAAGATACACATAAACCAGAAAAAAAGATGTTTAAGTGTGATATTTGTGATGAAGAGTATCGTAACTATTTCTATTTAGTTCGTCATAAAAATTTCAAACATTATGGTATCCACAGTTTCAAATGTGAAAAATGTGATAAAACTTTTCTTCAGAAACAGATGTTAGAATTACACTATCAAAAAGCACATTTAGGTATGATTTATACATGTAAAGAATGTGGCAAATGGTACAAGGATCAAACCTCCTTTAATGCTCATCACCGTACTCATTTACCTGGTTATGTACCAATTAAATGTTCGATGTGTAATTCTGTATTTTCATCAAAAACGTCGCATAAAAGGCATATAAAAAGACACAATGAAAACAAAGACGTGAAAGGATATGTGTGTGATACATGTGGAAAGCGACTTACGACTTCATCTAGCTTCAAAAACCATTTAAGATTGCACATGGGAGAGAAGCCATTCAAGTGTTTCGATTGTGGTAAAGATTTTTCAACTAAGCAAACATTAAGAGTGCATGTTCTTGTTCATACGAAAGAGAAACCGTTTTGTTGTAATTTTTGTTCGAAATGTTTTACTCAACAAAGTACACTAACTATTCACATGAGACAACACACTGGGGAACGTCCTTATAAATGTAACATATGTACTAAAACATTTGCAGCAAAATCGATGGTAACATCACATATGAAAACACATGGTTTGTGTCAGAAAGGGTGTTAATAAATGATTTTGCAAATTTAAAAATAATAATATGTAAGGCAGCTTAGCAAATGTTTTCTTTTTACTGGTAACACATTATATATTCAGCGGAAGATTAATTATATATATAGCTGTTATGAGTTTGAGTGTATGAATGAGGGTTGATCTTGTCATTGTAATTTATGATTTATATGTCTAGTAATACGGTACATACTTAATAAAGAAATTTAGTTGATGAATGTGCACTTTATTATTTTTTTTGCCAACATTCAGAATTTTAATTTCACGTAAATGACACTTAGAAAATGTCTATATCTAACAATAAATTTTTTACCATTACTGTTTTTTATTATGATAGTATTAACAACTACTAAGTTCTGGTCAAAATAACAAATTTTCTTTCTTGTTATGGCACTTAGTCCATAACTCATCACATTATTTTAAAATGTTCGATTTGTCGAAGCATTGGTTCCAGAAGCAAAGGAGGAGAGTGGGCTCCAACCCCTTCTGAATATTTTTCGGAGATCCCTCCCCCCCTCAGACATGTGAAAAATGTATTTGATTTTTACTATAATCTTTAGAGACGTCACAATTAAGTTACATCAAACCACTAACCACTCTACAATGAATTCCCAGTTACCCAAAGTATAGTCAACATTCCTAAATCACTTACTTCATTGTCAGAACTGAAATACCGTACGATTTTATCGGTACCATTCGCTTGTACAAGGTGTTAAATAGGTTCAAATCCTACTCGATGTAAACTTTTTATTTATGTATTTAATAAAATTAATAATAACTCGAGTTACATATTTACGTTTGAACTTATTCGTTCATAACAAAACTTATAATAATTTAGTCCTTTTCTACGCTATTTATATGTGACGACATTTGTTATACGATCAAACCGCGCTAGGGTCCTGTAATCCTTATAAAAAAGTAAGCAGGATGCCGACTATGAACGCCACCACGATCTATACTTATCTTGAAAATTTGTCTTAAGCTGAGATGTTAATCTTGCGAGATCGTGGACCGCAAAATATTTCTTACTCAACTTTATATAAACCTCATAGTTTACGTTGCGTGTTATCGATTGTGTTAAGTGCTGTTAGAAAACACAACTCCAAAATAATATTTATGATTACCGATAAAAATCCAAAATAAATAAATATTACCCAAATTGGAAAATAATACTTATTAATTTTTAAACTGGTTTATAAATGTATAATTAATTATAAATAGAGTATATTTACAAATACTATCAAACATATTCCCTCTAAATAATAAATACGAATTTTTAAATTCGAATTCACTGTTCCTTATCTTAAAATAAAACAGGTGTAACGATCTGTGCGTAATTTGGAAATTATATTCCCTCGAATACTGTTAGAAATTTTGTCTTTAGTATATTAAACGTCTGCAAGTATTATTCACCTTGGTTCGAGTCGAAACTTTTATTTTTATGTATAAATGAATGAATAACGTGATAAACAATAACCGTAAGTGAGATCTGTGTTGTATATTCAATTCAATCAATGAAACAAATTCAATTAAATTTTGTAATTGGCTTATCTAAAAGATATCTATTTCCAAGCCCACATTCACGAATATCGCCAAAAGTAACAAGATTTATTACATTGGACGTTTCTGAACCTTCGTGTAAGTTTACACATAAAAAACGCAAAGAAATCTAATAAAGCATTATTGATTTCTAACACTTAAATTGGCTTTTCATTTTAATTAAGCCTCAAAATAAGATACACTACAATTCAACTAAAGAATAACTTGACGATGAACTGTATTAAAAAAACATTTTAATATAATTGTACATTGACTTCCGCAATGAAGCAACACAAACACAACAAAAAGATATGTTAATTAAGTTTTTCCTACTAGATAGTAGTGATTCGAATCGATTGTTATTATAGCTTAATTAAAATTACAGCACTAGCAAAGATTTTTTTTGGTATATTCAAACTAGTACTAATGTTTTAAATACAATATAATTCCACAATTTTTTGAAAATAAAAAAAAATTGTTGAATTATGTTGTATCTAAAACATTAGTGCTATTAAATATGGAATTCCACGAAGTAAGGTTAAAGAATATAAATTTACTTAATTTTTACATAATAATATAGAAAATTGGTTTTTCTTATATTTCTTAATCCTTGTAAACAAGGTTGAACGCCGCAGATGACAGGTAGGGTCTTCTTCATATCAAGACTTCAGAAAAAGCATAATATTAAGTCGAACCATAAGGCGTGTTGGGTAAGCGGGATATCGACTGCAGCGGGAGCCGCTTTATTTACTTCCACTTTACCATCGTCGCTTGTAGTCGCTCGACGTCGGTCCGGGTTGAAGAAGGCGCCGGTGGTATCGGTGTCCTTTTCGGTCGCTGTGACTTCTTCTGTAGCTCGCAAGGTGGTCGCTACCGCAGTTAACGCACTTGGCAGTTTCGCGCATTCACTGTTGCAGCTGGTGGTGGCAGTTGCACCAGCATAAGGGGAATCGGGCGTCTTTGCTGCTTCATCCTCAAACTAAAAAACGATGATTACCACGTTTATGTACCTCTGATGTCACGTCGTTCGGAGATTTCTACAGACATGCTACGCAAATCCGCCTTAAACACGTTCTGTGTGGTGGTACGGAATACCACACCTATCCATATACCTCATCAGTTTGTCTCGATCCTGTGATGAGGTAGGCGGCATCGGGATTCCGTTGTTGATGACCTTGGCCCTCGTGAAGTCGGTCCTTTGTCTAGTTCTTATGGGAAAGCGACCCAGTTCTTCTTGTGACGGATTACCAGTGGCACTTGATATCGGCTGCGCACATTTCGTTTGTCTGCTGGACTGTCTGTAAACTCCTCCTGTGGCGTGAATACGTCAGTCGCGGCGTTGTAGGCTTGGTGGGCGTCTTCTTTCTTCTATAATGACAGATAGCGGGGCGACGTCTGTTGGCGGTACTGTCTTCGTCTTCTTTAGCCGCCTCTTAGTCGCGGTGGTCAACGATGGCGGCGGTAACGGGTGCCCTGCACACCAGATGCAGTTTCGTAACTACTCTCTGGTGTACGGCGGCATTGTAAAAACGACGTGAGCTCTATTGAAGTTAATGTACTTCTTCATTAAACTATATGTTCACTCATTGGACCCAAAACTATGAGTAAACCCCAAATACCGTCTGTCCTAACTCTTATAGATACCCTCGTCCATCTTAAAAACGTCGCTAAATATTATCTCGCTAAATCAGATTCAACCACTCATCGCGATAGGTTTTTTACAATAACATGAAGGTTTATCTGCTTCCTCGCGCGCTCCAAACTAACGGTCTTAAAGGTCTCACCAAACAGTATTGTCAATGTTCATGCACCAGCACTTAAAACACAATGGACGAACGCATATAACTTCTACTTTTCTTGTTGTTATAGCTGTGTGCTTCCGTTATTAAAGCGCGATTGAGAAAAATACGTACATGCGTACTCTTTAACTGCACAATCAATAACTAACGGCCGTGTCTTTTTTGGCGGTTTCACTCTCGTACTCTTCGTCTTTCATCCGTTTATTTCGTACATTCGCATACATTTTCGCGCCAATTCTAAATTACTGTACAAGATGATTTAATATTACAATTATTATTCAAAATACTACCTTACATTAATGACACGTAACAAATTTTTTTAATGATACCTATATGAATTCTACACCATCTATTAAATAGTTTTGACTGTTCTAAAATTAATGAATAGCTTTTTTATACTGCAGACTCCTAACCGTGGCCAACACTGTAAACCTGTAAAATTTGGTTCTTGTCTACTAAGTAAATAGTTTTGACCGCTTTGCCAATGAAATTGCTGTATAAATACAGATTTTATACATTACAGACTCCCAAGGATGACCAACACTGTAAACTATAAAATTTGCTTCTTTGCCATCAAGTAAATAGTTTTGCCGTTTTTCCAATTAAATTGGGTGTTCAAAAAAAGATATTGGACGTAACTGACGTAAAAGATCATCTATTAAATAGTTCTGACCATTTTCCTCATAAAATTAGCCAATAAAGACTTTGTACTGTGCACGTGCCCAACGATGACTGTTTTTTCAATGAACTTCAATATAAATAAAGGTGTTGGATGTTATTGCTCCCAAAAGATTATTAACATGATAAAACCATAAAATTTAGTTCTTGACTATTGAGGTAGGATTTTTGGCTGGTTTTTTTCCAGGAAATTGTGATAAATATATGGGTTGGAAGTGACTGTGAAACGAATAGTTTAAATCGTCTTCTCAATGAAATTGAAGTGTAGATAGAGAGTTTGGGCATTAATGACCCCAAGCGATGACCACCACTGTGAAACCATAAAATTTGATTTGTGCCGATTGACTAAACGGTTTTGTTTGTTCGACTAATGAAAATGGTGTAAAAATAAAGATTTTAGACGTTGCAGGTCTTAAAGATGACACTCATAATACATACATCCTCATCACCCCATTCACTTATGTAGTGACAAACGTCCACATGATAAAACCATAAAATTTAATTATTGCCTGTCGAGGTAATACTTTTGATCGTTTTCCTGAAGAATTTGACATAAATACAAATTTGTAATATGACGTACAAAATGTGGTAATAAATTGTTTGGCATCATTAGCACTATGTATAGTGTATGCAACGTTTGAGGCAAGCGCGTCGGAGTCATTAACGTTTTACACGTTACGATAGAAAGTGATCAATGAAGCTGAACTGGGACTATCTCTTAAGCCTACGGTTTCTAGTACGGAACGACGGTCATACCTAGAGCGGTAGGGCGTCTTTTTGCTTTGGGCTGGTTGCTGGAAGGCGGACTAAACAAATTTTGCTTTAATCTGTTTATGTTACGGGACAGGGTAAGTTTATTTCAAACTTTGATGTACGATCTGTCTAATAAAGAAGCTTTTAGGTAACGGTTTTATAAATACGTGGTTCTTATATTTTTCTTTTAAAATATTTTTTTAAAGATAAATTTATGGCACGATACCGAGAATTTAGAAAATAAGATCAACATTGTTTTATCTAGAAACTAGTGTTTAATATTTGCTGGATTAAAACTATTTATCTTTAATTACAAACTTAACTATTCTTACTTGCGGGACTATTCTAACAGTGAAACCTAATTAGAATATTTACAGGATGGTCTAGACCTAGAAATGCTAATTAAAATAATTACGGGATTATATACAGTAAGTGGTGTATAAACACCAAACTAAAGAATTTGGTGATATGGATTTAACAGTGTATTATATACATTTGCAATTAGCAATTAAGAAATGTTAATTGGAAATATTAACATTTTCGTGATTTTCGAGGTTGTAAATATGTAAGATTTACTGCTGCACTGACGGTTAAAATAAATCTATTCAGATTTATTAAATTTATTTAAAATAATTAGGAAACGGAAAAATTGCTTTAACCCAGTATTGCAATATTTGCTTCTGAAACAGCTGTAGATAAAACTAGATTTTATATCTGGACTGCGTAATTGACGTAAGTTAAACAAGAAATAAGTTTAAATGAATAGATTCAGTATTCACTTTTGTAACATAATGTGGATTTTTATGATTGAAATTAAGTAGAATTTAAAATTTGAGCAGAAATACGTCGTTATTGAAGAGGTTGTAAAAGTGGTGGATGGAAGTAGTTAAGGGGTTTTTATTGTTAGTCATTACAGTGAAATGTTGACCGAGTAACAACGCGTTCTTAGAATTTTATTGCTAACGTAAATATATCGCAAAATTAAGTGTGGTAGTTAAAAATCAGTAAACTACAGAACATGCAAGGAATTTATAAAATAAAATTGTGTGAGGAAGCACTTTTCATTGATTTTAAAAACTTAAGAATTTTAAGATGTAAATAAGGTAAACCTATCAGTAACGTAAAGAGCGAAGTAAAGTAACCTCCTATACTGTAATTAAGCGTAAACACGGGTACATCTTTAACGTTAAGAATTAGTTATTAGTCTGGATTATTGGTGGGATTTTATCAGTGAAACGTGATCCCGAAATAAAGTGTTAATTAAGGGAAATCAAGGTATCGAAAAACAGGTTTGTATGAGATGAAAGGACGATTCCACAACATCGTCACGGCTGTAGGACGGCTTTTTATAAGTTATCTGTGAGGTACGTTCTGGACTATATTTCCACCGTATGGACCAATTCACAAGCAAACTGTTGCGGTTATTTTTCACACATGGATTACAGTATCTTATGTAAATAGTTACCTTAAAAGAATTACAGAAACTAATTATTTTTTTCGGATACAATGTAACATCGAAGATTACAATAAAATCTAGCTTTAAGGATTTGCCAGACAATTTTTGTTTTTTATTTTGATTTTACGTTCATGTAATTTATAACAGGCTTTAAACAATCACTTATTGGGTATTAATTATTTTGATACTAATTAAACTCATTAAACTTGGCGACTCATACTATAACGTACTTTATAAATTTAAAGTGAGTTTTCCGAATGTGGTATTGAGTATTGTGCGTTTTTATTTACCGGCTTTTATCTTATTTTCTGTGACCATCCAAGAATGTTTAACATTTTAGCGTATGTAACCTGACCGAAAATTCAGATCACAGTAGCGCCAGTGACGTGTATGGTAAGTGTAAGGCTTTTTGAAGCTTTCTTTGAGCTAGTGTATGTATTACTGCGTACCCACCCATCTTCGGTGAGTTCAGCCGGCCACCCGCTGGTTTACTGAGCATAGTGCGGTTTAATTGTATAACAATCGATATTAATCCACCCTTTTTTGATGAGCTAGATGGCGGTAATTAAAACATTTTAATTAGATTTAAGGTAGTCCTTTTAGATTTATAGGTATAATTAAGTAGAATTATACAAAAAATATAACTAGATATTTATTTATCAGATCTTTATGTCAAAGCAATACCTCTTTAGTAAAATGAACTAACGGCGCTTAGTGACTTGCATATAACTTTTAATTATAGAACAATTATAGAATATTGCAACGTTAACTTAAGAAGTGAAAGAATAATGTTTGCAACTGTACTATATCATGCAAAAGCATCCATTATTTTGCGAAACAGGTCCGTTTTTACACATATTCATGCGCAAAGACTACTTTAGCGACTCTTTTTTGGTAATATTTTTAAGGTGGATGTAGCGCATCCATTGTTGTTTTGTTCAATTTTTTAACAAGTGCTGTATAATTTGAATGGTAAGTTATTTAAAACTATTATATAAAGCTTGAGGCATTTGATTTTTCAGGCACTTTTATCTACTTCTACTTTACGTTTTACTTTCTTTTATTTATCCGCATAATTACTTAACCAATTACAGTTTAGCATTAGTTACTTTACGGTATATTTACGCTCAACCAATAATGACGCATTAACCTTTGTTAATATGAAGTGGGATTTTAATATCCATTAAACCAGCAAAAAATTTATACATTTGGAGAATTTTAATGTATCTGAATCCAGTTGTATTTTTAACTCCCATCTAAAATTTGCGCTGATTCAGCAAGTCGCCATTTCGGAACCTACAGAAGTACAGTGTAATCAAAATAAGGTATTTTATTTCTATTAATAATTCCATAAATTAGTTTTACTTAAGTTAAATAATTGTTACTCACACTAGCTTTAAGAGGTTCCTCTTTATAATCAAAATTTAGGTAGTAAAATCGTTACTAACATTAGCTCCATGATATTCTCATTTATAATCAAAATTAAGGTACTAAATAAAGCTTGTTATTGTCAATTTTTTTTAACTATATATTCATGGTTTATTTGTTTTTACATAAAACGAGTTGACGTCCTTTTATTTAACAGTTTAGTTTCAGGTTGAAGCAACATCAATTTGTAAACTGAAATTATATATATATATATATATATATATATATATATATATATATATATATATATATATATATATATATATATACATATATATATTTTAAAGCAACATCTGATAATATTTATGAACCCCACCTATCTTAATCTCCGACTGAGCAAATGGCACAAAACCTACTGGGTTATAACCAAACTTTTATCAGCTAAAATTTTAGCTGAAGGGTGTATCGTTACACCGGCGCCCAACGTGGGGCTTCAATAAATTTTGAATCGAACTTAGTAGAATGGAAATTGGTTGTTACTAAATCTTCAAGAAAAAATATTTTACAAAAATTTCACATCAGCACATTTTGGTGTTTTTATTATTGGCCAAAAATGAAATCAGACATTTTCAAATACATTCGATATTGCAATATTTGTAATCAAAGTAAATCTTCACAATTTAATCATTATGGTTTTATGGGTAAAGAGAAAAATATTTCTTTTGCTTTTCAATGCATTTCAATCGATTTACTAGGTCCTTTTTCCAGATCGAAAAATGGTAATACTGTTTTACTAGTTGTTTGCGATTGGTTTACCAAATTTACTCTGATTCACCTAATGTGCAATGCTACTGCTAAAAGCATTTGCCAATATATTGAAAATTATGTGTTTCTAGTTTTCGGTGTACTACAAATTTGTATGGTAAACAACGGCCCTCAATTTAAAAATATTTAAAATATTGTTAGATTCTTGCTAAGTTCAATCTATTTGGTTTAATGCGAGTTACCATCCCTAGGTATATTTTGTTGAAAGAGTTAATAAAGTAGTAGGTACTGCAATAAGATCTTACATTAAAGATAATCACAAAGAATGGGATGCTGAAATTCACATAAGTGCCCATGCTATTCGTAACGCTGTTCATGAATCTACCAAATTTTCACTTTCCTTTTTGGCGTTTGGTCGAATAGTTCCGATTACTGGAGATTTTTATGATCGATTAAAAGATTTTAAAGAGGATGATTTATCAATTAACAATCGTGAACAATTGGTACAAGTTATAAATGAACTATCATCAATTTTTAAGAATGTCAAACAACATTTACATGCAGCTTACGAACGAAATTCAAAATCTTACAATTTGCGACGTCGTCCATTAAAATTAAACGTCGACGATCTAGTTTAGAAAAACAACTTTACTTTATCGGAAGCAAAAGTTACTGAAGTGTTAGGTCCAACCACGTACCTATTGGCCACTCTTAATGATAAAAAAATTATTTCTTATTAAAAATTATTTTTGAGACTTGTTACATTCTAGTTTTCTTACTAACATTTTAATTACTTTGATTATTTTTCAAAAGTAATTTGATTTTATTTTTGTGCTTATTTCGCACATCATTTTATATATATATATATATATATATATATATATATATATATATATTGAGATGATTAGATAAGAGTAGGACAGGGATTGGAGAGTTTAAACTATTAATTTCTTTAGAAAAAGGTTGACATCAAGTATGATACGTTTACGATGCATTTAGTTGAGGTAATTTGGTTTGCGATGGCAAGAAAGAGGATTTGTTTTGGTTAAAACAGTCTTAATAAAATTTATACATTTTGGTTTAATCATAAAAAGCATTGTGCTACTTGAAAAAATGTCAGGAATGTTAAATAAAGTTATTTTTGTAAGTTCGATTCAGTACTTAGTTTTGTCTCATGAAATTTCAGTTCTTTAAAAGTATTTTGGCATTTGGATGTTTTACAGGTGTTTAACACATGGTGTAGAGTTGGGTTTATATTAGGGACATGTTATAAGTAAGTTAAATGCAGGAAAAATGTTAAAATTTCAAGAAAGGGTTACAATACGAACATAATTTGATCATTACTCACATTATATATGGAAGCGGATGTGTGATAAACAAAGTGGTGCATAATAAATATTAAGAATATGGAACAGAACAATTTTACAGAAAGATATTTACATGCAAATACATTTTTATGTTAGAATTTTGAAAAAGTGTGTTAAACAATATAATTTCTTAAAGTGACTTAAATTTAGACAATACAAGCAAGATGAACAATGAATATAATAAAGACAGTTTTTACAAGTTGTATGGATAACATTTTGATTAATATGAACATTTTTAAATGCAAATTATTTGTATATGTAGAAAAAAGTTAGGTTATGTTATAAATTTAATATTTTTTTACAAATTTATAGTTCTTTAGATTAAGTTAGGCTTTAAATGGTTTGTTAATATGATCAATAGGAGGTTTTCCTCATTTTCATGCAGTAATTTAACTTGTACAAGGCATTTGAACGCAAATTTTGTGAAATGGGGTTGACTATATAGATTTACTATGGTAAAGATAATTTTCCTTTAAATTTAAGATTTTGAACATTTAATGAATGTTTTCCAATACAAATTTTCATCAGGATTACATGTAGTTAATTTAAGTGTAGGTTGTAAGATTATTTAGATATAAGCAAATTTAAGTTAGAATAAGTCATATCGTAGAATATTTAAGAGAGCTATATCAAGTTGGGTATCGATTTATGCAGATTTTTACCGTACTCTCGGCCTCGAATTTCGCGTTTAAAGAGTGTGGAGTGGTGGTTGCGTCAGTGGAGCGATCTGGTTGTGACGAGCCTGGTCGATTTTTTAATACTTCAAGATTTTAAATGATTACGGTTTCCAGTCGCATATCTTTCGCCGGGGTCCACCACCCACTGTCCGTTCAGGGTCATGGTGGTTATTGTCGTCCGTTTCACCTGGTGGTTGCTCGCTTCACGAAACCCATCAGTTTAAAGTTTTGCATAACTTTATTTAAGGTTTTGGGCCATATAGTCCCAATTAGTGGCGTGCGTGGGCGGTAGCGCTTCGTTGGCTTTTTATGGTGTTGCGCGGGGTCTTTCCTGACCGGCATCCCCGCAAGTTTCCGTACTTCTTCGTACATTTAAGGTAAGATTTTGCTATTTGATAATTTATTTAGAATTTTGGTAATATCGTTTTCATTTTTATTCATAATTTTACTTAGATTAAATTTTTTGTTTTATCAGATTTTGATAAAATATTTTTATTATATTGGTGTTTGAAATCTCCGCTTTGGTGATCTCCGATTCCATTATTTTCCGAAACAGGTTCATTTTTATACATATCATTTATTCTTAAATAAATTGTAACAAGCTCTTGACGTTTGTTAATAAAATTTACGTTTCTTTAGGCAACTTAACATGCATTGCATGCAGCGTGTGTTTCATATCATACTTGCATAAAAACATGCATTTCATTATTGTAAAAATAAACTTCTTCGCATATTGTTTGCACATTTGATTTACAGTTCATGCGCAAAGACTACTTTAGCGAGTCTTTTTTGGTGATATTTTTAAGGTGGATGTAGCACATCCATTGTTGCTTTGTTAAATTTTTTAACAAGTGCTGTATAATTTATATGGTAAGTTATTTAATACTATTATATAAAGCTTGAGACGTTTGATTTTTCAGGCACTTTTACCTACTTCTACTTTACCTTGTACTTTCTTTTATTTATCCGCATAATTACTTAACCAATTGCAGGTTACCATTAGTTACTTCACGGTAATACGTTCAACCAATAATGACGCAATAACCTTTGTGACAGTGAAGTGGAATTTTAATATCCATTAAACCAGCAAAAAATTTACACATTTGGGGAATTGTAATGCATCCGAATCTAATCTTATTTCAACTCCCATGTAAAATTTACGTTGATTCAGAAAACCGCCAGTTCTGAACCTACAGAAGTACAGTGTAATCAAAATAGGGTATTTTATTTCTTTTAATAATTCCATAAATTAGTTTTACTTAAGTTAAATAATCGTTACTAACACTAGCTTTAAGATGTTTCTCATTTATAATCAAATTGTAGGTAGTAAAATCGTTACTAACATTAGCTCTATGATATTCTCAGTTATAATCAAATTTAAGGTAGTAAATAAAACTTATTGTCAATTTTTTAATGGTTTACTTGTTTTTCCATAAAACGAGTTGGCGTCCTTTTATTTGAGAATCTAGTTTCAGGTTGAAGCAACATCAATTTGTAAAGCGAACATATATATATATATATATATATATATATATATATATATATATATATATTTTTTTTAAAGCAACATCTTATAATATTTATGAACCCCGCCTATCTTAATCGCTAACTGAGCAAATGGCACAAAATCTACTGGGTTATAACCAAACCTTTATTAGATAAAATTGCACTTTAAGGGTGTATGATTACAAAATAATCTACCAAAATATTTAAAGTTAATACCATTTTTAAACTAGGTACGATTAGAAGTAATGATAATGTATTTAGAATAAAACTTTTTTAATATACACGAAATTAGCTGTGGAAGAAGTCCTCCATTCCACCCCTGTTACATAGGACTTCTTTTCCTCATATGATAATAATGCTTCTTTATTCTGACAAGAAAAAAAAACAATATGAGTGGGAACGTTGTTAACAAACTTGAGTCAAATCACCATGAGTTTCAAAATACTTTTGAAGCCACTATACCAAAATCACTTTCACCTTGCTCAGCAAGTTTTAATTTAGTAATCAGTTGGAAAATTGTGTAACTAATTTTTTGTATAGATTGTTAGCTTAGACTTTGCTTTCGAACATAGTTTTGCTGTATGTCAAAATATCTTTTAATATCCATTGTGTATTTGCAAAATTTTCGCCGCTGTTTTGAAATAAATAGTGGAAAGTTAATATCTCAAAAAAATCAGATGGATAATGTGATGTAATTGGTTGAGGATATAAACGTTAATAGTCACAGTTTTCATTATTAACCATAACTAGAGGTGGGTAATTATAAGTTTGAACAGTCGCTAATCGAGTACTGAAAACAGTTGATTTCTTTGATTAATCGATAATCAAATAATCGACTACTTAAATAATTGATTATTCAAATAATTGATTAAATATATAATCAATTAATCAAACAATCAATTAATCAAACGTTACTTAATTGAACAATGCGAGCCTGCATTAAGAATATAATTGGGTAAACGTTAAATTTAGTTGTATATTTAAGTATTTATTGCAAGTAATACAAAGAACATAGTGAAATATTATGTAAATATTAGGGGGGTGTGCAGTTATGGGTAGAAAATTTAATGTGGAAGGAGGGTGGACGATTGTAAAATTGAACAATCGATAATCGAGTACTGAAGATACTCGATTTTTTTATTAATCGATAGTCAAATAATGCATTAATCAAATGATCGATTAACCAAACAATCGATTAATAAAATAATTGATTAATCGATATTTTTTCTCGGCCCTAACCATAACACAAATCTTGTGATCTTGTGATTACCAATGTTCATTTTTTTTAAAGAATTTGCACCTTACGCAAATGTGGTTTGAACTTTACCATTTCCCAACACACTCTTGTCATCCATTTGATGAAGACAGATTAGTCGTATTTAATTATTATTAAGAGGTGTTTTTATGTAGTGCTTCTTAATTTTTTACTTGCATAATTTTTCTCTAACCAATTAATTAGTTAAACTAATTTAACTGCATTTTATTAATATACTACACTATGAGAGCTTTCAAGGTGAGTTAAAATAGTTAAGAACACATAAAGGAATGTTAGCTGTATTAATAACATGTTATACTGTAAGCTGCTTTGATTACCTTACAATTTAAGTTTGACTTTATTTCCCACGGTTCTAGCTCACGTCCGTTTTTGTATAATAAAAAGGGGAGTGGTTCCATTGTTGGGGTTGATCACTTATTACCAGATTCTTCCGCAGTGAACAATGAACTTAACAGAGTTTTACACATGTATGAGACCTGTTCATTACATTATCTAAATATTCACACTTAAAACTAATATATTTACATTTGAACTAATTAAAGAACTCAGATGCTGAAAGAACACAATTACAAGTATACTAAATATCCACCAAGGGGCCTGAGAAATGAACAGTTCTCCTTGTGATCGGCGATGTATAGGTGCGACAGACAGATTCTCACTCTCGTTATTACCTTTGCGGCGAAAATAACATTAACTATGTATTTATATTCGGGAAGGAAAGGGATCTTAATGTCCTATACAACGTTGAAAGCAAAAGGAAATTTTATTTATTTTAAAATATTCTAATATTTTAAAGTCCGTGCCTGTCTGGTAGTTTCCAGGGGAAAGCAACTAGTGTTATACAGTTATGATAACGGGATTTAGCGTTGGACAGGTGTTTGCGACGATAAGAAAACAGGGTGAACGATTTCTATATACTTTCTTCTAGGTCAGACAGAAAATCAATAATTTTAAAGGGACTGCTTTATATTTATATTTTATAAAAGAAATCGTGTTTTATATGATATAAATGCAACTTTTAGGTCAAACTTTTACGAAAGAAAATCAAAACGAATCTAAGTATTTATATGGGTTTATTAACTAACGGTCGTCTATCTAATTACTGGTTTAAGGGTAATTACGGGTGATTAAAATATACTCTAATTCCGCCTGGTAATCAGTAGAGATTTTGATAAAAAAAGAATTGGTGGTGTGTTAGAATTAAAAAACTAAAGTTTTATTACAAGCGTAAAGACAAAATTTACATCGATTGGGGCTTGTTTCTCGATAGCTCAGTTGGTTAGAGCGGGTACTCTAGCAGAGTACATGTCGTAAGTTCAAATCCTACTCCAGGTTGTAACAAGTACCCTAAGTTTAAGCGCTATATGTATTGCGCCCTTTTAGTAGATTAAAGGATTATTATTTGCGCGCCTTCTGGTTTGGTAACCCAACGCGGTTTTATTTTGCCTCGGCTTTGCTCAATCGTGTTTATAATTTATTATAAACGGGGTGTGGTTCGTATTAAATAGTGGGCTGACACTGTAACCTTAAATAAATATCTTAAAGCGTTTTAAAACGTATATTGAATAAATTTAACAAACTAATATATTAATGAACAACAAAACAAATGTATTTTCTTCTGGGGTTTGACGGCTCCTGACTCGTTCTCCTGGGGGCGGCTTCCTAGGTGCGTAATCGTTTCTGTAAATAGAGATATGTATATTATCTTAATCTACTCCTTACCTAGCAGGCAATATTCAAATTACGGTCCTGTATTTACAGAAGCGGGTTTGGTTACAAATAGTACTCTCGATACCGTTTTGGTCGGAGGCGCCAGCGCAATGAACTCGAATCGTTTCGGGGACGGAGAAAATCAATATCGTGCTTATCCTTCAGTAACTCTGGAGCGCTGAAGCGAGTATGTCGTACTCCCAGGAAATAATACACGCGAAATGCGCGTATGCAAATGCGAGATCTCGGGACTGTCTTTCATTAATTAGAACCGGTTTGATTATGCATTTAGATTATTTATCTAACGTAATTAATTACGGATTTCGATACTAAATTTAATTATATACAATTAATCAAGGGAACAAACTACTTGATATTAAAACTACACTAAAATGAATTTAATAGTTTTAAGGTAAATCGTAATATACACCAGGTCGTATTTATATGATTTAACTATCGGTAAATATTGAATAATTTACGTACTATCTAATTTATTTACAAACGATCTCACACTAGGTGTTTCGCGATGGTTATGTTGACTACGAATTTATGCAGCAGGTCTCGTGTGTACTCTCCTGCGATCAAAGACACCGTGTGTGGTTATCGTGTTTGTCTGTATGTATTGTATGTGGGTGTATTAAGCGGGGTCTTAGTGATAATCCGGAGACATAGGCAATGGCCTGTCTAACCGGGTAAACTAAGAACAAAAGGTCATAGGTCTTTACAGCCCTGTAACTAACCTTCACCCTCAAGTGTTTGCGAGTGACGTGGGGGTTACCCCTTCGTGGCACTCTTGGTGTTAGTGTACTGTGTGTTTGAGAGTGACGTCGGGATCTACCCTGCGTGGTACGTTTGGCGTTAGTGTAATGTTATAACTCCTGGAGACTCAGCCCGGCGTTATTTACGTGTGATAGTGTGTTACTAGGTATGGTTAGATTGTATAATTAAACAACTTACGTGTCTTTTGATTGCAGTACAAACGTTAGGTTGCCCGGCGTGACGTGGTGCGCGTTATCATACGGTTGCGATGGACTTCTCGGTCGCAATCAACAGGTCGGTGCTTACACAAAGCAATCGGTACGGTGGCGGCTGGATATCGGCTTGACTTGAATCTACTTCGATTCATCGGCGGTAATTAGCAGGTCGGTGCTTGCACGAAGCAATCGGTACGGTGGCGGCTGGATATCGGCTTGACTTGAATCTACTTCGATTCATCATCCTTCTTCACGCGCGTCGCGGGTTTATAAAGGTGCATTGGTGGGCGGCTTCGCGGCTACCGTGCGGGGGATGCCGTTATTTGATTGGTTGAGATCGTTCTGACGTGCAAAAACTTTCTGGTTTTTAGAAATACACGTCAGCGGTGATTAATAAATTATTTGTTGTGCAATATCGCGTAAACTTCTGAAATTTTAGATATAGGATGGTCCGCAAATAATTTATTCTAAAAAGCATACGTAAAGGACGCTGGTTCTTTACAAGGTAAACTATTTATTTATGTATTTAATAAAATTAATAATACTTTTTAATTACATATTTGAAAGTATTGTTTAGTTGTTACTGCTAAAGTCGGTGTTGCCTTGCTAATCAATTTTTAATTCGTTTTGGAATGTATATTCTCTTTGAACTTTCTAAACATTTTTTTAACAATTTGTTTTTATAGTTTTCGTTAAAAGTAAAAGGTACTGAAAATCTTTAAATTTATATTCTTTAACCTTACTTCATGGAATTCTATATTTAATAACACTAATGTCTTAAATGCAATGTAATTTCACAATTTATTTTATATAATTACATATTTCTCTACGGGTTTCAAGACAACACTTATTATTATCAAGGGAAAATATGTAAGTAAAATAATAAGTAGTTATCATTAAGGTAAAACAGCAAACTTGATGTAAATTATAATTCTGTATTTAAATTTTTATAAAATTCGAATGCTTGCAAAACATCTAATTTGTTTTATTTTATTACAAAAATGTATTCTTTGTGTAATATCAAAGTTCCTAAGTGTCTGTCCAACATAAACAGAATTACAGAATCTGCAGTACAATTTATAAATACCCGATTTCAAAATGTTAGTTGAATCTTTAGCATTAACCAAACCTTTAAAAGCATTGGTATTAGTTTCGAAAACTACTTTGTACTTACCCTTCTTTTGTAATATGTTAGCTACTTTTTCTGATATTTTCCAAAATATTCTGTATTAATTGGGTAAATGTTTTTGATACATAATTTGTACCCTTGATTTGATATGTAACCATTTGCTTGTGCAATTTGTTGTATAATTGATGTTTTTTTATTGAAATTTAATGGTAATAACATAGTTATATGTATTAATAATCTATATGCAGCTAACTTATGGTGACAAGCATCGTTTGGAATTGTAATATCTGTTGTGTAGGTATTCTGAATACGGAAAACTCAAGCTTGTTCTGTGTGTTAATTTTTATATTTAAATGCAGAACATTAATGGTTCTGTAGTGTAAGTTTTATGTTAGGATGTAAATTGTTAGTATTAATAAAAAAACTCATCAATAATATCAGATGACCTATCAAAACATCCTAAAACATCATTAACATAACGAAACAAAAGTACAATCTTGTCAGATGGTCCTCCTTCTCTAGGTTCTACTCTTTCTGATCCACATCGTACGATGCCTCCTGGTACTTACTCGTTAATTTGAACCCATTTGTCTGAGCGTTAATAAACGACTCTAAAGCTTATCAATGTCGACTACTGGTTACGATCTTCGGCGAAGATCCGTCAAATTCTCTTTACAATAACCATGTGTGAAAACGAAATTTTGTACTCTGACGCTTCTTGTTACCTCAATGCTGAACTCGCTCCCAAATTTGTTGGACCCTATCTTATTTACTCCTTGGACTTATGAATTAAAATATGATTCCGGTAAATCTTTGTGAGTGTACCATGATGAACCTGATCGTTCTGTTGTGCATTCATTATCCCTCTCTCCATCCTCCTAAGTGTTCCTGAGTGCTTTAGCACGATAGGCCAAATTTAGCCTGTTCAGGTCCACAATCATAAATAAAAAAAAATTAAAATTATTTATATTTCATTTTAATTAAACTACTCAAATTAATCGGCATTAAATTCAACGCAATGTTTATATTGAATACGGGTTACTATATACTACTTTTTCATCACGGTAGTCTCGGAAATAAAGTTTTTCCTCGTGACATCTGTGGAATGAGGTGAGTGGATTACGTTATCACATTTTCATTAATTACACATCAATCTTTTATCTGAAATTGCTTTAGGACTTTCCTTTTCCTGGACTAAGTTTTAAATTTGTATTATTATTGATAAGTATATTTACATCACGTTGGTATCTTATTCCTTTCAATAATTAAATTTTTGGTATATGTCTGTATTTTCTCCTTAGTGTACATAATTACGAATCCCTGTGTATATGTTTTGAGCGCCTGTAAGGGCTATTTTAGCCACATCAATTTTGTTTTTGCGCAAACGCGAACTCACTTAATTCATTTCCGTTTTAATGCATATCGTATCTTAAATTTTGCTTCTCTTATATAAGGTATGTTATGGCTTTTAATTACATGTTTGTATATATTATATTTAATAGGGAACAAACAAAGAAACTAGGGAACAAGGGTACGCCTACTACGTTAAGGAAAACCGATTGTGTTAAGAAAAAGCTCTTATGATAATGAATTTCGTATCGTTGATAAAGCATTGTGGATGACGTCACGAAGTTGACATGCATAAAATGGCGTGGACGACAATGCAATTTCATCTTCCAGATTTATAAATGGAGACACCTTTGTTTTGCATCAATAACGCATGCTTTTATATGTCTGGTTTGATCTAAATTTCCTAAAAATTGTCTTACCTTACCGTACGTTTATGATATGAAAATTACGTTAACTTTATATATGGTCTACATTTCGTTTATCTGTACGGTTATTGTCAAATTGAAATTACCTTACTTTACCGTATGTTTGTCTTGTTAATGGGAAATGAAATTCTCATACTGCAGTTCATTTGAAGACGAAGTTTATATATATATATATATATATATATATATATATATATATATATATATATATGTATATAGGTCAAGTATATGTTTTATTATTAAATACAGTGTTGATCATATTGCATTTTGAATTTTAAGTAAGGATATACTATAATCGTGTATAGTTGTGTTGATTTACTAATTATTTAAAGTCGTAAAGCTTTACGAGAAATATCGTTTTAGTTATTTTATGCTGAAATTAATCAAACATTTTGCTTTATTAAATATACATATAAACACAGCTGTTTAGTGTTATTCAGATTACCTATGGTATTAATGCACAACTTTCTCAATTTTTGTTGTATTTTAATTATTAAACCTAAAAAATTGAGTGGCCTCCAACGAGGAAAACAAACAGACGCTTTACTAATTATATCTATGGAAATATATAATAAAAAGTTAATAATAATTTTTAATTGCATATTTAACTTTGAACTTATTCGTTCATAACACAAACTTGTAATAATTGGCATATAATCCAACGTACTGTTTATACTGAATAATAGTTATTATACATTCTACCATTTGTGATTACATCACAAAATAACTTCTACGGTTATTATCGAAATTACATAGTTACCTTCTGCCTACGGTCAAGATTATTTACTATCACTATTGATTCCATCATCTGCCCATACCGATATACCTATCTATCATAATTAATTAATTAATTCCTGTTCCCATAGACTATTTGTGAACCTTCACCCTTGATTCCAGCAATCCATATTTAGTGGTAAACAAATTAGCAGGTATTTGATTGAGGTTGCACACATCCTACGATTTTAATGGTCAACTTACCCTTTCTACAAGAAAAAAATGTGTTTGTATATGTTGTAATCAGAGACACATTCACACCACGCACAAATACTAATGACTCGAAAAATTGTTTGGAAGACTAATTAATTATCGTGAGACAGGGGTGTATAATGAATAAGATAACTACAAACTGAATATTATGCAGGGTGAGTAATTAATTGCAGTTTGATAGTTAGTTTTAGGAGTGTTATCAAAGCATTTTGTTCGAAATTACCGGGTCGAAACCCAGTTAATGGTGGACGTCTAAGTGGGGAGGAAAGATATAGGTAGGCAGGTAAATTTATTTCAACTAGGCTATCCTTAAGGTCGAAAACACTGCAATTGGTTACCTCAGGCAGGTTTAGAACTCAGAGGTTCTGGTAGATTCGGATTTTCACTATACTTGGGGAAAGGGTAGGTTGACCAGTAAAATCATGTACTCTTAAACTACTACCTAATATGGGATGTGTGCAACCTCAACCAAATACCTGCTAATTTGTTTAAAAAACACTGCGATTGGTCACCTCAGGTAGGTTTAGAACTCAGAAGAGCAGTATAGTTCTGGTGGATTCGGATTTTCACTTTTCTTGTAGAAAGGGTAAGTTGACCATTAAAATCGTGGGATATGTGCAACCTCAATCAAATACCTGCTAATTTGTTTGCCACTAAATATGGATTGCTGGAATCAAGGGTGAAGGTTCACAAATAGTCTATGGGAACAGGAATTAATTAATTAATTATGATAGATAGGTATATCGGTATGGGCAGATGATGGAATCAATAGTGACAGTAAATAATCTTGAGCATAGGCAGAAGGTAACCATGTAATTTCGCTAATAACCGTAGAAGTTATTTTGTGATGTAATCACAAATGGTGGAATGTATAATAACTATTATTCAATATAAACAGTACGTTGGATTATATGCCAATTATTACAAGTTTTTGTTATGAACGAATAAGTTCAAAGTTAAATATGTAATTAAAAATTGTTATTAATTTTTTTTACATCAGTTCCTACATACATAAAGACAAAATTTACATCGATTGGGGCTTGAACCTTGATGGCACAGTTGGTTAGCGCGGTACTCTACCAAAGTACAGGTCTTAGGTTCAAATCCTACCCGAGGTAAACTTTTTATTTATGTATAAAGTTAATAATAATTTTTAATTACATATGCCAATTAATTTGGGTTCAGTTAAAATTAAACGTAGAGAATACTGATCCACGTGTTTTTCAATTCATTATATTTTTGGGAGAGATTATTTCTTATCAAATTAGATTCCAATTGTTAACACTAGATGTAGTAAATTTTTATTAAATTTATATAATTATGTTGTTAAATTAATTTTAATGTAGAAATCAGTTAAGTAAAGGTATATAACGAGGAGTGAAATAATTGTTTACATCCATACGATAGAAAATTACAATTTACTTAGAGAATACATAATAAAAATGATATACAAGAGTCAATGGCGTAACATAGGGGTTTTACTTACGGTAAATTTATGTGTATTTGCATAAGCTTTACAAAAATTGTGAATGTGGACTAAAATACGCTAGATCAAACTACGTAGTGTCAACTCCCCATATATATACATACATATATATATATATATATATATATATATATATATATATATATATATATATATATATATGTGTATATATATATAGAACACACACACACACACACACACACACACACACACTAATATTTATTGACATGAAAATTTGACACGAGCTTACTTAGAAAAGCCTGAAAGAAAATCAACAAAATACATTGAAACATTTAAATGCAAATTGTACCGACACTGCCTAATATTCTAAAATGAGTTTAATAATGAATAAGTTATAAACCATACAATTAGTTATTGTGTATTTTATTGTGCGTATTATTGCTATGTATTGAATTACCATATTAGGCAACAACAATTGAAAATCGCAGCTGAGTTCGCTAGATTCTAAACAAATTCAACATCAACATACTGTTTGTTACAAAACTGGTATTCCAAGACTAAATTGTTAAGTAAGTCGTACCTAAATTTGGTAATAATACAAAATAAATGCAATAAAATATATTGATATTTGTACAGTCCATTGTATACAATAACATATGCAAAAACATTATAAAAAATCAGTTATGTACTGCTAAGTGAGACAAAGTCAAGCTCAGCAACAATAAATTCAAAATTTATATTACAACATATTTTGACGTGTTATATTTAGAAACAATTAAAATGTGTTTACTGTAGAATACTTCTATGTATGGTAAATCTTAGTTAATAATATATAAAGAACAGTGATGTAATTAAACGTTTTAATCAAGCTAGAAGTGATTTGAGCAACACTAAATTCTAATAAATGCCTTACGATATTTCTATATGTTAGAATGGAAAACAAATATGGGCAAAAGAGTCTTTAAGCGTAATTCCAAATAATTAAAACGTTATAACGTCAATCACTGCTCCACGTATATTTCAAAAAAGGCGCAATTGCTGAACGCTTCATTAGAACTATTAACAATTATTTATGTTTTTGTGCTAAAGGCAGAATTGCTGAACGCTTCATTAGAACTATTAACAATTATTTATGTTTTTGTGCTAAAGGCAGATCCCTTTAGCTTCCAGGCAAATATACCATTTTAGAAGTAGTCACTTTTTTCTGTTAGTTGTTGGCTTTAGCGTATACATTACAAAACTGAACTACACCACCCGAATTCCTTTTCTTGTAAACAACCGTAACAATACCAGTTCAGAGTTCTAGTTTGTTTAATTAATTCAATTCTTGTCAGAACTTCTTATATTTAATTTCTTAATGTCACTGACAAATGAATTTCCTCTTACAGTTAAAAATAAGCCATGCGCACGCTACCCCCAATATCGACACATGCTCTCTCATTTTACCGATTCCATAAAAACACGAACCAAGTACCTCTATTTAAATTTATTCTAATAATTTCCTGATAAATAAATAAACCGGCGTTTTATATCTGTTATTTTAACTATAGAATTTTTAAGCATCTTAGAAGACGAGTTAAAAAAATTTATGAATGTTGTATAATTTTGTTGCGGAATATCAAAATTCGAATGGTTACGTGCTCATGGTTATGGTTTATTGTCAAAACGTTTATAATTAACTTAGAAATGCTGTTTTTAGAATTTAAGTTGTTGTTAGCTGATATGCAAGCGTATTTTACCTTAAATGTAAATTAATTGATTAATTAATTACTGTTCCCATCCACTATTTCTGAATTTTCACTCCTAAAAATCTATATTTACTGACAAATTGACAAGTTCACGATTTTACTGGATAACTTGCCCTCTCCCCAAGTATAGTGAAAATCCGAATCCACCAGCATCCTATACTTCTCCTCTGAGTTCTAAAAGTACCGCAGGAACTGTGCCTCATTTTGAGGTGACCTACCTATATTTTTCAACGGAATTACTCTACTACAGAGAAAGAGTGTCTGGTTATTTTATGGACCATTCAAAAATTTCGACTGTTCATTGAAGCTTCTCATTTCACTGTGATTACCGATCACCATTCACTTATTTGGTTAATTCAAGTACAAAATGCTTCTGGTCGTTTAGTTAGATAGGATTTACGATTAGAACGATATAACTTCACTATAATTCACACTAAAGGTAAAGAACATGCCTTGATCTCTTATCTCGTTCTGTTGGTAGCGTCGAACTTACTACTACTTTGATTATTTCGCCGATTAAAGATCCTTGGTACTTAAATCTTCTGTCGTGTTTCTTCCTCTCCTAGAAAATTTTGTTCACGGTGTGGGAAGGATGGAAACGTATGCGTATTTCACCTCTTACCAAATCCTTCTCTGATGTTTATTCCCTCTCTCTACTGACGACAATATCTTTCTCATGTTTGGTACTCAGTACATCATTAGTGATAATGGCATACAATTTCGGAGCAAGGAATTCACTCAACTTTGTGCCGAATATCGCAGTACTATTCTCTTTAATGCTGAATACCATCCACATGCAAACCCTGCCAAATGAAATAATCGAGGTCTTAAACCGATATCTTCTTACATCAATCAAAATCATCGTATGTGGATATAAATATGTACTTTTTGGAGATCTTTCAGGTCCTCCTTCTCCTGGTTCTAATCTTTCTGATCTAGATCGAACGATACAAAGCTTACTCAATTTGAATACGTTTGTCTGAACGTCAATAAACGGCTTACTAAAGCTTATCAATGTCGAGCTACTCGTTAAAATTTTCAACGAAGATCCCTCAAATTCTCTTTGAATGAGCATAAAAACGTAATTTTATACTCCCTGACCCTTCTCGCCACTTCAATGCTAAACTTGCACCCAAATTTGTTGGATCATCATAAATTAAAAGATGATTCTGGTAAATCTTTATTAGTGTACCATGTCAAAGATTTGAAATCTGATCGTTCTGTTGATTCTTCTACTGATTCATATGCTTCTGTAAATCTAGCAATTAAGTGACTGCATCGTCCTAACTTGCTTCCTTGTCATCCTCGGCGTCAAAAATATCGCAAACGCTGTCTAGACATGTCTGACAGTTTTCCTGAAGTCGATCTTTACACTTACTTAAAGTTCTCTCTTATTAACATTAACATATTTAAGTATGCATTCTGTCATGTCGCTTTGCTCGCTGTTATCGTTTCTTGCTTATGTTAATTATTTTTTTCTGTTCTTTTTTACCCGGCTTTCCATTTTTCGTGGAGAGGGGGGATCTTTTACACTACGTAGTTTGATCTAGCGTATTTTAGTCCACATTCACAATTTTTGTAAAGCTTATGCAAATACACATAATTTTACCGTAAGTAAAACCCCTATGTTACGCCATTGTCTCTTGCATATCATTCTTATTATGTATTCTCAACTAAATTGTATTTTTCTATTGTATGGATGTAAACAATTATTTAACTCCTCGTTATATACCTTTACTTACTGATTTCTACATTAAAATTAATTTAACAACATAATTATATAAATTTCATTAAAATGTATTACATCTAGTGTTAATAATCGGAATCTAATTTGATAAGAAACAATCTCTCCCAAAAATATAATGAATTGAAAAACACGTGCATCAGTATTCTCTAGGTTTAATTTTAATTGAAGGGCCCAAATTAATTGGCATATAATCCAACGTACTGTTTATATTGAATAATAGTTATTATACATTCCACCATTTGTGATTACATCACAAAATAACTTCTATGATTATTAGCGAAATTACATGGTTACCTTCTGCCTACGCTCAAGATTATTTACTGTCACTATTGATTCCATCATCTGCCCATACCGATATACCTATCTATCATAATTAATTAATTAATTCCTGTTCCCATAGACTATTTGTGAATCTTCACCCTTGATTCCAGCAATCCATATTTAGTGGTAAACAAATTAGCAGGTATTTGATTGAGGTTGCACACATCCCACGATTTTAATGGTCAACTTACCCTTTCTACAAGTACAGTGAAAATCCGAATCCACCAGAACTATACTGTTCTTCTGAGTTCTAAACCTACCTGAGTGACCAATCGCAGTGTTTTCGACCTTAAGGATAGCCTAGTTGAAATAAATTTACCTGCGTACCTATATCTTTCCTCTCCACAGTCTTAGACGTTCACTATTAACTGGGTTTGGACCCGGTAAGAAAGCCTTTTTAAATCGATTTAATTATCTAACAATAAAATATAAACCCGCCATTCACTGGGTCTCGACCAATTGAAGGAGCTTTTTTGGCTTAGAACATTTAATTTCGAACAAAATGCTTTGATAACATTCCTAAAACTAACTATAAAACTGTAATTAATTACTCAACAGATAAGAAATGTTTTTATTTACCTAAATAATACCGTGAAACTAGCGCCCTTCTGGAGCAACGTCGAAATAAGCTTCAAGTTCGCAATTCTCACCACAAAACCCAACACTACTAATTTCCATATTCATGTTATCAAAACTTTCTCAATTATTGAGAAATTTCGTAGTAAAATTTATACCTGCAACACCTTGTATCTCTTAAACCAGCGACATTCGTATAAGGCATGATATAAGGCGTGATGAACGTAATATTTTGGTGTTTAATACCTCCAGCTTAGTGTTTTATATATATATATATATATATATATATATATATATATATATGTATTAATAGAAAACGCACTAGCAATTTGAACACACGAGATGACGCCCAAAGACTATCGAGTACATAGAGATTGGCGTTAAGCAGAGTGAAGGAACTACAAGCAGCAATAAAACCTGAAAAGACAACAGCGAAACTTTCAAAACAAAGAAGAGAAAGGAAAATAAATAGTGTGGAGGAACTAAAAGTGGCCTTTATAAATAAGCAGAATGCAACAGTGGGTGTCAGTTCAATCCAAATAATAGTGAGGGGTATATATATATATATATATATATATATATATATATATAAAGATGATATTTATAATGCTAATACCATGATTAGTTGGATATTGGCTCAGAGTAAAAGGTTACATTAAACATAAAGTAATTACATTGGAATTGATTAAGCATATATGTAAAGCGCAAGTTGCAGAAGTTCAAAGTAATATAAATCTAAGTACAAAGGTGATTATGACATGTTGTTAGCTAGTTAATTCAAATTTCACAAGTATTAAATTATCATGACTGAACAATATTATTTTCATGTTAATAGTTTCCGAGCATTTTCGGAAGTGTAAAGTAGGTGGTTAATTCTATAAAATTCATGTAATCCATATGAATAAGTAGATTCTACTCTGGTAACATAATATTCTAAAACAAAAAAAAAACAAATAATGTGTTAATAACTTACATATCAGTGTGTATAGAAAGTGTTACAACTTAAATTAACATTATGGATGTAATTTAAGTGTAAAAATTGAGAAACCAGGTTATGTTGATTAAGAACATAGATGTTGAGATGGAAGTTTTCAAAATAAACCATAAGTGTGTTAGAAACTGGTGTATCCTGATGTGTTTTGGGTTATAGAATCCATTTCTGTTTATAGTTTTCCTGTAGGAAGTAGAATAAGTTAGTTGTAAGTAAATTTGTATATGAAAATTTGCATATTTGTTGAAATTTAGGTAGATTAAGAATTTTAAAAGGAAGTCTGATAAATGGGGTATCGATAGAAAGGAAATGTTGTGTAGAATTAAAAATAATTATGTTTTCAAGATCTGTTCCCATATAAGAAAGTTATGTGTAAAATTAGTAATTAACAAATTTCTGAAAACTGGTTAGCCAATCAGAATTAAGCTTTGTTATGTCTGTATAGACAAAATACTGTAATTTGATTAGTTGTTAAGCAAGAAAAGCACAGGAAGTTGGTATATTTCTTTCTCATTATCTGTTAATACCTCAAAGTGAGAACATGTAGCAAATTCAAATTTAAAATAAATTGTGTTTCCTATAACCTACAATAATGCAAGTATTAAACAATTGAAATTCTAAAATTGTCATAAGTTAGGTTAACGTGAATATTTGTCCGAGTGATGTGGTATCCTTAAACAATTGAAAGTAAATTATGTAAATCAATTTTTTCGATTAATATAAAATCATTATAACGAAATTAACATGGTGTTATCATTTTAATGGAATTAAAATTAAAAAGTTTCAATTAAATAAAAATCGAATGCAGATAAAATTATTGTATCTAATGACACAATAACCTTAAATTAAATTATTATATTTGAAAATATAATAAATAAAATCAAAGTGCTTCTGAAAAGTGTCGAAGAAAATATTTATGCAGCATACCTGTATATGCGTATGCTGTAGATCTTCCACCGTTGGATCAATATCATTTATGGAATTCGAATTACTTCTGATTTGAATATTGGAACATCAATATTGAAAATTGGAACAGCTGAAAGAATGCAGATATAAATGTGAGTGTACGAATCTTATATTTGTATTCGAGGTTACGTTGAATATTATTATTGTTTATCACCTATGTGCATGTGTGTAAAGGATTTAGGTAAATTATATACTAGTCTGGAAATAGTAAAACCATTCAGTAATTTTATAGTGATTCAATATTATTTTAAAAAGCAAAAGATACTTACCGTAAATATATCTTTGTTATTGTTTAATCATGATGAAATATGTGCACAAATTCAGGTCAATGATAATTGCCTGCGCGCAACATGTTATATAATTACAGGTGATACAAGGTGTTTGAATAAAGTTGAGAATATACAATTCCAGATTTATTTTAAAATCACAATTGATTTTATTTTTGGCAAAAGAACCTAATGTACTCGATAGTCTTTGGGCGTCATCTCGTGTGTTCAGATTGTTAGTGTGTTTTTCTATTTCTATAGCTTGTAGTAATCTTTTTGTTAAGTGTTCCTCGCCAGCTGTTCTTTTCGTTTCATAATAATTTATTCCGTGTTTAGTGTTTTGTACATATTGTGCTAAAGATGAAGTATTTTTCTTCACTGCTAATCTGTGTTCCTCTACTTTTGCGTTGATACGTCCATTAGTCCGGCATATGTAGACACGATCACAATCTCCACATGGAATTTTGTAAATACCTTGGTCTTCCAAATTAATTTCTGTTTTTGGATTGGGAAGAACCATGCCAATTTGCTTGTCAGTTTTAAATATCGTTTCTATTTTACGTTTTCTTAATATTTTACTAATCTTGTCCGTTGTTCCCTGGACAAATGGTAGTAATATTTTGGTTATTTGCTACCCGCCCTCTTCTTTATCTTCCTTCTTCGCTGGTTTAAATGTCTTAGAATGCCCTTGTTTCTATATCCATATTGCGTATCAACGCAAGAGTAGAGGAACACAGAAAAGCAGTGAAGAAAAATACTACTTCATCGTTAGCACATGTGCAAAACACTAAACACGGAATAAATGTTAAGGAAACGAAAATAATAGCTGGCGAGGAATACTTAACAAAAAGGATAATACGGCAAGCTATAGAAATAGAAAAACACACTAGCCATCTGAATACATGAGATGTCGTCCAAAGACAGATATGTGTACAAAAAAAATCGTGGACATTTTGAAGTCCTTTTATGACTTTAAGGTTTAAATTATTTTGTTACTGTTATCATATTTTTTTCTATAAATTCTGTTAGTCTGTTCTATTTTAATTCGTTAGTAGTACAAATTGATTCTAATGTATTTATTTTAAATTGTTTTTTCTCAATTTATTTTGTTTCGGTTTCATGGCACATGCTATTTTGCTAAGTACATAAAAATTATGATTTTTATAAATTTTGAGATAAAGAGAGATAAAAATTCGGCAAACCATACATTTTTGAAGTCAGAAAAAAACAATTAATTTAATGGGTCCATAGCCATCTATGATTGCCATTAAAAAAAAAGTAAGTTTGGGTAGTAGCTCAAAACATATTAACGCAAAAAAATTTCTACCGATTTATCGTATTTAGTTTAAACGTTTTTGAAACTTTTTTATTTTAAATATTGTATGAATAATGAGCGCTTAAAAATATGGACGATTTTTAGTATTTTTCGAATATCTCAGTAGGCTGACAAAATTGTTACATTTTCTGATCGGCAATAGATTCCCCTTTTAATGCTGCACAACTTTGCTAATTTAACTGATTCTATAGCTTTTATAATAACAAGAGTTACCCATAGACCGTGGGTAGATCTTAGACACCCTGCATATATATATATATATATATATATATATATATATATATATATATATATATATATGGTTAATTTTAGGCTACAGCGAGTGTAGAATGCCATACCTTTGTTTCTGACAACTGCTGCTGTTGTCTCCGACTATGAGTACAAAAACGAGGTTTCGGCAAAGTCCCGCTTGTTATCTTCGAATTCTCTTCTACTCCTTGACTTCCTTGTGTGAAGATATTTGGCGTGTATTGAAGTTATGTTCCTGTTTCTCAATTTCGATGGCCTCTTGTCCCTTTTTGTCGCGTTTATGATGTTGGCCATCACCCAGATAATTTTTGGCGTTTGAAAATACCAGTATCATAACCAACATCAAAAACGCGACAAAAAGGACCATCCGAGAAACAGCGAAATTGAGAAACAGGAACTGAACCTCGCCACACGAGACGATCTTCAAAGATTGCCCAAAGATTGTAAGTTAATACTCGCCAAATATCGTCACACAAAGAAGTCCTCACCCTCGCAGGAGTCGTGTATATCAACAGCGTCCACAACAGAAAGAACAGCAGGTAACACCGAGAAAACAAAAAAGGGCAAAGTAGCCGAAGTAAAAGTGGTGAAAGTATACAACACCAGATATAAACAGGAGACCCGACAGCAGGACATCAGTTCCATTCGATTAACATGAAGCCGCGCCAAGCAGTTGAAGAAAACCTGGAAATGGCAAATAGGGACTTTGCCGAAACATGGTTCGTGTATTGACAGGAGTTAGAGACAGCAGCAGACGCGAGACGACACTCAGAGAAACAACAGTATTGTATATATATATATATATATATATATATATATATATATATATATATGGTCACTCAGAAAAAAGGGGTCAACACTAATCCGGAGATATTAGACACCAAAATATTACGTTCATCACGCTTTATATCATGTCTTATACGGTTGTCGTTGGTTTAAGAGATACAAGGTGTTGCAGGTTTAAATTTTATTCTGAAATTTCTCAATAATTGAGAAAGTTTTGATAACATGAATCTGAAAATTGGTAGTGTTGGGTTTTGTGGTGAGAATTGCGAACTTGAAGCTTATTTCGACGTTGCTCCTAAAGGGCGCTAGTTTCACGGTATTATTTAGGTAAATCAAAACATTTTTTATCTGCTGAGCTACGCTTAAAAAAGTTAAAACGAAAACAACGTTCAATTCTACATAAAAAAGGTACTCTTGTTTAGGTCGCGTAACTTTATCGGTTTCTGAGTTTTTTGCATTTAAAAGTTTCCTCTTCTTTATCGACTGTGATAGATTTTGGAGTACCATGGATACTTTTTGGTCGAAAAGTTCCATATTCGCCTAACCGGTTGTAAAGTAGTCTGAATAATTTATAATTAGGTTACAATCTATTTGGGTACAATTGTACATACATATCTTCGGGCTGCCGCATGTCCGTTAAAGTTAGCCTCAGCAAAAACACAAATTAGATAACACATTTCCCTGTTGGAAAAATTATTATGTCGTGGCATTTTTTTATCACTAGCTAATGATTTTATACAAATAATATATCACACGCAGGTAAAATACACTAATACTTATTGACATGAAAATTTGACATAAGCGTAGAAAAGCAATCAGCGGCTGAGTGAAAATCAACAAGATACATTGAAACCTTTAAATGCAAATTGTACCGACACTGCCTAACATTCTACATTGTGTTTAATAATAAAATACTGAACTCTATCCCCTAGGATGCTAGTCGAGGAAATTTTATTAAACAAGTTTAACATTAATCATTATAATAAATTAATGATGGCACAACGTGCTGAAGTTGTAATCAAATACAGTATAATGCATTAATGCAATTCATCTCAAAATATTTCATGGGACTTAAACGTGGGGATAATTATAATTATGTTAATAAATATAAATTAAAACATTGTAAGAAATTTATGAATTTCACGGATGTCAATTTTATTAAAATTACATCGTAATATATATATATATATATATATATATATATATATATATATATATATATATATATATATATATATATAGACGTTATAGACGTTAAGTGGGTAATATATTCAAAATACCATTCAGTTCGATATGCTTTCTAATAACAGGGTTATGCACTACAAATTTATACCGATATGTAATATAACCGCCGTGCGAGTAATATGAGAAAGACAAACAAAGTTGTGCGAATTAATCCTTTCGGGGGTGTATGAGCAAACTATATAGTGACCAAATCATTATTTGTCATGCAAGGAGCTCCTATTTAGTTATTACAGTATAAACAAATTTATTTGTCTGTTGATAACATTAGCATTTAATTAATTAACGACGTCCAATTTCCACAGGAAGATCTCTTGGTAACCTAGGATGATAATTTAGAATTTAGTTGTCAATACACTATCTCGTAAGCAATGTTATGTTGAAATTTCTTTAAATAACCACCGTTAGTACTTGTACGACATTGGGCATTGTCCGATTGTTATTAACATTTTTCGTTCTTGCAGAGAACTCAACATGTGACGAAACGAAAAATGATAACCTCGATTTATTTATGATTTGTATGATTGTTGATAACACTTAGAAATGATCGAACACGTGATGGGCAAAATGTGTAGAGATGTGTAGGTAAAATATAACTGCTGTATGACCTATTTTTAGAAAATGGAATTTATGCTTCAGTGATACAATGATTTTTATTCATATCATCAGAATAATCATACAAACGATTCACATTTTTAATTATAATGTTCATAACTAAATGATTAATCAGAGTTTTATTTAAATAACTGCAACCCTCTTCTCTTAATTTTAGTGTGTTTAATGATTGTTTTTTTCAGATATCAAACATATACGGTGGTGAGACTTTTTAATTTACACCCATTTATTACCGCTGTTGCCGAGAGTCTTCCAACCATAAAACAAGAATCCAGTAATACTGAATTACAAACACCAACATCAACTGTCATACAGAATCTTCCAATAAAAAATAAGGATACACAGGAACTAAATTTGCAATGTCCAAAATGTGATAAAATTTCTCCCTCAAGATATGCATTACGTAAACATATTATTTATATGCATGAAAAGAAGTTTACACATCCATGTAAAGAATGTGGAAAATTGTTCAGACGTCCTTATGAAGCAAAAAAGCATGAAGCTACACATAAGCCAGATAGAGAAACTTATAAGTGTGCTATTTGCGGTGAAGTGTACCGAAGCAATTGCTACTTACTTCAACATAAAAATTTCAAACATTATGGTATACATAATTTTAAATGTGAAAAATGTGAACAAACTTTTATTTTTAAAAAACACTTGGATGTACATTTTAAAAAAACACACTTAGGCGTAGCTTTTACCTGTTTGGAATGTGGTAAACGGTACAAGGATAAAATTTCTTTTAATGATCATGAACGTACTCATTTATCTGATTACGAACCATTCAAATGTCCAATGTGCAATGCCCAATTATCATCAACTTACGCGTATAAGAAGCATATAAAAAGGCACAATCAAATAAAAGAAATAAAGCAATTTGTGTGTTATACATGTGGAAAGCAAGTTTCATCCTTAGGTAGCTTCAAACAACATTTAAGATTGCACCAAGGAGAAAAGCCCTTTAAGTGTTACGATTGTAGTAAAGCATTTTCAACAAAGCAAGCATTGACAGTGCACATTATTGTTCATACAAAAGAGAAACGGTTTAGCTGTAATTTATGTTCCAAACGCTTTACCCAACAAAGTACACTTACTATCCACATGAGACAACACACTGGAGAACGTCCTTATAAATGTAACATATGCGAGAAATCATTTGTGTCAAAAAACATTTTAACAGCACATATGAAATCACATGGTTTATGTCCAAAAGGAATTGAATCCAAATCTACGTAAAGATTTTGTAGCAAATTTAAAAAATAGACTGTTTAATTTCTTTTACAAGTATCACACATACCATTTTGTTTACATTTAGTTGTAATTTTAAATTAAAAAGATGCACATTTTCAGTCATTAATTTGTTGTTATTTCTGGATGAGGCTTATGTTTTCTTTGTAATTTATGACTTACGTTTGCTAATAAATTCTACAGTACATTTAATTTTTTATAATATTGTGATATGTCAAAATAATTTCATAACACTTGTTTCATAGGACTATCGATCAGGGAGTGATCTGTAATGTGAAGAGTATGGTGAAACCTTACTCATACAAGTATATTATTAATTATTATATTACATAAACACATATTAGTTCAGGATGTATAGCTTTTGGAGTCAAAAAATTTATTCATAACATCTAACGACTGATTTCCTTACCTAAGACAGTGCCTTATCACCGGAAACAAAGTCTCCAAAATCCCCGCATTGGAAAATTACAAGTTTAATGTAACCTACTAGGAAGTGACATTAGCGTTCACGGCCCCAAGGGGTCACTGATTATGGTTGAAACGTATTATTTTTTGAAAAAACAATTTTTTGAACCCGGAAATGACAATTTTTCGAATATATATTTTGAGATGATTAGAATTAGGCATAGTAAAAGGGCTAGAGTTTATTGAGTTTGAAATTCTGTACAGTATGCAAGTTAGATAAATTTGTGAAAGTGTACAGTTTGTTTTCAATGAGAAAGTAGTTACGAGTAACGAGTGCAAAATTATGGTTTTGATGTGACAAAACAGGCTTTGTGGGGTTTGCACAAGGTTGTTTTATTCATAAAAGCATTGAGCTATACCAGTAGCATGTGAGAAAGGTCAACACGATTCATATTAATGGGTACGATTAGTTTCGTGTAACATATTTATGTAATTTCGCATTTTATTCAATGAATTTTAGCATTTTGAACACATATCAGATATTGATCACATGGAGTATGATAATTATAATATGTAGAATGTATAGTATTAGGTACAATGCATAAACTATTTGAAATATGAAAGAAAGGGTATGGTACGAACATAGTATATTTGTAATTCAAAGACAAAGTATATAAAACGTGCATAAGAAGTGATAGTGACTTAAAAACATAATTAAGAACATGAACAACAATTGTGCAGTGTGATATTTAATATAAAATTAAAAATTTTATACAAAAATTGACAAAATAGTTAAACAATGTGAAATGACAAAATTAAGAACTATGGAGTACAAGTGAACAGTATTGGTGTTAGAGACAGATATAAGAACACATTTTATGAACATTTCAAGTGTTATAGACAGTTATTACACAAATTAAAAGTAAATTTATATTAAGTTAGGTTAAGTATTATTTGTAATAATTTCACAAAATTACAGTTTTTATAGGGTAAGATAAGTTTAAAATAAATTATAAAAACATTTAATAGTAGGTTTCCCTCATTTCAACAAGGAATTTAACTATAAATATGTAATATAAACTACCTAAATATTAGATGTGAAGGTGGAAATTTTGTAAAATTTAAATAAAATGGGTTGAAGTAGTATTCTGATACAGTTTTTATGTGGAATTTGAATATGTAATTAGTTTAGTTGTAGGATGTAAGATTATTTTGATATTGGTAAATTTAGATTATAAGTTGTTAAAATGAAAATTATCGAAGTAAAATAGGGCTTGTGAGATGTCTTTTTATGCGGAATTTTGCTCGGATTCCAAATCTGTAATTAAAAACCATATCCGAATTGTTTTGAAAAAGATATAGCATGTTTTAGTTAAGTTTAAAATTTTGTTTTATACCAATCAGAAGCTAGAATCTTTTGTGTGTAATGTAGAGCAAAAATTGAAAAATTGGTATCTAAGAAAAAAGTATAAAAGGAATTGCTTCTGATCGTTTGCTCTCTTGCCCTCTTGTTTTTTTATAAATGTTTACGACTAACAAGTCATAGTGTTAGTGTTATTTGTGTTAACATGTAAGTAACCATTCTCGTAAACATTATCGGATTTGAAACGCGATCGACGTAGAGTTAAGATATCAGAAACAATTGTTTTAACCTATAACTAAAGTTAAAAATAAGGTTACCGATCACAATTGTCGATAAAATTGTAATTGTTTCGTTTTTCAAGATCGTGTATAAACATCGGGTGATGTGCAATTTTTTGTGTTAATAAATTTCTTCAATTATTTTAGATTCGATGTTTATTTTGTTGACAGTGATTAAGATCATAAAATAAATTTTCACTTCATAACAGATTCTAAAATAAAGGTGCAAGTGAATACAAAATCTATATAAAATTAAGATACAAAATTAAATCCGAGAAATTATTAAATAAATAATACAACATTTTAAAAACACAAATAAAATAAAGTGCTTGTCTGAAAGTATTTGAGCATTGTAAGTACATCGTATTTACCACTTGAAGAACAGTTATTTGATTTGAATGAAATTATGGAATGTTAAGCAGCATATTTGGGACAGCAAAGCAGTATCACCGATTTATGAAAGGAAGTCGACGTCCAATGTTTAATGTGGAGCAACCTGACATGACCATTATTTGGAATTTGCAGCAACACATGTGAGTTGTATTTCTCTATCATAACCCTATTGCATTGATTTTTTTTTTTGATGTCCTGTATTTATTTTTTTTTTTCGATAATGTATAAATGTTTGTACGAATACACGTGTCAATATCTGAATAGTAAATGATTCAGTGTTGTTATACAATTAATAAGTTTACCTCAAACAAAATTAAAATTGTACTCAATAATTTAGATCAATTGCAGAAATTTTTGACAGGCTACATTTATTTCAGTATTAAGTACGCAACGCATGCGTAGTTTGTGCAGATCTCAATAAAGTTGGTTTCACATTGTAACTGTTTATTATAAAATACAATTTGATCATTTCCATGAATATTCCAGGATTTAATTTATTTTGCCAACGATCAATGTTTATTACAATTGAACCCTATCCCCAAAAGAGATTTTGAGTTAGTACGACGAAATCATATATATATATATATATATATATATATATATATATATATATATATATATATATATATATATATATATTAAATTTATTATTACAATAAGAACCTTATCCCCATTTAGTAAATTAAGTATTTAAAATAAATAATATTTTTGTTTTTCGAACGCTTAGTAGCCAGTACAATATATATATATATATATATATATATATATATATAATATATATATATATATATATATATATATATATATATATATATATATATATATATGAAAAACAAAATGAAATTACTTTAGACGCCATCTGGGTCGTCGGGGTCTTCTTCATTTCAATGAGGCAATACTGTGTATATGTGTACATGTGTATCTGAACAATTCAAACATTGGGCACTTCTTTTAAAGAGAGGTGCGGATGAACGTCGCTGCAAAGGTGTTATGGTTTTCTTCTCCTGCAATAAAATTCACATAAACAATACAAAAAATGACGTTTGACTATGTTTATATTACTACTCACCTCATTTAATAGTTTGGTTTTTGGTGTACCGCTTTCTGCATGACACATGCACAGTCACTGATTCGCAGTTTTTCAAAAGTGTCAGTACCCCGTCTTTCTTCTATAAACTAACTCTCCATAGTGTAGCTAAACCTTGCGTCACTATGGCAGTTTCCTTCTGTAATACCCGCACACTTCAGGAGAATGCAACGCTCCATTTTGACTCATCAAAACTACAATTTAGATCACACAAGGGTTATATTAATTTTCTTTGGTTTTTTTTTATAATTAGTTAAAAAGAAGAGACTTGAATTTTTGGTTTGGCTCCGGGTTGGGTTTTGCCTATTTTAAGAAAGGAAAACACTGCTTCGGTAATTTTCGGAGCTTCGTCTGTCTGCTCACCAGACTCTTGTCCGAAGCCGCCCGCATCAAGGCGGTTCACGCGTGTGCACTGACTACAAATTTACAGGTTCATTAGCGCGCCCTTGGGACTGTGAACGCTAATGTCACTTTATAGTAGGTTACATTAAGATTGTAATATTTCAATTGGCTTCTGTAAATTTCACAATGCGGGGATTTTTGGGGACTTTCTTTCCGGTGATATCAGTCGTCAGATGTTATGAATTAATTTTTCTGGGGTTTCGGCGTATTTTTCGGTACCCGAATATGAGTACAAGCCAGTTACTAAAACCGCATTTAGATTATGCAACAAGTTGTAAAACAACGTGTTTTAAAACTGTTGTGAATCCTAATGAAAAATGTTGTAGAACTGACCTGATTTAAACCAATTTTCGTGATTCTGTTCCAGTCCGGAGTCTGTAAAGATCAAACAAAATGTTCGACATGTTTTCAAACTTGTTGCAAAATCTTAGCGTGAGTCGTGGTATAGTATCGTGAGTACCAGTAAGGTGATGGGCGCCACGGAGTAAAAATCGGTGAGCGCGTTTACATCTAGTTTTTATTCGCTGAACTAGGGCAAAGTGGGGACAAACAGGTGTTTTTAAACTCATTGACTCTTGCCGCGAAAGAGAGCGTCTGTGGGATCCTACACACAAAAAATTCAAATTTCGCAATAAAAACCATGGCACATGGACAGAGTTAGATGAAAAGTTTGGTCTTGAAGAGGGGGAGTGTGAGAAGAAAACAATTAATCAGTTGAATAGAGAATGTAACAGAGTAACTCAATCAGGAAAAGTAGCAGGAGGAGCAAGGAAATCGACGTACTTTAAGCATCTTTTGTTTCTTAAAGATAAAAACAAACCACGCATTCATTAAACAGCGGAATTCCTACTGATGAAAAATAGTCAGGTAAGTTTATTTTTAATTTTACTAGAAAACGTTTTTTATTGTTATTGCGAATACAATTATGATAATGTACACTTACATGCCCGAAATCCCTACTTCGTGAACATTTCTCCAATTTTAACAGATGTCTAGTATTTGTGTTGCCACGGAAGTTTGCCAGTGTTACTAATAAAATATGAATTAATTTGTGGCAACCTTTGTTAAAAAATGTTCCTTGTGGAATCCATCCTCCAGGTATCACTTCTCCAAATTGTTCACAATCAGACGTTCTAGGTAGATTGTAACGTTCAGATCGATCACCTTTTTCCATGAAATTGTGAAAATATGCAGTAATAAGCACAACTTTCGCGACTTTCTCTGATTCCAAAATCAATGGGTTTCAGAGTATTCGGAAAGCTATAAATATTCCAAAAATGTTCTCGACAACCATTCGAGCTCTGCTAAGTCTTCGGTTTTCTGAATCTTTTTCATGTGTCGAGAGGTACGGCTTCATTGCGTGTGGCAGTAATGGGAACGCAACATCAACTACGAACACAATAGGTGTAAGTTTTTTCTCTCAGGTAAATCTCGAACGGTAGGTAGATTAAATTTCCCTGGCAACCAACATTGACGTAGTTAAAACAGTAATTAGCATCAAGAACTGCCGTGAGGAAAGTACTAAAGTAACCTTTATAATTGAAATAATCACTTCTACTTCCAATAGGTGCTTGTAACTTTACCTGTTTTCCGTCAATACTACTTAAACAATTGGGGAAAGTTCACTTTTGCTGAAAATCTTTGAGTACTTGCGAGCGTGCGTGTGTGTGCGTGTGTGTGGGTGGGGTGGGCGTGGATGTAGGGGTGTGTCGGTTATCTGGGTGTCGGTTCGCGCGCGTTTGTGTGCGAGGGTGCGAGCGGCGTGCGCGCGCACCGTGTAAGTCTCCCTCTGCTCGTCCAAGATCGGGAAGGAAGACATCGCAAACAAATATCAATACAAATAAAATAGCAGAAAAAGCGTACAGTGTAATGAATTGTCTTATTAATAAAATAGGCGAGTATGATGTTTATGGAGAGAACGTGGCATTTTCTTTACGCAAATTTAGTAAAATTGCTGCAAACTACGCCAAGTTTGAAATTAATAAAATTCTGTATAATGCTGAGTAGGTCAATTGACTAACCGTCAGGGCTTTTAACTTCGTTTAGCACTTCATCTGGACACAGCGCTTATTTAGCATCTTACAGTGGTTACAGTGAAAACCAAATCTAGCCTGGCAACACGTGACATACAAAATCACCTTCAGCGTACTCCACCAATGCGATATCTTCCGTATTCGTAAAAAACATCTAACATTTTATCTGATGGTCAAGAACACTATGAAGCACCAACGGTACCACCTACTGAAGACGAATCACCATCTTTAGTGAAATTACTATAGGCGTTAATAGTCTTTAAATTTCAAAATAAAAGAATCTTTACTGAGATATGTCAAAATTTCTTACCAGATGACTGAAAATGCGGAAAATATTTCTTTTATCAAGGTTCAAAATTCAGCTTCTGGACGACTCGGACTCCCAGCAGGGTAATTCATGTAATAAAAGTGACAATTTATCAGAAGGTATATTCGAAATATCGACCAAACTGCAATAAAATTTATGTTACGATTTCTCAAAGCACTAATGATCAGTATTTTAGTTCTGATTCAGATTGTTGGACAATCATTACCGTAGATATTATCCATTATTTCTCTTGTAATCCCCTGTGTCAAAGTATTGATCTAAATTTTAAATTATACACCATAAAATGAGAACCAGGACAAGATTATTTTTTACAAAACTTAATAGAGATACCATTAAAGAGATTGGTTGATATTTTCAGAATCTACCGGCAGGTTATACGGTTATATATGTATGTCTTTAAAACCTGACCACGCAGTGAATGTAAAGCTAAACCAGTTTCAGACAGGCTTTAATGGCAATCCCAGAATTGCAAATTACGAAGTGTCGAAGAATCATTATGTTGCTGTTTCTGCTTTATTGAATTATCGATAAGGAACTTGGCATTGTCAGAGAAAACGGAAGCACATATTGGACAGCGGTTTTAGAATATTTGAAAAATCCTTCCCAATTAACTTTTTTATCCAAGAAAATAATTCCTATCAAAACTTTTTCCTAGATATCTCCGCAACTACATTCCTCCCTTGTTTATAAATCCTATCAATTGCGAACGCCTCTTCCACTTCCGTCCAGTTTTCTCTATAAATACCCATTGCCCGATTTCCAAATCATTTCTTATTTGTATGTCTATTCTTACGGATATTTTCTCGTGTCCTCCTTTGCGTTTAGATTATTGATCCTGTCTGCTCGATTTTGCTTTCTGATACCCGTACCTGCTATTTACTGTCCCCCCCCAGCTTCCTGCTATTAACTAGCCCCTAGCCCTGATTACCTAATCACATATCCTCTCAAAATAGTGAACCGAAATATCATTCTTATATTTCCCGGTGTACGTACCCGAGGAGTATATAAGGAATTATTTAGTACCGTTTTTTGCCAGCGTGGGTTTCGGTCTCGAAAGGAAAGTAATAGTGTGCGGGGACCAATATCCCTTCCTTCAGAGAGCGATCTCGTGAAGGACAACATCGTTTCTTCTTCCTTCCAAATCCAGGGTACTTTCTATCTCGGGTTGGTAATTCCTGAAGTATAAAAACGTTCCCTACATGTTTATCCGTTCACCGCTCCCCCTCGCACTCCCTTATAGAAGCGATACATATAACGCAAAAATGTACCCGTATTAAAATTTTACCACCAGAAAATTCATTAACCATACATACTCTCATCTTCAATTTGCCTCTTCCCATGTACTCCAGCCCGGTCTTATCCGCCCACCTAGATAACTAAATCCACCAGCCACCTCTACCGCCTCCATACCGTTAAATTCCACTATTCATTAAAAATCCCAATACTTTCATTTACATGAACATCGAATACTTTAATTAATACTCCATTAATCCTGGCATTTGTACATAAAGCAACCAAAATTATAACTTACCGGCACTGTTGATTGTTCCTTGCACGTGTTATTTAATTGCATGTTTTAGTAACTTTCCGTAAGGCGATTAGGGTCGCCACGAGCGGGAAATTCAAAGAACGAACCCAGAGAAAACCACGAAAACCATATTTATAAGTATTAATTTAAACATTTACACATTAACCCACAGAATAAACCTATTCAATTTTTACTTATTAGTAAAATATTTTATACAGCTGTAAACAAGCAGGTACAAGAAGAACAATAGAGGTAATTAAATTTTTGTCAAAGGAGGGCTTGTTTTTCGAGGAGATAACGAAACACATGGTGATTCTAGTAGTAAGACTCTTGGAGGTATTGATTTTTAGCCATGTTCGATCCATTCTTAGAACAACACATAAGAAGATACGGAAACCCAGGTCGTGGAAAAGTCTCTCTACAACATGTGAAGAATTAATACGTATACTGGGGTGCAAATTATTAGAACAAATAGTGTCGGAAATCAAAGATGCCAGGTATTATGGAATAACTGTAGATTTCAAGCCTACTATCAGTTTACCAAATATTTTTTGACATTCTAATTTCAATATTGGAGAAAATTCGAAAGACGCGGCTGATATGAGCGAAATACAAGCTAGATTTAAAATTATAAATTAGTCGTAATTTTGCAAGCTATCTACACATTCTTTGCAACATTTCCTCAAAGATGGTATAAACTAAAATTAATGGCAGTTAGTTGGGAAAATCTACTGAATCATATCGCTATTGTGAATAAAGCCTTTCAAGATCCTATAATGGAGGTTAATACGATGATTCGACTATTATACATTCTGATTCAATATTTATCACATCAAGGCAAAACAGCTTTCCCCAGACTCTGAATTCAAAGGATCCGTTTCCAGGATTCGTAAAAGGCAAATACAGTTTGATGAGAACCTAGACGAGAATCTAGCACGTAATGCCAAAGATTCTTTTAAAATTGAGGTTTTCTTCATTGTTTTGTACCTGATTTAGGCCGAGATGAAAAATAGACCTGCTGAAATTCATGATAAATTCAGTTTCTTTAACAAGCCGCTCATACAGGGTATTATCAGACTTAAAGCTAAAGCTCTAGTTAAACTGTTTTCATTCGACTTGGAAGAATTTCTAGTTTTTTTAAGCTTATATCCGGAAATCACCTATGTGACTGAGCTGATTAACTTACTAATGAAGGATATGTTGGGGATGACTAAATTCAAATCCATCATGGATTGACCATATTCTGTCAACTGCTAAAGCAGCTGCTCGTAAAATAGGCTTTTTATACAGATGTAACCAGTCACAAGCGTGAATCTGACATTTCGGATATACCTTTCAATGTTAGGGTCAAATGCTGAACCTGAAAGGGTATTTTCTAAACTGAGCTTTATAAAAAATTTCATGCGTCCAACTATGGACCAAAAAATAACTGCGCTAGAGGTGTTATGTATTGAAAGCGATGTGACTCGTTAGATGGACTTCGAAGACATACTCTACGAATTCGCCAAATGTAAGTCACGAAAAAATAACATATTGCAAATTGTAATGTGTAAATATGTTAGAACTGTAGGTGGTTATGTATTTTTATGTTTGTTTGACTTGTAGCCAGTTTCGCTCTTATTTATGAAATAAAATAATAAAATAGGATTTAATTTGACACTATAATTTGACCAGGCAAGTCCGTAAAATTTTTGCCTAAGCTTCAAACTTGAGCCTGAAAAGTTTTGCGCCTGTAGTGGGTGATAAAAATTACGATACTAACAAACCAATGTATCGTTGTGGTGTTACCAGCTTTTTTAAGCGGAGTACGGAGCGCCCATTTCGGCATAGCCGATGTGTTTTGACTATTGTTTTTGACATGACGCGTCTAGCCGGTGTAATGAATATTACTGTAAGGATTTTGATTTTAATGTTTGTTTATACCGTTCTGAGAGATAATTTTCGCTAGTTTTAACTTAGAGTTTAGGTGTAAATTTCGGATAATTAAAAAATGAAAATTTTAAATTCGGGATATTTCAGATGTGTATTAATGAGTGGAGATTTTTTTGCTTGTCATTGGATTTTGTGCTAAATCGGAGTTTGATGCACTAACATACCGCAGTATAGCTTTTTTAATGTCCCGTGTGGCGTGTAATTTAATTTTACTCCACATTCACAACTTTGTAATAAAGTTCATGTAAATGTGCTTGTCATTCATATTAGGTATTCTGTAATTAATTTATAAGTTGCTGCTTGAAGGGAATAGATAATTATTTAATTTGCCGTTTTGTTCATATATTTGCCTATCGCTACATTGGAATTAATTTAGTAATATTAGTTATGTAAATTCTATATTGCAAATCATTACTAACGCTATGTAGGATTATAATTAGAAACTAGAATTTTGATGACAATGCACCTGTGGAAATTTTGTGGATCATATATTGAATATATTTGTTTCCTTTGAACTATTCATGACAGTTGCACGCTGTCTAAGTACTGAAATTTGTTTAAATGAACCAATTCTACATACAAAGTTACTTTCTTCCCTACGCGTTTTATATTCGTATACTATGTATATAATTATATTTAATAACTGTAAACCATTAGCTACTTGTTTGGTGTTAACTGTCAGTTTACATTCACAAAATATTACTGTGGCTCCAAAAAAAAGGATGTTATTTACTGAATAAACGAATTATGTATGTGCTAATTTAAATTTCTTTTTTTTACGTCTTTCATATTATATATCAATTATATCAATGCCATGCTCCGTAGACCCTAGGCCTACTAGTGCCTTATGGATAATCCGGCCCTGTTTATGTGTGTCATAAATAACGTTTTGATTTTCTGTTTTGTTTTCTATGCCCTCCTGATGATGTAAAAAAGAATAAAATATGGTCTAAAGTAACTGTTTTGTTTTGTTTTATTTTGCAAAAGTACAAGAATGAATTAAACAATTGAGTTTGTTGTAGTTACGATCTCTAATCATGTCAAGCTTAACATAATAGTGAATCATAGTCAATTAATGCATTATCACTTGTATTTTAAGAATACTTAGATCTGTCAGTGCACCAAATACAGTTCACTATTTTAAATCATTTTGTAGACTTCTCCATATTATCTTTTTGTCCGAATAAAAGTGGGAGATCATAATTGTGTAATGGCATTTGCTAATAAAAGAATGTGTATTTTATCATACTGTTGTTCTCGGCTTGCAAACATTTTTGTTGTATTCTTAATAGTGCTTTAACCAAGTGACGTCCTAAGATATGAATGGAGAATATGAAATAAAAAGTGTTAGTATAGTAGACGTGCGAAAATTACCAAACTTTCCAAACGACTCAATGTTTAGCAACGTGTCTAATCAACCACGTCACATAAAATGGGGAAGAATTAGTTAGCTTGACTAGTAATTCAGCCAAACGGTCCTGAGACCGCAGAGCACAAGTTAAAGAGTAAGTAGATGATTAGATTAGTTATAAAGCGAGAACGAAATTTTAGGCAGAACAGACAAGAAATAGGCTCCACAAACTTTAAAGAAAGCAAAGATAAATTATTAGTTCTTGGAAGAGAGTTTGTCCCCACAAACCCAAATATAAGTGTAGCCTTATCTTACTATCACAATGTGAAACGCTAAAGTTTCGTAATTAACGTATATTTTTAAGATTATTAATGACGAGGGCAAGTCGCGATCTTTCATAAAACGTAACCCTGAAAAGAAAAACGAGGCATAAATAATCGCAATAGTTTACGTTAGAAAGGTAACACTCCAACTTCCCTTTCGTTTCACAATATCCAAACACGAATACCCCTTAACAATGACAAATTCAAATATATAAATGATCGGAGAAGCTTGTTCAGTTCATATCCTAACATGCATATACGAGTAACTAATTAATTTCTAATTCGAGACCAATGATCTGAACACTCTTATCCCCAATAAAAGAAACTTTGTGCTTAAAAGCTAACAAATATGTCCAATGACAATGCCACGACAACGAGACACCAGTAATTGAAGCACAGCTACTAGTCATGTACGAGTCGGTCCAATTTAAGAGCACATTGTAGCAAAACCAAAAACGAGGTGAAAAGTTACGTAACGAATAATCTTAACAGCAACAAATAGCGGAAGAAGACGAAGGAGAAGAACGGTAAGGGACATTCTATCAATTTATTCATATAACGTTGTTTTACCTCTATAGATCGAAGACGAGCTATATGTGATAATTTACCACGAACTGGTTAAATATACTTCTTTTAATTTAAGTATCATAGTTTAAGCATGAAAGAAAGATTGTAATTATAACGAGATTGAAGAAAACCGAGCTAACTTACCATGTGTGTGTGTGTGTGTGTGTGTGTGTGTGTGTGTGTGTGTGTGTGTGTGTGTGTGTGTGTGTGTGTGTGTGTGTGTGTGTGTGTGTGTGTGTGTGTGTGTGTGTGTGTGTGTGTGTGTGTGTGTGTGTGTGTGTGTGTGTGTGTGTGTGTGTGTGTGTGTGTGTGTGTGTGTGTGTGTGTGTGTGTGTGTGTGTGTGTGTGTGTGTGTGTGTGTGTGTGTGTGTGTGTGTGTGTGTGTGTGTGTGTGTGTGTGTGTGTGTGTGTGTGTGTGTGTGTGTGTGTGTGTGTGTGTGTGTGTGTGTGTGTGTGTGTGTGTGTGTGTGTGTGTGTGTGTGTGTGTGTGTGTGTGTGTGTGTGTGTGTGTGTGTGTGTGTGTGTGTGTGTGTGTGTGTGTGTGTGTGTGTGTGTGTGTGTGTGTGTGTGTGTGTGTGTGTGTGTGTGTGTGTGTGTGTGTGTGTGTGTGTGTGTGTGTGTGTGTGTGTGTGTGTGTGTGTGTGTGTGTGTGTGTGTGTGTGTGTGTGTGTGTGTGTGTGTGTGTGTGTGTGTGTGTGTGTGTGTGTGTGTGTGTGTGTGTGTGTGTGTGTGTGTGTGTGTGTGTGTGTGTGTGTGTGTGTGTGTGTGTGTGTGTGTGTGTGTGTGTGTGTGTGTGTGTGTGTGTGTGTGTGTGTGTGTGTGTGTGTGTGTGTGTGTGTGTGTGTGTGTGTGTGTGTGTGTGTGTGTGTGTGTGTGTGTGTGTGTGTGTGTGTGTGTGTGTGTGTGTGTGTGTGTGTGTGTGTGTGTGGTGTGTGTGTGTGTAACATTTTTACATCCGCATTAATAGCGACTATATTACTTCACCAAATGAAAATATTTTCTTCAAAATTTTCATCTAGAAATCGTGATTTTACACCGAGAAGAGAGCGACCAGAGAAATTTTCTAAAATATATTTGACACCACACAAAAAGGCCGTGTTAAACTTAGGAACACAAAGAACTTCAACAAAAATGTACTTATCAAACTTTGTAATATTAAAAATGTTAACCATATGTATTACAATAAAGAATTAGGTATTCTGTAATTATTTAATGGTACCGTCTAGTGGTAATTCAACAATATAACAGATATCTACAAAAATGTATGACTTTGAAAGTAACCAGAACCTACGAACATCGTATAGATGGCGCTAGTATGAACTTTTATGAAGTAGAAAAGTAAATGCGATAAAAGAAATCATTTAATGAATTATAATAAACGGTAAAGGCAGTAAATACAATGAAGCACAATACTAAATGTTTAATTCACAGATACTTATTTAGTTTTGCTTTTAGTAACAGTAATCAGAAAAAATGATACACTCGATCCAAAAGGATCCGATATAGATTTTTGCACGATACAAGTTTATGGGAAAAATAGTTATGAAGTTCATTAATTCACTAATAAGGAAGCACTTTAATATACTCTACTAATCAGAGTTTTAGAACCCAAGGTTAAATTCCTTGTTAAATTTAAATTTATATGAACAAAAGACGAAGCCAAGTTCCGCACCAATAAACTGAAGTGCAGTATCTATAACATAAACTTAGTAACATTGTTTATATAACAATGATTAGTAAAGAAGAAGAATATGTATAAGAACGTTGAAGATCAGAAATCAAAGCTGAGTTCGGCAACAATAAACTTAACTTCGGATGCTAAATCATTGCTTACTTTACTCGTTATAATCTTGAGGTTGCTCAGATTTTCTTTTTTATACAGTACTTAGCAGTTGTTATACTTAACTCGATTCTTTTGTATCTCATGTCATAAACCTAGTTTTGGTGCCTAATTCAGATTGGCTTCTTTCGATAATTTACGGGAATTTATTAATTTGGCAATAACTTATAAGTACATCCCGCAATTTACTTTACTTAATCGTTATCAGAGCTTTAAAATCTGAGCGTGTGCGCGCGTGCGCGTGCGTGCGTGTGTGTGTCACATACTATCGATAGAATTGTAGTCGAGTTGTTCAAAATTCCATATTTGGATGTAGATTTTGTGGTTATTTTTGGTCTGGTTTATATCAACACTCTGTATAATTTCACATATTTTTTGTGGTGGTTGATGACAGTTTTATAAGACATTAAAGTATTTTGTTTTTGAATTTTAAATTGATTGTTGCCTAAATCAGCTTTCAGGGTTGTATTTAGGTTTACAATTTTAATTCATTCAACACTCACGTAACTATTGTTAAAGAATCGTAATGTACGCTTTGAAACTTGTGGATAAGTTTATTATTATCCAATTCGGCTCGAGTGTTCAATCAAATTTATTAGATTTAGCAGTTCATACAATTCAAATGGAAATTAATATCATATATATTTTAAGCCTTAGGGTACATATACATTGTCACGAATTGCCGAGCGAAGCGCAGCCAAGTACGTTACTTCAGGTTCTAAGGCGTCAATCGTAATCGACGTTGTCAATATTCGATATTTTCAATCTAGAATTTGTGGTTATTATTGACCAGGTTTTTACCACACACTCTGTATAATTGAATTGCACATACATTTTTTTGTTATTGAGGCTGATATACATAGTATAGTTCTATATCTCATCATTTGTGATTTTGGATTTTGAATTATTTGTTGCCGAACTGACCTTTGCTTTATTTGGCATTCTTAGTCGTATATAGGTTTATAATTTTATTTCACTCATCACTCAGAAAACTACTTTTAGTAAATTGTGATATACGTTTTGAAATCTGTGGTTGAGTTTATTGTTGCCGAACTTGGCTTACTTTGCTAGAAGATGTATGGGATTTAATGATACATAAAGTTCCAATATGTGCTATTTTGTAAATCACCAAGACACGTATTCTACACTTATGATCCCTATAGATTAACATTACACAAAAAAATGATTCTCTAAGAGTATCGATAAATAAGTATTCGGGTCACTACAATACGTCATAACACGCTAAGTAAGGCCAAGCCCAGTTTGGAAATACTGATTCATTCATTGTTACACTGTAACGACATACATAATTGTTTTTGTTATTGAGGGTTATATGATTACACAGTTCTATATCGTATCATCGTTTTATACTAATTTTGAATTTGTTGTTGCCGAAATCAGCTTTGCTTGGCTTAAGATTCTGCGATTTATATTGACCCCGTAGTACTAAGTAACTAAGTATTTTTAATAATGATTTTGAATGAATCATTCAAGTTTAGAATTTATTACCAAACTTCGCTTTGTTTTGATAAACAGATTTTAGATTCTAGCATCATTTTTTAGAACAAAATCCAAAATACGTATGGTAAAAAATTAAAGAACTTATTTGTAAAAACAATCATGGTTTGGGATTTACTATATTTTAAGTGCCATAACCTCAAATTTTAAAACGAATTACCAAAAACGGTTATGTGGCAATTCTTAGATATATAGTTTTAAAGAAGATTATTTTTCTTTGTATATCATAGATTGCTGAGCAAAGCTAAGCTGAATTTGGCTATATTTATTGTTATCTACAATCCGAGGTCTTTTCCCAAATATTCTGTTTTTTACTCCAGTTGGCAAGATACATAATTCTGTAACGTATTCACCGTTGTATAATTGCCTTTTGTTTATTGTTGGCGAATTCAGTTTTGATTTGTTTAACAATCTAAGATGTGTAGGTAAACAATACTAAATAACTTTCACAGAATGATTTTTATTGAATCTCCTTTTAGATCTTGAAATTTGAAATTAAGCTTGTTGCCAAAATCGGCTTTGTAGAAATTAATTTTGTGTAGCGTTTTCTTTACTTCAACTGCGATAGATTCTAATATTTTAGATCATAGATGGAGATAATTCATTGTTTACACATATGTGTCATATATTGCTGAGCGTAGTAAAAACAACTCTGGCAATATCTATTATTCAATATTTAGAATTTAGTTCAAAGCAGAGTTTGGCAACGTGATATTTCTTAATATCAAATTAAAATGTTATGCTTAAGTATGTGTGGGTCATATATGCTACTTCTTCCCGAGATAGGCGAAACTAACTACTGCAACAATTGATTTTATTGTTGCCTAAGTTATCTTTGACTACTAGGCAATGTATAGGTACCAGAGTTTAAATTGTATCTACTTTTGCTCAGTGTGGTAGTATTAATGTTTTTAGGTTTACGAAATAAATCAAGAATGCCATCATCACAGTGTGTGGTTTTAATTAAATAGCCTATAACACTCACCCACGGAGCGTAGTCCAGATTATCAACTATAACATTGCAATGTTTTAAGTGAAAAACATGTGTTTTTCTACCAATATTTATGTGTAAAATTGATTTATATATATATATATATATATATATATATATATATATTCCAAAAATTAAAGAATTTCTGAATCGTATGCTTTTATTAATTTCCACTGCATTAGCCAGAGTACTAATTTCTTTTATTTTCAGATCCGGACTTGGGCTATTATATCACATAAATCCTGTATTACAACAAAGTGAGAATCCAATCATGAAAACTGATGGTTCAGCCCACATTTGTCCGATATGTGATAAGGAATTCAAATCTGCTAAGTCACTCAAAAATCATATCGAGTAAGTGCATATAAAACATTGAAGCGGAAAACTATATAATAATTTTGCGATGCAAAGGTGACGGTGTGCAAAAGGATTTGAATGCTTTGTTTGAGTATGCAACAGTAGAGAAGGTGTGAAGCAGTATAAAATTAATGAACATATTGATCAGAATCTTATATTAAGTCTATCATTGCCGAACTCGGCATAGCCCCACGTGTTAATTTATGTTATACAGTAAAAAGGGTTACAAAATATTATCGGTAAATAAGAATTCTTAGAACGTACCAGGACCGTCATAAGTTACTATGCAAGCGAAGCCTAGTTAGGTAAGGCTCATTATTTAGTTTTATGTGGCATGTTTTTGTCACACACCGTGTATAACTTTACATCTAATTGTTTTTATTTTGATTTTGATCTTCTTATGCCCAATTCTATCACAATCAACTTCTAATATTGTTTGAATTTATTGTTGCCAAATTTAGCTTTTTTTTTGCTTAACTTTACAGTTTATATAGGTAAACGGCACACATCACTTTCAAACGATGATTTTTTTATGAATCTTTTTGAGGTTTTACAAATTTATTAAGCAACTCGGCAAGTTTTAGCGTTTAACACATTTAGATTTAAACGTTTCAAAACGAACAAAAACAATGTAAACTATTGATTAAGATGTGCTTAGGTAAACAATACTAAATAATTTAGTTTTTTAAATACGCATTTGTAACAGTAGTATAAAAAATTCAAAACCTGCCGAATGTGATTCATAAAAGATGTACAGCTTAAGATTGAAGTAAGTTATCAGTTCCGTATTAATGTGTATACCTGCTATACACCCCTTTGTATAACAACACGGAAAGGGAACCACTGTCATAAGAATTCGTTTTATTAGCTTTAAATGATAAGAATAAATAACTAGATCGAATCCGTAAAAAAAATACGAAAAGATAAAGAAATATTAAATTAAGTAAACAAATAACGAATTCTAATTCGGAAACCTAAATTAAAAATAATTAAATCATTTGGTCGCAAATAAATATCAGCAAGTTCGGTATGTAACACGAGAACCAAGCATCGCGTAGGGGACAATCTAATTTAAATATGATGTGATTGAAAACTATGTAAATGTATGTAAAATGTACGTGTATATATATATATATATATATATATATATATATATATATATATATATACTATATTATTTATATCTTTCTTGACTATTTCTACTTCTTACTTCCACTCTTGTCGGGGCAATAGGCAAATAACTGTCCGGTAGTAGGGAATGCTACATCGTCCGGAGCACGATTTGGCTAGTAACCGGTCTACCCGCTATGTAATTACTCAAAAGAACAATACATTTGCTTCGGAAACAACTGTGCAAGGAATGAATGACGAGTCGGTACGTGGAATGTTAGAGGTATGCATGGTAAAGGCAGCTTGATATTCTATGTGTATCGGAGACTAAGCGCAAAGGAAAGGATGCTGTGGAGATGGAGGATGGCAGCCTAGCACTATGGTCAGGAGTTGAGACTGAAGTGCATGACAAAAAAGAAGTTGGAGTGATCGTAAGAGAAAGAGCGAAAAGATGTATTATACACTGTACGAATTGGTCGCCCTCTCCCGGGGAATGTGGATTAGAATGAAAGGAATTTCCAACAATTTTTCTCATTGCATGCTATGCACGGGTAAATGGTGGAAGAGACCAAGAGTGTGAGAACTTTTGGAATGATCTAGAACGTATGTAAACCAAACGAAAGAGTGGTGATATTGGAAGATATAAATGGATGGGTAGGTGTACAAAGAGTACATACTGAACGCGTTCGAGGAAAGTTCGGAGACCAAAGAGTCAATGAGAATGGTGAACGTCTGGTGAACAACCGTATGGAGAGAAACCTGTTTGTATCTAATACGTGATTTAAACATAAAAATGTGCTTTGTATACATGGCAAAGAGGTGAATCTAAAAGAATGATTGACTTGATAGTGTATGATGAACGACTTAAAAACCTGACGAGAGATAGAAAAGTAATGCGCGGATCGGAGCGTGAATTGGACCACATTTTGGTTTTATCGAGAGTATGTTTGGGGCAAAAGTGGGTCTAGAGAAGGAAAGCAAACGTAGTCCGAACGTCCAGAATTAGGGTAGATAAACTAGTGGATAATGGTGCGAGAAAGAAATATGCAGATTCTGTGAGTAGAGTTGAATGCGAGTGAAGCAATGTGGAACGAACAAATAAAAGACAATGACGTTGAAAGAGCATGGATAAGCTTGAAAGACTGTGTTGTCATTTGTGCTTTGCAGATATGTGGAATAGCGACTATAGGTAGACAGAAAAAATGTGCTTGGTAGAATGAATCGGTAAAAAAGGCAATATGTAAGAAAAAAGACGAGTACATGGCAATGATTGCTGCAAAAAATGAGACTTAGAAAAAGCGATTATATGAGGCGTACAGATTAAGAAACAAAGAAGCGAAGGAGGCAGTGAGAATAAGTAAATAGGTAGTGATGGCCGTGGAAGGAGAGAAAATGCAGAATGAATTTGAGAGAAACAAAAAACTTCTGGAAATGGGTCAAAATACAAAACGTGGACCAAAACAGAACGCTGCAGAAGTGATGAATACGAGCAACGAAATAGTACGGGACCATTATGAAGTGAGGAAATGCTGGCAAGAATATTTCCGAACGCTGTACAGTAGTGCGTAAGATAAGACTGAAGAGTGAAATAAGGACAATGTAGAAGGAGTGGTGAATGAAACTGAGAAGGATATTGGGTTAAATGAGGCAAAGAAAACCGTAGGGAGGTTGAAAGCGGCGTGGATGAAATCACTGGTGAAATGCTAAGGTATGAAGGTGCAAAGCGTATACAAAGATTGTGTGAATTATTCAATGTTTGTCTTATGTGTGGAAAAGTGCCGAGTGATTGGTAGAGCGCGATCATTATACCGCTGTATAAGGGTAATGGGAACAAGAGTGATTGTAAGAACTACAGAAGAATAAGTTTGCTCAGTGTACCTAGTAAAGTATTTGGAAGATTAGTGATTGATAAAGTACGAGAAACTACACAAACTAAGATTTGGGATCTGCAGGGTGGCTTCATGCCAGGGAGGAGGATGTGTTGATTAGATAGTTGCTGTCCAGCAGGTGATCGAAAAGTGTTTAAGTATAAAAAAGAAGTACTGTGCATTTGTAGATCTGGAGAAAGCATATGACCGAGTGAATAGGGAGAAGCTTTAGGAAATATTAATTGAAATTGGCGTAAGCAAAGGTCTAATAAACGGAATAAGGGCAGTATATAACGGTAGCTGGGCTTGTGTTAGGGTGAGAGGAGGTGTGAGTGAATACTTTAATATTGAGCAAGGTGTGCGACAAGGCTGTGTGATGTCACCGTGGTTGTTTAATGTATACATGGATAAATGCGTTAGGTAAACATGTACCGATACAAATGGTGTAATGTTTGGTGATGTAAATGTACGAGTTCTGGTGTATGCAGATTACACAGTCTGGTTAAGTGACAGTGTGGATGAGCTACAAACTGCTCTGAGGAAGTTTAATATAGTCTGTGAGAGCATGGATCTAAAGGTAAATGTGAACAAAACTAAGATTATGGTGTTCAATCGGGAAGGTTAAAAGGATATGCATGATGAAATTGTGGAACAAGTGGACGAGCTGGTACGCATGGATAGAATGTTCACTGCAGATGGTACAATGGATGGCGAGATTCGACGATGGGTCAATGCTGGAAGGAAAGTGATTGGAAGTATGCAGACGAAAGCATTAGCGTAGCTATGGAACGAGCAATCTATAATGGCGTGTTTGTCCCGTCAGTACTGTATGGAAGTGAGACATGGGCATGTAAAAAAAGACATGAAAGAAAAATAAATACCGTGAACATGAGATTCCTGAGAAGCGCATGGGGTAAAACTAGAAGGGATAAGATGAAGAATGAGTGTATAATGAAAATGTGTGGCGAGGAGAAGACGATGATAGATAGGTAATAAAGTAGTACACTAGGTTGGTTTGACCACATTGAGGTTAAAGGTAAGGCAGGGCCTGGTAGGCCACGTAAAACTCGGCTGAATGTAGTAGAAGTATGATAAAAGAAAGAAAGATGAGTTTTAAAAATAAAGGAGCATGTCAGAGACAATGCACGAATCTTGCGGAATCTAGGGAGGCATGCAGAGATAGGAAAGCATGGAGAAAGATTGTGAATGAAAAATAAATAGGAGGTTTCGCCTACCCCGTAAGGGAATGGAGTGAATGTTATGTAATGTAAGTTTTTCACTCAACGATATTTAGCGAATTATCTAAATAGAATTTCATGTTTTCTGTTGTTGCCGAACCCGGCTTCGTGAAAAATAGGCATCCTATATACACGTCAATAACTAAAAAATTAATATTTTAAAGCTTAGTGTACTAAAAATACCATACATTCTTATATTCTAGAACATAGATAAAGACACGTATTAATTGGTTATATAATGATTTGATTGTGAGTGAGGTGAAGCTAGGTTCGGCAACAATGAATTTCTTGGATTTAAATACAAAACATGGATCTAAAACTAATGCATTGTGTTGTTGCTTAACTTATCTGTGATTATTCGGCATTTAATATGCAACGCTGATATTAATTTTTTGTGTTTTTTGAGGTTGGTTCTAGATACTAAGTTTTATTGCTAATTTTTGTATATTCGAAAATTTTAAGAATATCTCAATTGTGTTCGTTGATCTATTTCTACCTGAATACTGCATGGTAATAATTTCTTTTTGTTTTCAGTTTTGAAGTTGGGAATTTGTATCAAGTAAAACCAGCTGCACAAAAAAATGAAAATACAGACATCACGAAGACCCACATTTGTCGAATATGTAAGAAGGCATTCAGATCTGCTAAGTCACTAAAAAATCATAAGGAATATGTGCATAAAAAACATTCAAGTGAGAAGCTTTATCAAAAATTTGGCGATACGAAGAAAGAGCAGACTTGAAGCAACATAAAATGAATGAACGTAGTTATTAATTTTGGATTTAGTTTATTATTGCCGAACTTAGCTTTGACCCTGTCAGCAATTTGTGTGATATAAATGTTCACAACAGACATATTTTAAAATGTTTGAAATTAAATGCTTAGAACTATATCAAAATCAACAGAATAGTCAGATTTCTGAGCAATGTGAAGCTGAGCTTGGCAATATTAACTATTTAATATCTAGATTTGTCCTTATGTTTTTGTCAGTCTATTACGGAGTTTTAACCTGTTACACTCAATGTATCATGATGATGAATCAACGTTTGAAATTGATTTTAAATTTATTGCCATAATAAATAATCTGTAACAAATAAGTACCTTTATGTATCAACTTTGAATGAATCATTGTGTAAGTTGTAAATGTTTAGTAAGACTTGAAAACGTCATTTGTTTTAGAAAGAAACCGAACACTTATAGTGCAAAGATCTTAAAAAATGAAGTAGAGTTTACTCTAGTTTTACATATAAATTGCAGATTGGAACGATACATCAAACTTAACTTAAGACTGTAAGATGATTCACTAAAAACGGTTATGTGGTAATAAAAAATTTTAATATTTTCCCGTATACATTGTACATGGCTGCATAAAGTGAAGTCGAGTTCAGAAACATCCATTATTTAGTACATAAAATACTGTTTTATTAGGCATGTTTTGTGACACATCTAACTGTTGTTGTTATTGAAGCCGATGTTACTCACAGCGCCTTATTGTTGTCGAACTCAGCAATCTGTGACTTCACATAATGATTTTGACTTAATTGTGATTTTCAGTTTGTTGTTGCCAAACTTGGCTATGTGTTTTCTCAAATAACTTTGGCATTTAAAGGCATACGAAGAGTTAAAACGTGTCATTTTGTTTTAGAAAAATAAATACCTATGGTAATCATCGGGAAAAAATTGATTTTTCAGATCTTACTAGGTATAATTGCCGAGAGACAGTGGGTTGGGCAAACAATTCATTAACGACGATTATATGATAGTGCTTAGCATATTTGGCGCTAATTTTTTTGGTGCACAACTTGGTTTTGCTTGGTTTCCAATGTGTGCCATTTAAAAGTACAATATCTTAGAAAGTTTAATTTATTAGATATAAATCAAAAACAGACGTATTTCATATAGAACATATCTAAAAAAATTAATGTTGGACATTTAAATGTCATAAATTTTATAAGTGAAGAAAATTCATTATTGCTGAACACAGTGAAGCCAAGTTCGTTTATTATTGTTGTAGCGTATTAAATATCTATATTGTTTTCTAATTTATAATTGCCGAATTTAGCTTTCCTTATCATGTGAAGAAGTCTGGTTATTCTCTAATATTTTCACACAAACCAAATTATAGTATAGATTTAGTAATTCATTCAAAAATCATGAACGTATGAAAATTATTTATTTTAATTTGATGCAAAGCAGAGTTTGGTATAGTAAGATTTATTTGTAATAAATTAAAATATTATGTTTAAGTATGGATGTGGTAATTATAGTCATTGATTGCGAGGTTAAGCTAGGTTCAGCAACAATAAATTGTTGGACTCAGATCAATGAATTAAATGCACACAATTAGCGATAAAACTAATAAATGTATCAAATTGAATTTATTATTGTGTAACTTAAGTGTCGTTACTCTGTAATTCAAGATACGAAATTTGTTTTTTTTTATTTTACTTTTAAGTCGATGTTTGTTGTAGTGTTGGTAATATTCTTACCTATCCAATAAATTAAAAATCTCATCCTTACGTGACCAACTCTAATTAAATAATAATATTTATTGACAAGTAGATCTTGATTTTACAATCTATTAGTACGAAATAGTGTACATTAAGACTTGTAAGTGTAATCTCAATGAGGTAAGTGTAACATTACATTTTATTTGAAGAACTCATTTTTCTATTAGCATTTATAATGTATATTGCAAAAAATTTTTGGATTGTTGCCTTTGGTGTAATTACAATTGAATGCTGCAGAGTAATAATGTCTTTTATTTTAGGTTTACTGATTGGCAAAAAAATGAAAACCTATATATCATAGAAATTGTTGTGACAATCCACATTTGGCCGATATGTAAGAAGAAATTCACATGTGTTGTCACTTAAATATCATAAAAAAATTGTGCATTCAAGCTTTATAACAAATTTTTGATGTGAATAAAGATGAAAATAATCATAAACAAGATAAAGGGGTTGAGTGCGATTTATGTTTCACACAGTGCAAGAGCAGAACAGGCGTGAAGCAACATAACACTAAAGGTTTAAGTGTTCAGATTATCACAGAACTCTCCATTATAAAAAATAGTTTATGGTTCATCATGTAATATGTAAATGTTTGATGTGATAAGATATGCACGGATGAAAAGTTTTTTAATTTGTATAAACGTACCCATCAACTTGAATATATACCAGTCAAATTGATATGTTCTATGTGTAATTGGATATGCTCATCGAAACTGACATAATAGGCATATGAAAATGCATCCTAATGGTTAGGGAAGTCAGTTTGTGTGTGGTACATGGGGGAAAAGTATAGCCATTTAACTAGTTTAAATAATAATTTAAGAGTACATCACGGTGAAAAGTCGTAATGATTGCAAGAAAGAATTCTAGAGAAATCTTTGAGTACACATGCATGTACACACAAAGGAGAAGTTATATTTCTGCAATTTATGTTGGAAACGTTAAAGCAGTACACTCACAATTCATTCAAGACAACAACGGAAGTCATTACAATTGCAACATATGGAAGAAATCGCTGATATCCAAAAATTACTTCACAGAGTAACGCATGATACTCACCCGGAAAGATTTGTATGTAATATGTGTAGGAAAAGTATAACTAGATTAGATAGTTTTAAAAAATCATTTAAGAATACGCACTGGAGAAAAGCCATTTAAGTGTAATAACTGTGGTAAGGAATTCTCGGTTTTTTGAAGGTACATGTACGTGTACACAAAACGGAAAAGCCATATTAGTGTAATATGTACCCGAAACCTTTTATCTTTAAACATGCATATGAAACAACATATCACAGTTTAAATCTAGTGTTTGCTTTATGAGAAAATGTATTTTGAATAAAGTATTTTCTAAAAACTAGTTTAATTAAGTGGTGCCCTTGGACTTTATTGAGCTACTTTATGAATTTTATATACTTATAAAGGATTTACATTGCCCAATAGGCGGAGTTAAGATTGTAATAAAGATAAATTGAAGAGTAGAGGTAACAAAGGGGGTAAGTGCCATTTTTTGCAAATTTGGGTTATTGTTATAGAAAGGTGGTATGTGCCAATGCTAAATGTTAAAGGCAATATGTGTCACGATAGATACAAAACTTTCCTTAGCACTTGAAAGATGGAGTTGTCGGTATGTTCTCAACCTGTTGTTTTACAAATGTGGTAAATGCCATGTACACTGTATGACTAATATTTACATTGTGTTTGTGTAGTTCTATAAAAACGAGTGAAAGTAACATAAATAAACGAAAAAATAAAAGTAGTGGAAGGTTTGGGACTGAACAAAGACCAAAAAGGGAAGCATATAAAACAAGAAAGCATATAGATATAGCAGCTAAACCAGTGCCAATGCAACAAGTTTGTATATATATAATCTTAAATTACTATATTATGAGTGTTGCTTTTAACACCGTAATTATAAGCATTCGTCCCCTAAGACTTTAGGTTCCTTGTAAATGCAAACTTAGTTGCAAGAACATGAGTTACACGAGGCGAAAAACTCTGTTTCAACAGTTTTATGCCGAAAATGAAAACCGCACGGGAAATATGTGGCCATTCGCCTGTCCAGGATTAGAAGACGCAGACATGGCAACTATGAAGTTCCCGAAGAAGGTAGGCGACAAACAACGGTTTGCTATACTCTTAGGAATGAAGAAGCACAGTTTGTCATAGCTTGCAAGAAAACCTTTATGAGTACCTTTGGTGTTTCAAGAAAGAAAGTTGATGGGCTTATTAATAAGAAAAAACTAGGCGAGACTTGCTTTCCTGATAGAGGAACCTGCATGAAGAGTACTATCAACTTGTAAAGGATCACATTAATTCCATTCCACGGGACGTTGGTCACTACACACTTACAAAATCAAGTAAAGAATATTTAAGCCCGGGTTTGAACTTACATAGGCTTTGTAAAGCATTTCAGAATAAGTATCCACTTTCGATAATAGTCACATACAAGTATTGTGGAAGTGTTTTAAAAAAGCATTTCCAAACCTTGCATTCCACCGCCCAAGAGTGGGCATTTGTCACACCTGCGATAAGCTGGATTGCGAAATCAAAGTAAATATCGAAACAAATAGGATTGCAAAAGTCCTAGCGGTACATCAGCGGAAAGCTGAGAAAGCTATATAGGTTTTGAAGAAAGATACCATTACCTCCCAATAGCCAAGCAGCAACATATGCTGTTTATCTATGGATTTGGAACAAGTTTTGCTGCTATAATTATGGCGTAAACATTGGGGACACAAATAATGCCTTCATGTATTTGTAGCACGAAGTTTTCTCAGGAAGAGGTGCGAACGAAATTGCTTCTTTCCTGTTAAATCTTCTAAATGATGGTATCACTCACAAGAAAAACTTGGTCATATGGAGCGATAACTGTGCAGGTCAAAATAAAAACAAGATTATTTTGTTTATCATAGTATTCTTGGTAGCTAATGGTTTGTTTGATTCCACAGAACATAAATTTTTAGTTAGCGGGCATAGCTTCATGCCATGCGATATTGATTTTGCATTGATCGAGAAGTGCAAAAGAACAATGAAAACCTTTGTTAATGTGACAATAATGGTATATAAAAAAGGCTACAGATGAAGTTTCTAATACGTCTAAGCTAAAAATCAGCAAACATTAAGTCAAAAACCCCACATTGTGACTTATTACCATGGACTGAGACTTACACCTTAAAAAAGGGCGAAACCTTAAATGATTTTAAAACCTTCAGCTTCACAAGTTGGAAGCAGTAAATGAAGTTTCTGAGAACAAGAAAAGATGCCTCCGTTCCGTGCTGTCCTACTTCACTAATCCAGAACATTAGCAATTTTATGAAAACCTGCTGGACTTGGCGAAACAATCAGAATATATACTTTAGCTGTTTTAATGTTACTTTCCCATCGCCTTTCTTCTGAAACATCTGATGGTACTTACCACATTTCTATTTTCGTGAGAAAAGCAATTTTTTTTTGTTAATATTTTGTTTATAATTATTATGATTAGTTTTCGGTAAATGATTAACCTTAACTGTCAAATAAACCTGCATCAAATAAAATTGTGTATGTTGTACTAAGTTTTTGTTAACATATTTTTGGCACTTAACCCTTTTGTTACTTCCACTCTTCAATTATCACTTTCTGCTCTTGCACTCAACCCATAATTTGAATGCTTAAATGACATACATACATATACTAAATTACATACTAAAGAATTAAACCTTTTGTTTATGCAAAGTGTTCATCGTATAGTGTGACTACTCAAATTATTGGAGTTGTAATAACATTTTGTACGGATTTAAGATAATGGGGGAGAGAATTGTGTCTATACAGAAGTTATAAATACTATCACAAAAATTTAGTTTTGACAGAACTAGTGTTTCGCACAAGAGACTTTATCTTGATATTTAAAAAAGTTCTACAAACGTATATTTGTTTCAAATTACCATATGCCGTTTGCAGGCAGCGCGATATGTGCTGTTTAAACCGTAACTTATAATCAAGATAAATACCTAAGTTTTTAATTACATCCTTGAATTCGATTGCTTCACTTTTAATCAATACATTTGCCTTAGAAAAGAGTTAACGACCCTTATTTGCTCTACAAAATAATATTGCCGCAGATTTGTTAGGATTTACGCTAAGTGAATGAGACTGATATGTGTTTATTAATGTATTTAAGCCTACATTTACATATTTACAAGCTTTATCAATGTCTGATGGAAAAAATGAGTAGTAAATTTGAGTATTATCTGCGTAACAATGTAACTGACAGATTTGAAGATTAGAGGCTATGTTAGATGTATTGAATGATAAACTGAAGTGATCCGAGTATTGAGCCTTGCGGAACTCCCATTGTCACATGTTGGCGCCTGTTAGAAATATAATGTTTAATAAGGTTAATTGCAGATTCGCTAAAGCGAAGTGTTAGTAAGATGCTGATAGGGCTAAGATCATTAAGCTTAGAGGGAACTAGTTTCTTGGCCATAAGAATAACATATGCAGATTTCCATTGCGATGGAAATACAGAATGGTATAAGCAAAAATTTATTATATGTGTATTCTGTACCCAAGTAACCTTTGGTTTATGTCGTTTTTAGATTTTTTACATAAGCAAGTACCATTTCATCAAATTCTGATGTTGAGAATGGTAGTAAAGTTCTAAACATATATAGACACAATTTGAGGGTCGCCATATTTATAAAGCGAACATTGCATTGTTTCCATCAATGCTGAGGTTATTTCTTCCCAAGGTCACTCTTAATTACTTTGACAACTTGGTGCAGGTGTATAACATTCATTCTGCCTTAAGGTTCGGGTATGTGAAGGGATGTGGTTAATTGAGCACATATCCACAGCCAGGGCAAGAACGTTGAATAAGTGAGTATATACGCAGTTGTGATCTACCCAAAGTTACATACTCGTGCATTTTTTTTTTAGGTTAGTATGCTCATGCTTTTGGTTAGTATGTTGATATCTTATGCTTATATGCTTATTCGTAGACTGTTCAGGATTCCTCCTCTTCAGCCCTGGTCATTCCATTATTGTGGGTGTTGCGATGTTTTTTGTAATTGTGTTGTTTACAATCATGAGTTTATTATTTTTGGTGTAAAAAAAAGAAAAAAGACAATTTGCTGCATATTTAGATTTAGGTGTGCGTGTGGTTGAGTGTGGTGAGGGGTGTTAGGGTGTTGATCGATTCGTTAGCCGGTATCCTTGCGTGGTCGTTATCCAGTAGACGGTGGGATGTGGAGTGCATATGGGATGTTATCGAGGGTCTCTTCTATCTCCTCTGGGATGTCGTCTAATAATTGGGTTAAGATCGCGGGAGGGTGTTTAAATTTACGTTTGGGGTTTTTCCGTGGGAATTTGGGAAGTTGGTAGGTGTAGGAAGTTGTGATTATTTTTTTTGTTGGGATGGTATCGCCGAAAATCCTTTTGTGTGCAAAGTTTTTCTGAAGTGTTCGGATTCTGTTTGTGATTGGTGGTATGTTTGTGTGTTGTGTTGTGAGGTTGCTGGGGTACCTGAAGGGTAGCCCGTGTATACGTCTAAATATCCGGCGTTCACAGGATGCTATAGAGGAAAGGTGGTTAGGGTTAATGTTTGTGTATATTGGTGTTCGGAAATCCATGACAGGGCGGATGTAAGTTTTATATGTGTGTTGGAGTGTTTTGGGGTGGCAACCTCTGATTCAACCCCCGGAGGGCGCCCAGTAGGTTTGCACGGTTTCTAATTCTGTTAAGTGTTTTCCTAACATTGGGGAGCCCATCAAGTGTTCTGGTGAATAGGATACCTAGGTATGTGATTTGGTCTTAAAGGGAGATTCTCTCTTGGTTAATGGCGAGGGAGACGTTTCTGGAGGATAAGTTTGAGAATTTGCCTTCGGCGTAACTAGGGTGGCGGAAAAGGATTGCTTGGGGTTTGGAGGGGTTAATGGAGACTCCACTGGTTGGCCCAGTTGGAAAAGTTCCGAAGGGTTTTGGATATGCGGTTGGAGGCCGTTTTGCTGCTCCGATTAACTGACCGGAAGGCGGTGTCATCTGCGAACTGCGCAACGACTACTCCGGGTTGGGTGACTTGAGGGATATCTGAAGTAAAGATCGTGTAAAGGATGGGGGCTGAGGCAGAGCCCTGCGGAACGCCTGCTGTGGGTTGGAAAGGATCTGAGAGGTTTTTCCCTACTTTCACCCTGACCGATCGATTGGTCAGGTACGAAAGCAGGAGTTTGGAGAAGGGTCGGAATGTTAAGGTTTCGGATTTTTGTAGGAGACCGGCGTACCAGACCCTGTCAAATGCTTCCTTAATATACAAGAACACAGCCAGATTGCATTACTTGTGGTTGAATGCTCTGGTGGTCTCGGTAAGCAGCTTCAACGAGGGATCGTGACACGTTGGGTTTGGGCGGAAGCCGAATTGGCTGTTGGGAAGGAGGTCGTTAAACTCTAGGTGTTCCATGAGCCGCCTGGCTAGAATTTGCTTGAAGCATTTTCCGAGGCAACTTAGGAGGGATGTGTCTGTAGGAATTAGGTGAGGTTAGGTCTGCGTGGGGTTTTGGTATAATAACGGTGGAGGCCGATTTCCAATCCGTCGGGAAGTAAGAGGGTTAGGCACTTATTGTAAATGTTTGCGAGTAGTTGGAGGCACGAGCCAGGTAGGTGACGTAGTATTTTTCTATTGAGGTCGCCGCGGCCTGGGGCTGAGTTTTTCCCTTTTTTAAAATAGGCATTGACCTGGCCGGGGTGTAATTGGTGCATAGAAAGGATTCTCGTTATCGAGTTGGGGTTCGGGAAGGTTAAGGTTTCGTAATTCCCCGAGGCGGTTCTCGAGGAATCCCTTGATAACAGAATCGAATTGGGGATTATTGGGGGATTGGAATATGGACTGGGGGTGGTGATCAAAGAAATCGGCCTTTCCTTGGTCGGAGGAGATTAGGTTGCTCTGAAGGTCGGTTAGATGGGATTTGGGGTCAACTTTTCTTCTGGTCAGTCTGTCAAACCGTTGCCAGAAGCGTTTGCCGTCTCGATAATCCAACTGGAAGAGGCTTTAGACCAGGAGTCTTCTGTGTGTTTATTGGTAGTTTATCTCAAGAATTGACGATAGATTCGTCTCTTCTCTTTGATCCAGTTCACTGTCGTGGGAGCGGTTTTTTGGAAATGTCGATGTTTTTAAGCGGGACCGAGGTGTCGACCGCTTCCGTAATTACGGAAGTTAGGTCTCTAATGGCTCTCTCGAGATCTTGGGTGGTTTGAAGACCGGGTGTAGGAAGGTTGTTGGAGATGTGTTCGGCGAACACATTCCAGTCTGCATTCGAAAAATCTTTAATGATTGTGATTTGAGGAGGTGTTGGGGGAGCTGGACAAAATGAAGTTTTGACCAGAAGTGGAATATGATCTGAAGTGGTCGTGGTGCCTAGAAAGCACTCACGATCGAAGTAGTGTGCTTTTGATTCGGAAACTATTATGTGATCTATTATTGAGGCTTCTATGTGGTCGAAATACGTAGGTTGTGTATTGGCGATCCTCAACATAGGCAACTGCAACAGAGCATATGATAGTCTATTGTCGTTTCCATTTGTTGCGGTGTCACCGAATTATACTCGTGCAATCTAGTAATGCTTTTATATTTTTTTCCAAGACACATTGAATTATGAAAAAATAAAGTAAAAATTCTTAATTAAACATGGGTAATTTAACTGAACTCTGTAAATAAGTATGAAAATTCAAACACCCATAATTATCACTCAAATTTTTGGGTATGAAATTATGATTTTTTTATTCATTTGTCACAAATTTAAGTGTTTCGATAACAATTATAGTTATTTTCTTCAGGAAATGATTATAGTTTTTGAAAATTGTTTAAGATGACAAATAACTATATGAAATCTGAAAACATAAACGTAAGTCTGCTACAATATATAGGAAACGTGAGGAAACCAACTATGGAATATAATTTTATTTTAGTAAAAATTAACCAGATGTTTAATAGATTAAATGTTATTAAACTGCCTTGAAAATGACAATTCAGAACATCTTCTAACGAAAGAAGGCTAACAGTGAAGTATAATTTAACAAAATTTAATCAAATGTGATGTAAGTGTAAAGTTGTGAAAATACAATTTGCATATTTAATCTTATCTTCATTTTAACTATATGTTAAATTAATGCAATGCTGTGATAACTAAACATACTTAGTTGGTAAAGTATTTACTTTGAGGTATAGCAAAAATAAACTTTAAAATTAAAGTTCTTCACAACTTTGGATTTACATTATAATTTAATTAAATTTGTTTTTGATTGTGACATTTTTCATTGTTAACCTTCGTCCTTTAGAGGGTATTCTGATTTGTCACTTTCAAGGCGGTTTAATAATATGTAATTTTTTCAAGATCTAACTAATCTTTACTAAAATCAAATTATATTCCGCAGTTGGATTTTTTATATACGTTTGCTCACTATTTTAGCAGACTTGCATTTAGGTTATCACATTTCATATTTTTTATTTGACATCTTAAACAAGTAATCTTTTTTAAGGTTTCCAAATAGTTCCAACGACTTACAATTTGGTTTTATCAGTCTGACCGGCACGTCCGCCGTCCGTTTGTGAAATTTTTCAATCTTGTTTTCGCCAATCGATAGTTATTATAGATGTGCTCCACATATTTTAAACTCGATGGGGTGACCCCTACTGAGTCAAAGACCACGATTAATTTAAATTTTGCTCGTATTTATCCGTGTTTGTTTCTAGCAAATAGAACCATTCCTTAGGAAATTGGCAAAGTGCTTGATTCATTATGTAATCTCTTATGTATGTATCATATTGATTATCTTTTAGGACGCGCAACCTCCAAAACCTTTATATATCAATTGTTTTGGTAAACAGGTCAAAACTATTTTCTGGGTGGGCAAGAACTAAATTTTCACAGTGCTATTCATTATTGGGGACCTGTATTTAATATTTAATATTTTGTTTAATCCATCGACTTGTTTTACATTTATTCCTCATTAGATGAAGTAATTATTTGCCATTAATTGTTTCATGCGCTTTAAGGGGTTTCATCAAGTATAAAATGTTGCATCTTCGATATACTTACAGATCAGGAAAACATACCTTCCGAGTAGTGAAAGTTCGTCGTATATATTTGGTCTACGAACATAATCTTAATAGGTAACTGTAAATAAGATTTTGTGTCTATTAATTTGCTTTTCTGAAATTTTACATTTAATCGATTGGGTATAATGCCAGCACACATAGTTCTATCCACCGATATCGCTTGGATAGCCACTGAGGTTTATAATCATAAAAATAACATTCGGAGAGTCAAAGTTAAGTAAAAAATTATTTCTATGCTTTAGTGAGCGCCCTTAATGTTTAACTAATTCATAATGCATAAATATATCCTTTGCAACATGCATAAATATGAATGTCTTAACTACTAATTACCACACTAGACATGGTTAAAGCTTAATATATAAACACCACAGCTCGGAGCTGTTCGAAGAAAATCGTTATTATATTGTTTCTATACTATATAATAAATTAACGCAAGATATGAAGGAGTTGGAATATTGATTTTATGTAACAACCGTCATTGTTTTTACTTAAGAATGCGTTTTATTCTGTAAATGATTTTCTTGAATATGTCATTTAGTTTTATAATTTTTTTAGTTTTAATAAACATTATTATTATTACTTTAATGGTGCTAAAATTTGAGTTGTTAGTTAATTCCTAACTCTATAAGTACTCACTTGTATAATTAATTATCTTTATATGTACTATCGGACATCAATTTTGCAGCTTCATTACATTTAATTTGGTTTAAAGCCATTTTTAAAAACCGTATTACTATGCACATATGCTTGATGTGTGGCCTATGCAATAGGGTATTTTTTGGTGCAATAAGGTGGAACTTCACTTACAGTGCTGACATTTTTCAATTAAGACGAGTTATCCATATCCAAACATTGATATTTTATTATTATATTATTGCGCTGGGTATATTATTTTTGTTCTTCTCAAGTCGGTATTGCTGTTAATCAACATAAAGTACATTTATTTAAGTTAAAAAATTTTGGAGTTGCTTTGTCTCCTAATTCGTTATATTTTAAATTTATTAAAATAGAAAGAGTATATTAAGTTTTTGAGTTGACTCGTAGTGTTTCTTTTAAATTCTGCTTCGTCCTCACTAATTACTTTTGTAGCTTAGCTGGAAAAGTGATTAATGTTACTATGTATTCAGGGCTGCTTTTTATTACTTTTAGCTGGCGCCTCTTTGCTCTTAGCTTCAATTTCGTCATTGTTACGGACCTTCACCACCTCTAGTATGACTGAGCTATCGGCAAGACCTTAAATTATCTTGTCCAATATCGTTATGTATACCCCAATTTCATTGGAAGAAACGGTCAAAGCTGTTTTCTCGGTGGACGAGAATCACAGTTTCTAGTTTCATCGTTTGGGGCCTGCAGTATACAACATTTTTATTTATTCGCCAATATATCTTTTATGACCAGTAATGGCCAAAATCCTTATACACCAATTTAGTTTTAAAAGTGGGCAAAACTGTTTGCTCTATTGGAAAGAACAAAATTTTATGATCTTATCACGTTCAAAACCCCTAGTATCTAAAAATTTATACATGAAATTCATTGAAAAAATGACGAAAACTGTTTGCACAATGATTAACAATAAAATCTTATAGTTTCAGTCTTGCACACCGTTTGAGACCTGAGATGTGCAAAATTTTTATTTATCCACCAATTTCATTGGGGAAGTATCTAATCCAAACCAAAGACTGCAGTTATGTAGTTAATTGACCTTTTTCATGAGCAATTCGCCGTCAGTGGATGTGGACTTCGCATAATCTATAATATCGTTAAGAAGATTTTGAAAATTTACGGAAGTTGACAGGCCGAAGATACTTACAAAGTAGAATGACTTTTAAATTTCTAAGTTCACACCGCGAGCCTATGACCATGAATTATGTCTTTCCTCTGGTTCATTTTTTTTATTCTAGTTTTTAGATACATCAGAAAGCGCTAGCTTCGATTAGTTTTACTTGAAAACAACTCTTAGAACGAACTGTAATCAATAATGCCTTTGACCTTGAACTATTTCCAAGTCAATTAGAGAACACACACATCTAAATGACTGAATGATTATTAAAGTTATTTTGAATCTAGGGAACACACCAAGTCCACATATTCTAATAAACAATTATTTAAGGTTAAATTTGATTATTTTGACTAGGCGCAAGAGCAACAGTAGTCACACATATCGATTTTCAATTCTAAACACTTCTCCACGCAATCAGACATCAGTGTAATGGATTTCGATGTTTAACTACTAGGTTACTCCTTTATCTTTACATCAATTGATTTTTTACCTGTCAAAAGAACTAGAAATCGTGATTATTTTTTCCTTGACTTATTTGAAGTCAACTAAAGGCCATGCATTGATGACAGTCTAGAATTATTTTGAGGATCATATTTATACAAGATTATTTGAAACAATTTTCGAGGTCGTCCACCTCGCAAACAGCCAAGACTTCTTGATATTAAGTCGAAGATATCCTTAAAATCAATATTTCGCTTTTCGACGTAACAAAGCATTAATAAATTACCCTTTAGTTGACTTAAATGTTCGTTGTGCCTTAGGAGTAGTATAAGAGCATGAACATGGTGTAAGCAGTTGACCACATATTTAGAGATAGGACAGGAACGTTACGAAGGAAATTAGTGACCTTGAAATAATTGCTTTGGACATTTCAAAATTTGATTCTCAATAGTTAAATGCTCGTAAAATGTTATTGATTTTTGCAACGGACTATGGCCTTTATTTGACTTTCAAGGTTATCAAATTGTGTGACCTTGCCTTACTTTTTACTGCATTTCGTAGGTTTTAAAAACTAGTGAACGGGGTCATAATAATTATTTTTCCACCTTGTTACCATTTTCAAGGATAACTGGGTATCATTCATTTCAGTGGTGTTACATGATTTTTAAGGTCACGTTTTAAAATCTAATTTCTAATGAACACAACTCAAACAATTTTTTTATTTGACTTTTTTAACCCTTTCAATACTAACGGGACATATACGTCCCAAAAATTCTGTTGGTTTTAAAACGTGTTAATTTATCATTAGATCGTGTCCCACCCGGCATTTATGTTGTACTCGAGCATTTCCGACCAGTTCCGCATCGATTCGGCCATTCTGTAGCATTTAGTTTGTGTTTATTCTCAAACGGTTGTTCACCTAACCTGCAATATTGTGTTTTTCGTGTAATTTGTTGAGTATTAGTTGGAATCTTTTGACTAAAACGTAAGTAAAATGTACAGTTAACATAATTTTTTTGAATTGGCTGCATTTATTTTACGTACAACTTTGTTATCAATAATTATTAGGTCACGAACTGACCTGGGATATATGTGTCCCACTAGTCTTTGTAATGGTCTCATAAGTCCCATTAGTCTTAAGTGAAATTAATATTACTAGAATAAGTAAACCTCTTTCTGAAAAAGAGCTACTTAAACTGGTTGAAAATTCATATGACATTAAGATCCGTTTCATGATAACGACGATCAGGATTTTGTGCCTAGCAGTGATAACGACTTGAGTGCAAGCGAATATGAAAAAAGGGGCGAAAAAAGAAAAATTCGATCTAACAGTGAAGACAGCGATATGAGTGCAAGCGAAGATGAAAAAAGTGGAGAAAAAAGAAAAACCCGATCTCTTTCGGAAAGTGCCGGAAACTGCAACAACCACCTAACGAAGTCATTTTATGGAATAATTTGGATACGATGAATAATTTCAAACCTAGAAAGCAGATCCCAGCTTTCAAAGCTCCACTGGTTTTAGCCAACATTAACAGAAGTTGCCCAGAACTTGATATCGGTCATCGTTATTTGCTCTCGGTATTACGGGTTTTAGCCCTCTATACCTCCGTCTTATTGGCTTTTCTGATGGTATCTGTAGATTTTCTGTACCTGAAATAAATAGATTAAATACACCTATACCTCTGTTGTTGTTTCCTGAGATGAACTTCGGCTTTTAGCTTCCGGTCACCTCGGTGACGTTGTTCCCTGTCCGTGGTTGGGTCGGCCGCTTAAATGGTGCGACGGTTTGTGTCTTCTCATCTGAGAGTTTATCCTTTGCTCTGTTTCGTTGCTTTGAGTGCCTTCATGATGAGCGCGAAGTCCTCGTCTTCTGATTCTTCAGGTGCCTATTTCTTGTTGCCCGCGGCCATCTGAGCGTAGCTTATCCCTATTTCGGTCATCCTTGCCGGTTTTCTTACTTCTGCTGGTCTGGGAGCGTTCCCTCTCTTGATATTTCTTGAATGGGCGGGACATCCTCCGTAATTTGCAGTGTGCAACCCGGGGCAGTTGCAGCACTTTGGCTCTCCCGTCTCTCGGGTTTTCTTGCATTCCCTGGTGTGATGCGTCCCCGCACACTTCACACATCGGGACTGTGCGTGGCACCCGCTGGTAGTATGCCCGTATCGTTGGCAATTGTAGTACTGACTTGATCCGTTCTTCTTGTGGGGCGACTCCACTCGCACCCTCAAGTATCCGATGGTCGTGATGCTGAAAATCTCCTGGACCAGTGCCATGGCGGTTTTCCGGTCTTCTCGTCCGGCGAACATCCGGCTAACCTTCTGGACGTCAAACCCCATGTATTTGAGATCGTTCTGTACCATTTCTAGCATCTCGTCGTCTTGCGGGATGCCCTTGATGACTACCTTTAGCGGTTTTGCTTCTTGTAAAAGGTAGACGTTGAACTGCACTCCGATGGTATCCAATGCAGTTGTTGCCGTCCTGTATTCTTAGGGGGTGCTTAAAATCACTCTGATCCCGTCGTTGGATGTTCTGGTAGCCTTTGGGGTGATCCCGAGCGAGGCTAGCTTCTTCATAGTCCTGGAGTAATCGTCCTGTCGGTGGAGGATTAGTGGCGGGATCCTTTCTTTTCGGGCGGGAATTTCCTGGTCTTGTGCTTCGGCGTCCGCCCGTTGCCGCTTAACACCGCCTTTCTTCGAGAAATGTCTGAGAAAAACTCTCTCCCAAAACACGTGTGTTCTGTTCAAGAGCTCAACACAGACTTAAAAACTTGATATATTTTCCCCTAGAAGTTTACCAATTTATATTGCGCAAAGACGAATATCCGACTAGTAATGGAAGGAGATATTAAGAAAAAGAACATTCCGTCAACAGTCATGATTGTATTAGGTTGCACGCTTATCATGTACTATAATTGTTTACCGCAATTTTCCGATTATTGATCAAGCAAGAGGTGTTTAGCAAATGTACTTATCAAAAGTGCCATATCCAGAGATCGCTGCAAGTTATTACTTTCTAAAATATATTATACAGTCCCACAAAAACCCACTGTTTGCTCCAAAACATATTATGTGGACGATGTTGTCCGCTGTTTGAAGAAAACGTTTCAAGCAGCCATGAACCCAAGTTCTAACCACAGCATCGACGAGTCAGTGGCAAAGTTCAAAGGAAGATCAAGCATCAAACAATATTTGCCGCTCAAGCCTATAAGAAGAGGCATAAAAGTTTGGGAAATATCTGACTCAAAAACTCGATATGTTTATAATATGGACATTTATTCGCTTAAAGAGCTTGAAGCAAACGTTGATAACACTTTACGCGAACTAGTAGTTCAGAAATTGGTAGACTATATTCAAAATGACGAGAAGGCTTCCATTTGTTTTGACAGACTTGTTACTTCAGTGAAACTTATTAATAACTAGCCATTTGCTGCAGTTGGTACGTGCATGCGAAACCGAAAATGTTCCAAAATTTTGTAGGAAGCATGGAGAGAGGACACAAAGCTATGGGAAATATGTATGGCACAACTGTCTACTTGTGGAAAGACACGAAAGATGTTCTTGTATTGAGCAACTGTCACGGTAGTGAAACAACAGATGTTTATAGGAAAATGAAAATGGAGAGAAAAAGTTATTAACTGCCCAGAAGCGATTGCTTTCTATAACGACCACATGGGGAGTAGATCTCCGATCAGCTTACAACTCTGTACGACTTTGATAGAAAATCGACGAAATGGTGGCGAAAAGTCTTCTACAAACTCTTGATGACTGCTACTGTAAATGTTTCCATATTGCAGAATAAAGCAATACACAAGAAAGGACCATCTATAACGTTTCTCATCGATCTTGCTGAAGAACTAATTGGGCGTGGTCGTGAAAATGCTGTTGTAAGAAAACGTACTGGAAGGCGATCAAGTTCATCTCAGCTATTAATAAATGTTGGGGACCATCTTCCTGCTGAAGGAAAAACCCGTCGCAGATGCAGTAGGTGTGCAACAAACAAAACGTACTACTACCATGTGCCAAATGTGTAACGTGCCACTATGTAAAACTGCTTTGTAGGTTACCATACTTAACTATTACTTTTCTTTGATTTTGATGTTTTTAACGCATATTAGTATGTTAGTATTTTAGTTCTTCAAAAATTCAGCTGAAATATACTGTCTTTGTTTATGGGACTATTGGGATTTATGTGTCCCGGATAAGAAGTCTGGTGGGACATATGTCTCCCAGACGAAAATTTCGAAAACCAAATTTTGAAAAAATCTAAAATTACTGTGGGCTTGTCCTGAATGTATATTAAGTCTATTGCATACATAATATATGCAAAAACAATATAGAATAAAAGTCGCCTTGAAAGGGTTAAAGGTCTTGAAAATGGTTTCAATGTTGAAAGTATTAATTGCAATAGACAAGACCTTATTATGTCCTGTTTCTAGCGTATCAAGTTTGAACTTTTAAGAAGGATCGAGTTCAAAAGATCGCGGATCTTTTCAAATGGTGGCCTAGCGGGCGGTATCAATCTATTACTTGATTGCGTTGAGAAGTGTTCAGAATTGAAGATTGTAACATTTACTTATGAGTGACTTCTAGTTGGTCATGTCCAGTCTCAAAATCATGAAATTTAAACTTAAGTAATTTTTCATTAGAACTTGGCGTTGTTTAATGGCTCTAAAATGATTTTAAAATCAATTAAGCCTATCGAGATGTGTGGGTGAGTGCGTGCATGTGTGTATGCGCGTACGTGCGCGTGTGTGTACTCCACTTCACTTCAAAATAGTTTAAATGAAATTTATTATTCACTTTGACCATTTTACAGTTACCTTTATAGTCAAAATATGCCAAGCTAACGGTTTCTGATCTATCTGCAAGGTACACTTTTTAATAAGTAAATCAGTAAAGAAGTGTATACACAGGCTATCACACTAATTTAATATGTAGCAGATATGGCATAAATTATGTAATTTTCTCGCCGAACGCACCGGGCTTGGAAAAGTAGAAAGTAACCTCAGCCAATTGAGCATACGTAATATTGTTTTTACGAGGTTTTAATACCTTCTTGTAACTTTTTCGATAATACTTATTACACATTCAAGGTTTCAAAAATGATACTAAATATTAACGGTATTCTTAAAGGTCATCGAACTTGATTATAAGATGATGTGTAAAAAATTTTTATTTCAATTTCTGTAATTGTCAAAATAAATTCTAGACAAAGGGAACAAAGGACGTTCCCGAAACGTTGAATTAATTTGTACGTTTATTTACACAAGTTTCAAAAGAAAAATGTCTTATTTAAACATTAATACTTGTGAAATCTAAATAGAAACATAATATATATATATATATATATATATATATATATATATATATATATATATATATATATATATATATATATACGCAAAGTTGCATTTTTCAATGGAACCCCTGTGTATTATAACATATTTGGATCCCTTGGTCAATTCTAGTGTGACTCTATGAATCACACATAGTATCTAGAACGAATCGTTTAGTTGCAATTCGTCATTTTTAGAAAAAGTAGATTTGTGAAAAAACTAAATATCGCTGTGATCACAAAACTTAGATGGCCATGACTCTGCGATGTTAGTAGACATGAAATGTGCTAGCATAAACCTAATGGTCAAATTTGAATTCTTCTTGTGTTTAGAGAAATTACTTTGTCAATTTAGAAACTTTCAATCAATGGTAACTTGATTTTTTAAATGTAACAACCATTTTTCCATTTTTGCATAAACAGAACAAGAAAGAACAAAAATACAAAATTCAACGACCTCCAAATGTACGTTAAAGTTAAATCGACCTTTAAAAGATTTCGGCCGTGTTTATTTCATTCAATCCAAACTCGATATAATTACTTTAATTTAATGAGCAGATTAAACAATAAATATGTAAACTGCTTGTCCTTCGACGCTGTGTAATCATAGGTTCACAAAACAAAAATAACACAAGCCCGATAACCTAAATAAATATTATGTGCATAAAATAAATAATAATACAAGAACATAAGTAATTCGTAGACAATGTAAATGTAACAAAGAACGGCCTCAAACAACTTACTTCAATTTGGCTGGTCCTGTAGCTAGAGTATGCAACAAATCGTCTTCTAATAGACCTATTCTAATTTCAATATAAACGTTTGTCAATTTTGTATAACATTAAAAAGGTGCACTTCAAACAGATTTGACTAATTCTCTGCATGAAATCACTGGCCGTATAAATTTAACCACCAAAATCATCAAGAGTGACACACGAAAAGAAAAGCCGTGAGTTCATACAATTATTTTATACCTAAATTACATCATAATCATAAAAAAACACCCAACATTTTATTGAAATTTCGTCAATCACCACATCCAAGAAAAACACCAAAGTTGCCTTAATTGCAGAGGCCCTTGGTTACACAGAATTTGGGACTGACTATAACCTCCATGATATGGTTGTTTACTTAACTTTATTTGCTTTAACTATGCTCCTCAGGCGAAACTATTTACAGTACGTTACTTATTCACTTTATATCAATACTATAGAAGCTCCGGTTAATTCTTATAATTTTAAATTACAAAAAGCAAATAACAGGCTATTTGTTTTCGAGCGCACTGTGAACTAAATGTTTGTAACCTTGAAACGAACATTGTATTTTTCCGCAAAGAAAAGCGAAGTCTTCTGCAGAGGAAAGCGTGAGCACTAGGTACTTAACACTCAGCACTGTTTTGGATCTCGATACATATAACCCTAAGGACTAAGTGAACGTCACAATACATTGGCGCCGTGAAGGTTAAATAAGTATATGATCCCTTAATGGAATTTTGAAGATGAAGAGCACCTTTTAACGGGAGTTCTTTCTCACGAGCCTAGTCAACGTCGTGTCGCGGTACCATCAACGTCACCATAGCAAAAAACTAAACTGTACGTCTCGACGCCTGTACTACTACTCTCCACATAAAAACTTTACTTCTCGCCACATTGGTTTTTCAACCACCTCTACTCTAATTTGCCCATAAAACTTAAATATACCACTTCGTGTATACACGAAGGCTAACTCGAGATTGCTTTGTCAGCAAGCCTGTTGCTCCTCGAAATCTTATCTGAGAAATTTGATGTTCAAACTGTTATCAATAGGAACGGTGCCTATCTGGCGGTTAACTAGAACTTTTGCAAAAGATGTACCTTACAATATAATATCTGAATACGTATTTTCATTAAATTTGTTATATGACGCAATCCCAACTTGATTTAACCAAATTAAAATACTAGAATTCTACAAAACTATCCCTGTATACAAATACACTAACGAATGTTTCCTTTCAAAATTCTAGTAAGTGGGCTTCCCTAAATATAGATACCAAAATTGAAAATACAAAAAAAAAATTCGTTAACTTTTAAATTACGTAGACGACAAAAGAAAAGGTTACAATCGAAAAGTTTCTCTAATCTTTGATGCCTGATAGATTCCAATTACGAAAATCTATTCCCCATTCAAAATGTTGGGTCCTAACAGATAATTTTACAAATTCGAAATTTACCGGCGAATCTTGACGAAATCATGGATATATGACAAATTTTTCACAATTTCTGATTAGTTTGCAGAATTTTTTTTAGTTTGTATTATCTAGTAACCCGTGGAAAATAAACAAAACGCTATTCACATTATAAAACATTATTTATTAAGTAGAAAAACACATAAACACAAAAACAAAATTACGAGGTAAATTAAGAAATAAAATAACAAGAAGAGCAATAAAAAAATTTCATCCTTAGGACATCCAACTACATCAAGAGCTCAAGGAGACCGATTTTCAAAACAGGTTTCAGCTTTGCAATTGGGTAGAACAAAAGTTAAATGAAAACGTACAATTTTTAGATAAGATCATGTTTACAGATGAGTGCATCTTCCACCGCAATTTGTTAACAGCCTAATTTTCATTATTACTCAGATTAAAACTCTCACTATTTGCGAGTTCATAGCCAAGAGAAATGGTCGATTAATGTTTGGGCATGAACAATAAAAAAATAAACATCTTAGTTTGGCTATTTCAGGTTTTGTATATGTCTTCCAGTGGCGTAAATATTCAGGGTTGGCCCCCTTTTTACCTCTCTATCTTTTACGCCACTGCATTTTTCAAATCTAAAAGTCCTCTTTAATTTTAAATTTAAATTAAAAAAGAAATGGCTCTTGAAAAATGTTGATTAGAAGCTTATTTCCAGAGCTATTTTAGAAGTATTTCGTTTTGTTAACGGTCCATGGACATTGCGATTTAGAAAAAAAATTAACAGTTATAATTTTTTATTACAGATCAAAGATTAAGGATTAAACACAACAATGTAAGAACAATAACATTTTTAATAATAAATTGAATATTATATCCAAAACTAAATTTATTATTTTTAGAGTAAATGTTTAAATTGTCGCCCTTCCGCTTCGATACAGGCTTGACAACGTTTTAACATTGAATTGCGAACTCTGCCGAAGATGTCTGGCATTTTTCGTAATTCATGGAAGGGCTGGACGTAGTGTTCCCTTCTCCTGGCCCCTAGATCGCCCAGTTTAACTCCCATTGATTTTTTCCTTTGGGGATATGTCAAATATAAAGTTTATGACATTCCTGTTGATGATCGCGATGGCTTGGTAAACAGAATTTTTGCCGCCTTCTATGAAATACGAGAAATGCCATCACCTTCGGCAGAGTTCGCAATTCAATCTTAAGACGATGTCAAGCCTGTATCGATACGGAAAGGCGGAAATTTGAACCTTTATTATAAAAAATAATAAATTTAGTTTTGGATACAATATTCAATTTATTATCAAAAAACGTTATTTAAAAATTGTATTGTTCTTATCTTTTTGTGTTTAATCTTTAATCTTTGATCTGCAATCAAAAAATTACTGTTAATTTTGTTTCTAAATTGCAATGTCCATGGACCGTTAACAAAACGAGATACTTCCAAAATATCTCTGTAAATAAGCTTCTAATCAAAATTTTTCAAGAGCCATTTCTTTTTCTAATTTAAATTTCAAACTAAAAAAAGACGTTAAGAATTGACAAAAAGACAGTCGCGTAAAAGATAGGGAGGGAAAATGAGGTCAACGTTGAATATCTACCCCACTAGAAGACATATACAAAACCTGAAATAGCTAAATTAAAGATGTTTGTTTGGTTATTGTTCATTTTAAATCAAAGGTCAATTTGAGTTGAAATTTATTGTTTCAACTTGTACTTATGAGAGGAACTACCCTTTTAAGTTTGGTCCTATATCAGTGAAACACCCTATATATTATTTTGATTTAAATTTCCACGGTTAATGTTATGTTCCATTATTTTTAATCCAATTTACACTGTGTATTGTACGAATCTTTATTTGCTCCTACGTTTCGGGTTCGTAACTTTGAACCCTTTATCACGAAATACATAAAAATAAATTGTCAATTTAGTGTATTTGAGAAAGGGTTCAAAGTTACGAACCCGAAACTTAGAAGCAAATAAATATTTCTACAATACACGGTGTAAATTATTAAAATAATGGAACACACACACACACACACGCACGCACGCACGCACGCACACACACACACACACACACACACACAGCACACACACACACACACACACACACACACACACACACACACAACATATATATATATATATATATATATATATATATATATATATATATATATATATATATATATATATATATATATATAATCAGGGTGAATCTTATCTAATCCGCCAAAATTAAAGGAGCACTAGAACTCATCATTATAAGCAAAAAGTTCATATGTACATGGGTCCGGAAATGCTTCGTTTCCGAGATATAGGGTGTCAAAGTTGAAAAAAAATCGCGTTTTCTTCAATATTTTTGACTGTTTCGAAATAATTTCATGAAATTTCGTATACGGGGTTTTTGGGGACAGTTGTTTGAACAGTTGTTATCAAAAGAACATGTTTACTTTTAATATTAATTTAAAATATACCTTTTTTAGCAGAAAAATAGGAGAATCGATTTTCTAGTCCAAAATGGTATACAGTGTAGCACAGAAAAATTGCAACGATTTAAAGGGGTCGAAATGGTTGCCGCTGGCGCCTCTAGAGACCACAACTAAATGGACCACAAATTTGAATATTTCATTTCAAAAACCATCGTATACGAAATTTCATGTCTGTGTGTGTGGGTGTGAATCTATGTTAGTATCCATGATAAATCCAGAACGAAAACACGTACGTACTTGAAATTTTGTGGTTAAGCTTGTTTTATTTCCTTGGAGCAGATTAAATTTTGGTAGAAATCCAGCGGCGTAGATGGGGGTTTATTATGGGCAGTTTTTGGTTTGTATCAAATATTTCTAAAGCAGCTACATATTCCAAAGATATAAAATTCTCAGGTATAGATATTAAACATATCAATTCTGTTCTATGCAATTTTTTGATACGACCGACGCGTAGTTTACTCGTAGATTCCTAAGTCAGAATTTAAATGTTATGTAGTTCAAATTTTTTCAATATCTGAATAACGATTACTTTCATAAGAAAAAGTGTAGACACATTTCTTAAAGATAATTTAATTTTACATAAAGTTCATAAAGTTTTTTAATGTAAAGCGAGATAAATGTAAAAATTAAACAAACATGATTGAAAATGCTTAAGCCGTATTATCAAATTTTTTTAAACACTTTTATTCAACTCACTTTGGTTGTCCAGTTCAAATCTTGTAATTGAATTTTCAACAACTTTCCGATCTCCGATTGAGCTGAAATTTGGAATACATGCGTATTCTTGATGATAATACGCGAATACGTGTTTTTTGTTTTGACTTTTGCGGCCAAATTTAGTCGAAATTTTTGTTGATAGAGCTCGGGCCTTGAAATTTAGCAGTAATAATAATAATTTATTGTCCTATAGACCTTACAGTTCAATTATTGGACAAAAAGAGACATTCGGTGATGCGACTTATTATATCAAAATAAGCAATCAAATAAGTAAAAAATAAAAAAGAAAAAAAAAAGGTCCTTTAACCAAAAAATCGGTATTATATTAGGACTTAAGCGTTTGGCATAATACCATGCATAAAAATATGCGACAAGTTGAGTTTCAAGCTCAGAGGGCTGTGTTGCGACCAAATTTGGCCAAATATGGTCGAAATTTTTGTTTACAGAGCTAAGGCCTTGAAATTGAGGACTTAAGCTTTTAGCATAATACCACGCACAAAAACATGCGACAAGTTGAGTTTCAAGGTCATGGGGCTGCGTTGCGGCCAAGTTTGACAAGATATGGTCGAAATCTTTTTGTTTATGAAGCTAGGGTCCTAGAATTCAAGAGTTAAGCTTTTGAGATAAGATCATGTACAAAAATGTACGACGAGTTTAGTTCAAGATCAACGGGCTGCGGTCGGGGGGCTTAAAGTATTGCATTCGGTCTAAAACTATTTTCCGATCTCCGATTGAGCTGAATTTCGGCATACATATGTATATTGGCCAAATAAGTTCGAAATTTTTGTTTATAAAGCTAGGGTCTTGAAAAATTGAGTTTCTTTCTTTGTCGGAAGTTACACCCAACGCTAATGATACATAGATAGCGAACGACATCGATTAACGAATTTTGGACTAAAAAGTAGAAAATAAAAATAAGTAAAAAAAATTTTTAAACACGCTTTTATTTCCAAATGTACTAAAAGAATTAAATAATTTTTAACTACCCAGTAACATTCAAAATTTTGTGACTAAAATGAAAGTATGGGATATACATATCTTACACTTATAACAAAGCTTATCAACACCTACATTCAAACAATGAAGTGGAAGGCACTACAAACAGCGTCCCACACTTTTATTTTTAATCACAAAAATTTTTGATGTTACTAGGTAGATAAAAAAAATTATTTAATTCTTTTTAGTACATTTGGAAATAAAAGCAATTTTTAAAAATGTTTTTTTTTACTTTTTTAAGTTAACGTGCATTTATGTCTATTAATCTCTATCTGACATGAACCTTCAAACGTCATTCTGACATTTTTATTTTACAATGTTGCCAGCTTTCGTTATGAACGTATAAAAAAGAGGTTGCATAGGTATCGTAAAACTATCTGGCGTGGAACACCACACGACCTTTCAACCTACAAAATGGAAATTAAAAGTAATAAAATAATTTTAATACAGTTTAACGATTTTCATTCATATTTAATTAATGTTTAGACTTATCTTGCATTATATTAAGAAACTTTATAAAGGAAAGTTATGTAAAATTAAATTTTCTTTAAAAAAGATGTTTACACTTTTTCTTACGAAATTAATCGTTATTCAGATATTAAAAAAATTTGAACTAACACTTAAATTCTAGGTTAGAAATTTTTTTTCGCAAAATTACACGTCGTATCAAAAAATTGCATAGACCATAATAAATCGATATGTTTAAGATCTATATCTAGGTATTTTTATATCTTGTTAGAAATGTTTTATAAAAACCAAAAACTGCCCCTAATAAATCGCTCCTCTCCGCCGCTTAATTTTTCCCAAAATCTAATCAAGCGAAATGAAAACAAGCTTAAATACAAAATTTTAAATACGTTGGTGTTTTTTTTCTGGAGTTATCGTGGACTCCACATCCACACAGACACACAGACACGCGCGCACAAACGTGAAACTTTGCCAAAAGTTGTAAAATGAGCTAATAAGTCGATTTAGCGAGAGCGAAAAAAAAGGCGATTGCATAACTTTCTATACCTACATTATGCAGGTTGGAAGATAAAAAAATGATTTATTAACCAATGTCGTTGAGGAAACGGCCAAACACATTGGCTGGTAAGGCAAAGACAAAATTCTATCGTTTTAGATCATTAGAATTATTTGGGTCCAAATAAGAACAACGATTGTATTTATAATAATAATAAATGGCTTAATTCAAAAAGTGCAAATCCCTACGACCATGTTAATGTTTTATTGATCCAAGTTAAACAATTATAAAATATACTTAATCTAATATTTCATAAGAAATCATAATCATGCCCTAACAAATAGTAGTTCGTAATTATTATGAATTTAAAGACGATTACCTGAATATTTACACTTGTCAAATCATAAAAATCAAATAAATATAATGAAGTTTTAAAAACAATGATTTTATTAAATAAGCACTCAGTAACCAGAAGCCTTCTGTTTTCATATTTAGCGATTTAATGCCATACGGTTTAGGAGAAATTTTGTTAAAACGTGTAATACCATATACGAACCGTAAGTAAGAATCTTGATATTTTTTATTTCTTCTGCAGCAACGAGTAATAGAAGCACATAAACCGTGTTGCAATAGCCAAATTTAGAAAGAACTAAGGAACCTGAGAGCATTTGCTTGCTTTCACGTTGTATGTATCCACCAATTTCGTTGGAGAAACGGCAAAACGCATTGCATGAATGGGCAAGTAGGCTGTTTGATGATTTTGGGGCATAGGTCATGATTTGGAGTCAATAATGCCCAAAAAGTTTGTTAATGTACCATTTGAGGCCTAAGGCCCGCAGATATTTTGTTTTTACACCGATTTTGTTGCAGTGTCTTAATAGGGAAAATCGATGATGCCCAAATACTGTGTAACCTTTGGGAAAGTGGCAAACGCATTGTCTCAAAAACCAAATTTTATAGTTTTAGACCATTTGCCATTATTTGCATCAATTTTATTTAACACTAATTTGGTTTAAGAAACAACAACACGCATTGGATGAGCAAGCACGCAATTTGATGATTTTCGGCCATAGGCTATACTTGGGAACTAATGATGCTCAAAAAAATTATTTATTCACCAATTTTAATGGGAAAACGATTAAACGTGTTACCTCGATGGACAAGACTTTAATTTTATAATCTTAAATATTGGTCACCGTTTGAGGCCAAATGTTCCCAGAAACTATTTATTCGCAATTTAGTTTGAAAAAAACGGCCAAACGCGTTGCATCCATAGGCAACAACTAAGTGCTATAGAATTTTGGTATTAATCATTATTTGAGATCAAGGACGCCCAAAAACTTTGTCTATACGCCAATTTCGATGAAAAACGGCCCAACGCATTACCAAACCTAAGTTTTTGTAGTTTAACAATCTCTATCATTATTTGTAACCAAAGATTCCTAAATACTTCATAAACCAATTTCGTTGGGAAAATGGCAAAGCGCACCGTTTCGATGGGTAAAAATAAAATTTTATAATTTTAGGTCATATATCGTTATCACGGACCAATAATAATGCTCCAAAGTTTAGTTACCTACTAATTTTCCTTGTAACGCTAATATATCTATTGCGTCGATGGACAACAACCACATTTTATGGTTCTAGGGCGTTAATTATTGTTTAAGGACAAAGTTTCTCAAATGCTTTATTTATATATCAATTTTGTTGAGAAATCTGCCGAACGCTTTGCGACAATGGACATGGACGACATTTTATGGTTTTAGGACGCTGGTGATGATTTGTTACCAAAGTTGTTCAATAACTTTATTTATTATTCGCCAATTTCGTAAGTCATCTTAATTCATCTCAATTCATTTGACACTGTATGGTAGACCATGACCCCTGGTTTCTGATTGGTCTATAAACTCTGCTGTGATCAATCAATCTCAATCAAATCAATCACTTACCTGTGTTGTTGATAATCGTATTGAAAGAACACCTTGACAGGTTGACACGAGCGTGTACAGCAGCTGATTTTTGCTGCTTATAGTCATGGCACATTTACTTTCGGTGTTTTGTTTATAAATGGACAGTATAATATAAAATTAAGATAAATTAAGATGAACTAAGGTGTGTTAAGATGAAGATAGCCGACAAGATGGCAGTGGCAGCCGAAACAGAGATGCTAAGATGAATTAAGGTGAATTCATCAATTAAGATGAACTAAGATGTTGGTTCTTAGGGATGTTGCTTTCCTCATTCTACTTTTCTTCATTTTTTGCCTAATTAAGGATGAAATAATCGCGTTAACTGTAGGAAGTAGTAAAACGACAAGTCTACGCAAGTAGCATAACGTGTTATATGTATATTGGCAGCTGATGCGCAGCTAACATTGTATAATATATCATGAACGGAGGTGTGAAAACGTCCTTTTAGCAAAAATTGCGAGTAATCCTTCAGTTTCGAGGACATTATTACAGCTATTTAGTAGCAACTTTAAACGTCTTGAAATCTAATTCAATCCCAATAGAAATCTAACTATTGTCAATAAAGGATATATTAAAACAATCATCAATCTAAAAATAAGGTACGTATTTAAAAAAATAAATAAGTTACGGGTAATTGCATTTTACATTATGTTTGCCGAGGTGGGCTAGAGGCTATATATCAGATACCAATGCGAGATTGCCTTTTTTTTGTAATTCTGTACCTGAAAACCTTTTATTTTACCAATGTGAGGCTACTTTTCTTTTTAATGTCATACTTGAAAACTTTCAGTGAGATTCGAACCGCCGCCGTCACGCAGCATTGCTTGGAAACCGGATTCTCTACCGCACTACTACTTATTAATGATATGTTCGCAATATAGTTTCAGTTTAATATCTTCTAAAAAATACGTATTTTATTGTAGAAGAGTCTTTCCGTTATATCATGAATAGGTTTTGTAGTTTTAATTGTTGTGGTAACTGTTACTTCACATTCTGTGATTGTATAAGTGGTAAATTTGTATTAATTTTGGATTAACATGAATCTGTGTGTATCTTTAATAAGTACTCCTTGTTTTAAATCTTCATTTTTTTTTCTAAATTTCAACTTGAAAAACTTAATCTACCCATATCAGTTGAAAGGCTGCGTCAAAAGCTTAGCAGGTCCGCATGTTAATAACAATAATCCTAATGCTTGTTTATATCTGAAATAAATTTTTGCGGGAAAGTAATAAACAAAGTAAATAAATTACATTCACTGTATACTCCCCGTTCTTTCATCTTTTCCGAGTTAAGGTAGGTATTTATACGTATATTCTAATCTAATGCGATTACAGTCATATAAATATACAATCTCCCTGCATACACAGAATGTAGGATTACCTATGCCACGAAATATACCATAATTAAACTTAAATGCGAGCTGTTATATGATCTGTATTATGGCTGTAAATGCCATGTAGCTGTATTTTGCAATCATAATTGGCTGCTGAATGTATCCCATGTCATTAATAATACAAACTAAGTACAGAAAACTTATGCTTTCGTGTACAATGTAAGACCCAAATACCATAGCCAGTTAAGTTGGCTACGCCAATATATTTTACAACGCCTCCTAAAACATTTTCATAGTCAACTATTGGGTGTGTTAGCCAAAAAGTACTATTTGTGTTAGCGTCGATATGATATTTGGCACGTTACAGCTTGTTTACTGAAGTTTGAACTTTTCTGGATAACCAATATTCAGCAAGGGTGATGCAACTAGCTAATGACTATAAGTAATTATTGATACGCATAATCTTTGGAAATCCACTTTCGTATGTATCTAGATCTCGGCTTACAGTACAAGTAGTAAGTAGGTATAAAGAACAGTTACTGTTTTATAAATAAAAGTGATTTTTATTTTCATGTTTCATTTAGTATGCCTAGGTATAAGAATGATGGTAAATTTGGATACTGTTCCAGTAAGCTCTCTGCCATTTACACTTTCCTTCCGCCTTACGTTTTTATTATTTTACTTCATTTTGTCTACAGCTTATTTTATGGATATCTACATTTACAGGTTTGCAATTTACATGCTGTCAATAGACTCCATTATCGCTAAAAATTTCCAATAGGGGCAGCACGAAATTTTGCCAAAAAGGATCCGAAATATGATAAGTTTATAAACGTATTTTAATTAAAAAAAGTTATACAAACTTACAGTAACCTTCATAACCTTATCGTTTCCGAAACGTACAAGGAAATAGTGCTTAATAAAAACAAAGTAAATTATGTATAACGATTGAAACAACCCATGTAATTTATGTATGTAGATGGTTTTGGTAAAATTAATTATTGTGATAAGAACTTAAACGAAGTGGTAGGACTATTTATAAATTATCAAATAGTAAATTCAGCACATTTATTTTATATGGCGCAAGTGTTTTACTTGTGTTTGACACTCTAAAGGTGTTAACCTGTTTCCTATCTTTGTTTTTCAGGGCCACTGTTAGATTAATAACATATTGTCTGATCAAGTCTCCTTTTAATTAGGTGTTTAGTTAGTTACCTATTAATGTCAATATTTTGATAACAAATTCAACAAACAATGTAAAAAGCACTTTCAATAATAAAATAATGCAAAACGTAAAAGTGGCAACATGGCTTAATAGTAATGATGGGAATAATCAAGATGTAATAATTGCATTAGTCTACAATTAAAACATCTCCAGTTAAATCATATATAAAGAATCAGTAGTACTAATATTAGTATTCGATTTAAAGTTAGTGTTATGCTCTCCTGTTACTTTTAGTCTATGTTTCACTGCACCTGGTCAAGATATAACAAGTTCAAATACATTTAAATATTACACAATTCCATTTGTTTTTCTTTGTAATACTTTAAAAAGTTTGTATTGGATAGCGCTTATGAAATAACACAATAAGTATCTTAAACGAAGCAGAAGAAAAGTTATGTGTAATTAAAAATATGTTCACATTTTCTTCTTGTTCAGATATTGAAGATGAGATTTTATTGATGGACCCATTCTTTTGGCACTATATGTCCGACGTTAACCCACGATTCATCGATATACACAATATTGTATCCTTCACGATATTTACGAATAACGCGTAAATACCAATGGGGCCAAGAGATGATTTCGTCTTTCTCGATTAAAAATGATTTCCTTTCGCGTTTTCAAACGATTTGTGATATATCGGGGAAATTGTCGCCATTTACTTTTGCTAAGATTGAGTTTATAGTTGGTGGCGTGTTGTCCCGAAAAAACTGGTGCACTATTCTACGAATTTAGCCTTTGCATTTTTCATCGTACTTGTTCTCACGACTTTGCGCTTCTTAGGTCTTTCCTTTGGAGGTTGTAGTCCAGTGGGGGAATTGTGCTCAGCACCTACATTGTAGAGTGTTTTTTCCGAAATACCAGTCATGGCCAACACTTTTTGGATAACTTTTGTTACAGACTCATTGTTATCGTGATATAAATGATAACGTTTATCACCAACTGGTTTTCTGAAACTTGGAGGGATTTTCCTTGTTGCCCTTAAACAATTTCTGCCATTACGCACTATACTGTTAATACAATAATTAAGGCTAAAAACCAACGAAAATGCCAACGTGTTCTGAAGAACATACAAACAATAATAATTTGATGTCCATTGTCTTATAAAAATATGGTAGGTACCAAAAGGGTCCATATAACATGAAATGTCGTTTATAACAGTAGATACCTACGTCTATTTTCCCAACGAACAAGATTTTCAATATAGAGGAAACAAAATGGCACCTAATAACATAAAATAATAAGTCCTCCCAATGATAGATATTGTTTGCTAGATGTCCCGTTTGATATATGTTACTTGGAAGAATCACTCATGAGTAGAGGTCAATGAAAGACATATTGGAAATGTATGGTTTGGGCTGTCTCCACAATGAAATTGGTGTATGAATAACAATCTCCGGTCCCATACGATGTGCAACATTGCGGAACTAGAAAATTTGGTTTTTGCACACCGAGCAAATAGGTTTGATCATACCGATAAAATTGGTGTATAAAGATTTTGGACATTACTGATCTTAAAAGATGTCCAACATGGTAAATCCATAAATTATCATTGTTTTCCATCGAGCAAATGGTTTTGACCGTTTTCTGAGTGAATTTGGATTTTCGGCATTACCAACCCCAAGCGATGACCAATACTGTCAAACTATAAAATATGGTTTTCGTCCACCATGCAAACAGTTTTGTCGGTTTTTCTAATCAAATTAGTGTATAAACAAAGGTATTGGACATTACTGGTCCTAAATGATAACAACATGGTTAATCCAGAAAATATTGTTCTAGCCCATCTATCAAATAGTTTTGGCTATTTTCCCAATGAAGTTGGTACATACATATAGATATTTGATATTGCTGGTTCTAAAATCAATAGATCCATAAGATTTCCACATTATAGGCCCCAAAAGTTGACCAATACTGTCACCCTATAGAATTCTATTCTTGTCCTTTGAGCAAATAGTTTTGACCGTCTCCTGGGAATTAGCTTTTAAATAAAGATTTTGGGCGTTACAGATCCCAAACGATGATCAACACTGGAAAACTATAAAATTTGATTCTTGCTCACCAAGCATATAGTTTTAACCATTTTTCAATGAAATTGCTGTATAAACAAGGATATTGGAAATTACTGGTCGAAAAAGAGGACAGCATATTAAATCCATAACGTTTTGACGTTATGTCTATCTATCAATTACTATTGGCCTTTCCCTAATACAATTAGTAAATAAATAAAGATTTTGAACACCGTAGACTCCAAACTATTTCCAACACCGTAAAATGATAAAGTTTGGTTCTTTCCCTCCAAGCAAATAGTTTTAACCGTTTTCCACTGAAATTAGTATATAAACTAAGATATTGAACACTACTTTTACTGTTCGTAAAAATGACAACATGGTAAATCCGTAACATTTGGATGTTGCCTATCTTATCAAGTAATCATGGTATTTTCTTAATAAAATTGACTATGAAACTATACAATTTGGGTCCTCACCATTGAGCAAATAGTTTTGCCAATGATATGGGAATATAAATAGAGATTTGATAGAATACACACCCCAAACGATGACCAACATCGTGAAACTATAAAATTTAGTTCTTGCACACCGAGCAAGTAGTGTTTACTATATTCCCAATGATGTTGGTGTATACCTAAATGAAGATTTTGTTCTTGCCCACTAGACAAATAGTTTTGATCGTTTTCCCTGTGAAATGAGTATAAATAGAGATTTTGGACACTACAGGCCCCAAACGTTCCCCGATACCGTCATATTATAGAATTTGATTATTTTCCATCCAGCAAATAACTTTGACCGTTTTTTCAGTGAAATTGGTTTATAAGGATTTTGCGCATTACAGATTCCAAACGATCACTAACATTGTAAAACTAAAATTTGGTTTTTGACCATTTAGCAAACAGATATAATAATTTTTCTAATGCAATTAGTGTACAAATAAAGATGACAACATGACAAGTCCATAAAATTTGGACCTTGTCCATCTATCAAATAGTTTTGGCCTTTTCCTAATAAGATTAGTAAACAACAAAGATTTTGTACACTGCATGGCCAACACCGTGAAACTATAAAATCCGGATCTTGTGCACCGAGCAAATAGTTTTAACAATGAAATAGGGTTATAAACGGAGATTTATTATATTATAGATCGCGAAAGATGATCAACATGATGCAAGTATAAAATTGATATACTTGCCCACCGAGCAAATAGTTTTGACCATTTTCCAAATAAAATTAGTGATTAAATAAGGATTGCGTACTTTACTAGTTCTAAAAGTTGGCCAACATAACTTTCCTGCCCGCCCACCGAACAAAGAATTTTTACCGTTTTGCTAATGAAATTAGTGTATGAATAGAGATTTTCAACATTACAGTCCCCAAACAATTACCAACACTGTGAAACCCAGAAGACAGACTTTATGGTTTTCCGAGTGAACTTTATGTAGAAATTAAGATTATAGTCATTACAGAACCAAACGATGACTATTTCTATAAAACTATAAAATTTGGTTCTTTCTCACCGAGAAAATAGTTTTCACAGTTGTGCAGATGAAATGGGTGTATAAGTAAAGGCTTTGGACATTGATGGTTCTAAAGGATGATTAATATTAATGCTATCCCGTTGGTGGGCACATATTTGGTAAAACTTAATACATTTAAGTGTTTGGTCATCATAAAAATATCACCTATTTTTCCAAAAAAAAATTGGATTATGATTAAAGAATTTCAATGCGGCGAACACAAAGTGGTTCATAATGACATAAAATATGTGCATTTAGTATTTACCTGTAACACCAATGCTGTTACTCCCTTTTTTTACGAAATTAACGTACAAATAAACATTTTAAAATGGCGGTCATAATATTACGTCCAATTCCACGAAATAACTAGACGTAGTGTTTGACTTTTATAAAAATGTTACTAGCATTTTCCCGAATTAAATCGTATTAGCTCTCTTATCGTGTGTTTCAAAATGGTGCCCATTGTGGTGAATAAATGGATCTAGCGTTTGCCGTCATAACATATAGCCCTTTTTTCCAACGAAATTTTCCTACATAGATTTTCAATATGGTAGAAACAAGATGCATACAATTTTAAAATAATAAGATATTAAATATCACAAAACGGATTACAAAGATTTTTAATATGGCGCCCACAAAGTGATAGGTATACAATAACATGAAATAATTATATTTGGTGTTGCCGCTAATGACAATATGTCTTTTTCTCAAATTTTTATCATTAAACAATTAGATTTAGTTTTCGCCACAGTACAACTTTTTCTTAACAAAATTGGTCGACAACCAATGATTTTCAATATTGTCAAATGATTGACGGTATAAATTGCAGTTGCCCCAACTTTGATATGTTAATCAAATTTGGAGTAGGTAATTATATGGTTTACAGTGATAACAAAATTTATTATTATCCTTTCAAATATTGCGTCATAAAATATGTTTAATGGAAATGTACTGGGATTTCAGAATGCACACAAGTACAGAATTGTGATTTGAGTTCTCCATTACATTCATTGCAATGAATACAGCTGACACTGATATAAATGTAATAATAGAATGGTATTCGTCATTTAAATAAGAACTGCCACATAAGCATAATTCTCACCACGTATGCATCTCTAACTGATATCGAAGGCAATAATCCATCTAAATAAAAATATTAATTTATAATATAACGGTGTTAAGCTTAGTAAAACAACAAAACCTTCATTTATCTGTCCATCAGAAATACTATTTAGTATCACATCTATTTTGCTAACAAATTTAAGGTTTTCGACACGTTATCCCTGAGAATACGATGTAAACACGTGTTTTATTCTTCCTCTATTGTATGAGTAGACTTTTTCATATTTAATTTTTGTGTAATTGTGTTTATCATGAACGTGTGCATGAGAAGGTAGATGTACATTCGACAATTGCGTTGTATAGCTTAATTATGTACAAAAGATTAATATTTGCTTTATACGCATTACTACGATATTAATAGAATGGTATTGTATTTAGTTTCAAAAAACAATCATTTATAATTTATAAGTAATTCAAATCTAGATTGATTAGCTTTTTCACAACTAAATTTCATAAATCGCGTTATTTCTCCCGTAATCAGATGCTTCATTCACATTGGTTTGTACTAAGACTAATGGCTAATAAAAATATTTACTCATAAAATAATGTACAGTTATCTCGATTGTTGTTCGTTTAATATAAACTTATTCAATGTCAGGAACCGGCACTGTCCCTATAACATTCTTAATGATTACTTTTATGAGAAGTCCTCAAAGGACACATAATATAAACAGTACTCCCCTACTTTGGTTTTGGAGTGGGGATTGTCCTCAAAGGTACGCGAATTTTGCATGAACCTTTGACGACTGTCCCCATATGTTTGATTTCGTCCTCAAAGAACCGTTTTCATATAAAATTAGTCCTCAAAGGTACGCGGAAATAACATATATATATATATATATATATATATATATACATATATTTATATATATGGCTATGGTGGCTGTATGCGATTTTATTTACAAAATCTTGATAAAGGAGGAAAAGTTATGGCTTTATTGATTGAGTTGTCCAAAGCTTTTGACTGCGTAGACCATAACATTCTTGTAAAAAAATTAGAGAATTATAGTGTACGTGGTAAAAGCAATGACCTAAGGTCTTATAGAAGACAGTATATGCATCATCACGGTAATAACTCTAATGTATTAATAAATAATATTGGTGTGCCTCAAGGAAGCTTACTGGGACCTTTACTTTTTTTACTTTATACAAACGATCTAATATTATGACCACGTTTTATGCATCGTCTGCTGATGATATAACTTTGATTTCAAATACAGCATCTGTAACTGAAATAACAACTAAATTAAGAAATAACTTAAAAGCACTTACTGATTACCTGCTAAAAAACAAACTAGTTCTAAATATAGACAAAACATTCGTAATCTAATTTTTTTACTAAGTATTCTAATTATCCTTCTAGTCAATATGCAGGTACAAATAAATGGACAGGTAAAAGAATTTAAATGATTGAGAATATACTTTGATCTATCTTTATCTTTTAAGAGTCATATTGATTGTATTTATAAAAAATATACTGGCATGTGTTTTGCTTTTAAAAGATTAAATTAAATTAAAAATTAAAAAATTAAATTATAAGTTTGTCAATAGCCGTAAAAATTACTGTCAATCATCATTTGAATCGGTCATTGGATATGAAATTGTATACTGGGGCCAAGTGTTGAAGATAACCGTATTATTTTGTTACAAAAACGTTCTATTAGGAATATGTTTGGCTTGAAATATTTGGATTCACTGTTTGAAGAAAGAAGAATTGTTCAAAAAGCACAAACAGTATCCTGTATTTAGATTTTAGAAGTACTAAATTTTGTCAAAGTTTGATTCTTTAGATAAATTTCATATTTATAGTACTGGACGTGGCGTTGATCAACTTGCATAAACTAGAGCTTTACAAATCAAGTTCATATTATACGGGCGCTATTCTTTACAATAAATTACCAGTAAGACTTAAGACTTATTAATGATAATAAAAATTTTTAAATATAAGCTAAGAAGGCGTTTACCAGCTAAAGTTTGCTACTCAATATGATAGCATAGTTTAAGATATTTAATAATAGAATCTATCATATTATTGTTTGACTTGTCCTATGTCGTGTTAAACTTGATCTATACAGGATAAAGTATTACAGATATATATATATATATATATATATATATATATATATATATATATATATATATATATATATATATACGTGTAACTGGTACTTTGAGCATGTCATTCACAATGAAAGAACTTTTTAGTAATAAAACCAATATCATGCGCCGCTACATTATCTTACCACTTTTTTTGTTACTTTTAGAGAGCTAGAGGATCCTATGTTAATTTTTAATAATTTTTTTCTTCTATTATGAATTTAAATTAACACGTTTCTTATTTTAGGTGCCCCAGATATGCGCTTGTCGCCCTTATTAACTTTCAACCAATAATTACGACGACTGCTAGCATTATACCAATTGCACAGAACATACCAAGCAATATTGAACCAGAAACACAAGCACCCACTTCTACCATTTTGTCAAGCATAAAAGATGTGACAAGTAATGTCGAGCAACCGAAGTTTAAATGCAAGGATTGTAGTAAAGATTTTCAAACTAAAAAGAGATTAAATGAACATGTACGTTACACTCATTACAGAAAACGAATACATCCATGTAAAGTTTGTGGGAAATTGTTTAAAAAACCTTATGAAGTAAAAAATCACGAAGCTACACATAACCCAGATGTTGGAAAACGAAAACGATTATTTCATTGTGATATTTGTAACAAATCGTTTAGTAGAAAATGGTATTTAATTCGTCATAAAGATTATGAGCATTTTCGTACAATTAGCTACAATTGCGAAAAATGTGGCAATACGTATCGCAATCAATGCTATTTAGACGCACACATTAAAAGAGCACACTTAGGAGAAGTTTTTACTTGTTTGGAATGTGGCAAACAATACAAGGGTAAATATGCTTTAAAAATCCATCAACGTACTCATGCATTCGGTTACGTACCGGCACAATTTACATGTGAGGTGTGCAAAGCGCAATATACTTCTAAGGAATCGTATAGCAAACATATGAAAGGACATAGTGTGGATGAAGCAGAAAAGGGATATCTCTGCGATACCTGTGGAAAACGGCTTACATCTTTCCAGGGCCTAGAAAAACATTTACGAATACACACAGGAGAAAAGCCTTTTAAGTGTTACGACTGTGGCAAAGCATTTTCAGCGAAGAGTTGTTTGAGACTACATGTACTTGTTCACACAAAGGAAAAGCCGCATTATTGTAATGTGTGCTCAAAACGTTTTAATCAACGATGTACGCTTACTATTCATATGAGATCACACACAGGAGAGCGCCCTTATAAATGTGAGATATGTAAAATGATGTTTGTATCGAAAACCATGTTAATGTCTCATATGAAAGTGCATCGTTTAATCACTAAAGTATCAAAATCTAAATGTAATTAAACGCTTTAATAACTGTTACGCCCATTTTATATATTTGTACATGGAATCATAAATAAATGATAGTTTGTAATATTTTATTTATTTTTTGGTCTTTCTTTTTAGCGATATCTTAGCAAAGCGGTTGTATTACTTTTTCTTCACATTTTATAAATACTATAATTTAACGCTTCAAATGCTTGCTTTAACATAATAGATTAATAATTATAGTTGATAATAAATATTACAAAATAAGTCTGTTTTTATGAATTAAAAAGCTACATAATCAATGATTCTATTTGTGCTATTAAATACAGGGTGTTCCATTAAAAGAAGAATGAAAATGGAAGGTCTAGGTTTCGATCCACCCTGCACACAAAAGAAATTTAATCGAATGAGGGGATATTATATCATATTACGAAACTCGATTAGGCAAAAAATTGTTTTTTTCTATAACGTACTGTAAGCTAGATGGCGTTGATTTAGCTACGATTTTAACATAAACGTGCCCATAACTTTTAAAGGACTCTGTATGACGTAGCAAAACCTGATGTAAGAAGATTCGAAAATATGTGGGCAATCCGAATTTGGCATAATATTCAGGAGTTTGTAACGGAGTTATGTAACACCCTGTATAATTGTGATAAGCAATATACCGAACTTTGTCGTAAGATTGGTACACCCTATATATATATATATATATATATATATATATATATATATATATATATATATATATATATATATATATAGTAGCGTCCCCAGGTACCCTATCTGGAAAAGTGTAATTTACCCCTTTCTCAGATTACACATTCATCTATACAACAATAAAAACAAAAAGAAAATTCGAGGTGTTTAATGGCTATCTGGTCTCGGGAGTGTGTACCCACTTGACAATTAATAACCAGCTGCATCATGTACCCGTTCACCAGCCCGCCTCTACACAAATATAAATATAAACAACAAACAACAATGCTAATTTACACAAATGCCATAGTGAGGGAGCCCTGTACTGTTTTTTATTTTAGCAGATTTCAGCTTAATGAGCTCGCGTGCGAATAAGATACCTTTGCAAGGCAGTACTCAATTTTTAATAGGTTACATAGGCTAATAAAATGATTTCCTGGGAGCTCCGTTTATATAAAAATACCTACTTACACTTCACACAGTCACAAATCGTTAACCTACGCGGTTTAAATTCAAGAAGAGTGACTGTTATTTATAGATTACTATTTGAAAAACACATTACAACTAACAGTAACTGCCTTCCCCTCTGGTTTTCACTCACCATGTTTACTCCCGAAAATCAACCCCCGTCTATCAAAAGGAAAAAAACAAGAAACATTAATTTACGTTGGAACAGTTTCATATTATTATTGCACATCTTAATTTTAAAAGTATGCATTCGTCCGTAACAAACCCTACTTTTAGGTCTCCAGTTTCCAAGTACCAAACAAAGGCGTCTTTGACTTCAGCGTGTACCGTTAGTAATTAATTACTAACTAGTGATATTTTTAGGCTTCAGTAAAGCAGTTTTTAAGCATACACCTGCTACTCAAACGCCAACATGTGTTTTTCAACCCTAGCCCTTTGAATGCCCGACGATGTTTGCTCGGAAACATCCGGAGAATTTTTAACATCCTAACATCTTTCGCTTCGGATCGTGGTCCTTCGCTACCTTCCGCTATGAACTAGAGCTGTTACCACTAAAACAAAACTTAATTAGTAACCAGCTTAACTAGGCAACCTAAACGTCTATTAGACGACATGCTCAATAAACAGTTAGAGAATATGGCTAAATAATACACGCATAAAATAATATGAATCATAAAATAGAAAAAATTTTTTTTAAAAATGGGTATATACAACCAGGTTTCTACTGATTTTGGGTAAACGCAAGGTGTCTAGGGCACGGCCGTAGATATTCCTAGGATTCGGGCCTATGACAATAAATTGAATATTGTATCCAAAACTAAATTTATTATTTTTATAATTAATGTTCAAACTATCGCCCTTGCGCTTGGATACAGGCTTAACATCGTCGTAACATTGAATTGCGAACTCTGCCGAAGATGCCTGGCATAGTTTTTATAGGATAAGATAAGTTCAGAATAAATTATAAAAGCATATAATAGTAGGTTTCCCTCATTTTCACAAAGAAATTAACAGTAAATATGTAATCTAAACATAAAATTAGAAAAGTTGGGTTAACTACCTAAAATTAAGGTATGGAAGTAGAAATTTTGTTAAAACTATGAAAAATGGGTTGAAATAGGTGTATTCTTATACAGTTTTTTATGTAGAAGTTGAATATGTAATTAGTTTAGTTGTAAAATATAAAATTTGTTAGATATTAGTAAATTTAGATATTAGTTTGTCAAAATGTAAATTCTTGAAGCGAAGTATGGCATGTGAGGTGTCTTTTTATGCAGAAAGTTGCCCTGATTTCAAAAATGTATTTAAAAAGCAAATCCGAATTGATTTGAAAAAGTTATGGCATAATTTATGTTTTAGTTAATTTAACATTTTTGTTTAGACCAATCAGATGCTAGGATCTTTTGTATGTAATGTAAAAAAAAATTGAAAATTTGGTATCCATGAGAAAAGTATAAAAGGAATTGCTCCTGATTTCTCGCTCTCTTGCTTTTGAAATTTTTTGTGACTAACAAGTCATAGTGCTAGTAGTGCTTTTGTTAACATGTAAGTTAAAATTTTCGTTAACATTATCGGATTTGAAACGCGATCAACGTAGAGTTGAGATTTCAGAAACAATTGTTTTAACCAATAACAAAATTTAAAACTAAGGTTACCGATTATAATTGTCGATAATATTGTATTTTTTCATTTCTAAATCGTGTGTAAACATCGGGTGATGTGCATTTTTTTATGTCAATAAAATCCTTCGGTTATTTTGGATGTGATGTTTATTTTTTTGAAAGTGATGGAGGTTATAAAATAAATTTAACTTCATATCGGCATCTAAAATAAAAGTGCAAGTAAATGTAAAATGTTATATAAGAATAAAATACAAGTTAAATCCGAAAATTATTAAATATTTAAATCATCATTTAAATATACAAATAAAATAAAAGTGCTTGTCTGCAAGTATGAGCATATTATATTACATCGTATTTACCACGGGAAGATTTATCACAAGCTAATGGATTTGGATGAAGTTATGGAAATTAAGCAGCACCATTTTCAACAGCAAGGCAGTATCATCGATACATGGAAAGAAGTCTACGTCCAATGTTAATATGGAACAAGCCTAATGTGACCATTCTTTGGAAATTGCAACAACACATGTGAGTTAAATTTTTCTATCATAACCCAACTATTGCATTGATTATTCTTTTGATGTCCTGTATTTATGTTTTTTGTTTGATTGTGTACAAATGTTTGTGCGACAACATGTATCAATATCTGAAAAGTCAATGAACAGGTGTAATTATAAAAATAATAATTTTACTTTGAAGAAAATCAAAATTGTACTCACTAATTTTAGATCCTTTGGTGAAATTTTTGACAGGCTGCATTTATTTAAGTTAGCAAGGACGCAACGCATGCGTAATTTGTGCAAATTCCAACGAAGTCTGTTTCACATTGAAACTATTAATTACAAATTACAATTTAATTATTAACATGAATATTTCCATGTGTGAAATGAAATTTCTTTTGATTTCACGAAAAGATTCGAAAAGATTTAAACTCTTATAGTAGTTATGAAAGTTAAAAAAATTTAATTATTTTATTTGCCAATTTAATTCCAAATATAGAATATCAATATCACGATATTGCCATTAAAATATATATATATATATATATATATATATATATATATATATATATATATATATATATATATTTTAATCATTAAAGAAGTGTTACTTAGGAGTTTGGTTTAGAACAACACCCTGTAGATTATTGCATATTTTGATTCTTCGTTTCATTTTAGATTAACTTTATGTATCACATGTAAGTTCTAAAATGGAGTGTTTCAGTAATTCGCTTTTTTTGTAAAATTGACGTCTGTATATGTATATATATATATACAGCGTGTTCAGCGAGGAATGGGACAGTGCAATATCTCGAGAGCGGATGAAGATTTTAAATTATAAAAATATTTTTGTAAATATCTTCCAAGGGCGCACATTTGTTGGCACAAAGATTTGAATCAACGCCCATCACCGCCAGGTGGCGCTATCTCACTTCAATTTTTAAATGCAATGCCCTATTTTTATTTCATTTTGGATTCTATGACATATTTGTGATGACTTTTATTAAGACTCCTACCAACCTATCTTTTGTAGTTTCTGAGAAAAAATAATTTTTGGAATTTTATTAATTGAAAGCATACAAATTAAATTAAATGTTCAAATGTTTCTCCATCATTTTCTACACACGTTTGATAACGCCTAATTAATGTAACACTAGTTGCCGCTCTTAAAGTTTCTCGTGGTATGCTTGCACAAGCAATTATAATTTTGTTTTGTAACTCCTCTACATCTCTAGAAGGTGTTTCATACACTACATGATTCTTAATCAACGACTGTGATAAGTTGGTCCCCTTACAATTTAGTGTACAGCGTATCGCATTATTTCGGCGTTATCTGCATTATTTTTGTGGAAGAACAATCTTTTATCTTTCATTTGGTATAAAATTTGCTATTTTGTCAGTATCACTCAAATTCCTGGAAATTACGTTTTTGTGCTAAAATTCCAAGGATTATTTTTTCTCAGAAACTACAAAAGATAGGTTGGTAGGAGTCTTAATAAAAGTCATCACAAATATGTCATAGAATCCAAAATGAAATAAAAATAGGGCATTGCATTTAAAAATTGAAGTGAGATAGCGCCACCTCGCGGTGATGGGCGTTGATTAAAATCTTTGTGCCAACAAATGTGCGCCCTTGGAAGATATTTACAAAAATATTTTCATAATTTAAAAATCTTGATCCGCTCTCGAGATATTGCACTGTCCCATTCCTCGCTGAACACGCTGTTTAATATATATATATATATATATATATATATATATATATATATATATATATATATATATATATATATATATATATATATATATATATAAGGTGGCCCATTAAGCGAGATTGCTCCATAACTCCTTACTATTACAAATACGAAAAATGTCTTATATAAAAGTTCTCCACAGTCATAAACTACACGTTTTAAAATTATTTTCAGAAATGGCGGACCGCCGGTTATACCGGAAATTCATGTCAACTTCGTTATTTTAAATAGAACAACCTATATATTATTACATTTTGAATTCCTCCTTGAATTTAAAGGTCACTTTAATAACCATACTATGGGTCTACGTCGCATTGCTTCTGAATTATTTGACATTTTGTAGGAAAATGACGTTTGCAGTGCCTCCGAAAACTTTCAATATCCCGAAGACGGATTCCGGTAGAGATGTGGCTTTCGTTTTTACTTCCGAAAAGGGTACCGCATCATTCTCATTCATTGCCAAAATCTTGCTTTTAGCATTGAATAATTTCTATCGCTCGAAAATAATTTTTTCAAACATGGATAACTTGATTTTTTAAATGGAACCACCCATATTTTCTTACATCAGCGGATAGGAGATTAAATTTCCTTTCCATTGATGTAACATTAACTTTGAAAGGCTGTTTCTCGGGGAAGTCTTCGTTCAGGATACCGTACTGCATAAATCCTTGACGCCAATAACGCATTTCTTTGGCATTCTCCAAGAATGAAAGTCATGTCGATCAACTCTGCGTCGGACAACAACATTTTAATGGAAATGTCTTGTAGAAACACTTAAGCTGATACACAAGACAGCAAACCGCAACAGAAGCTCGAGAAACTGACGTTTCTTATCAGTTGTTTAAAACAATTGACAAACGTTTTCCAAAGTGAAATTAGATAAAATGTGAATATCTCGAAAACTATAACTCCAAAATATCGATAATGTTACATCAATGGAAAGGAAATTTAATTTCCTATCTGCTGATGTAAGAAAATATGGGTGGTTCCATTTAAAAAAATCAAGTTATCCATGTTTGAAAAAAATTATTTTCGGAGCGATAGAAGTTATTGAATTCTAAAAGCAGGATTTTTAGCAATGAATGAGAATGATGCGATACCCTTTTCGGAAGTAAAAACGAAAGCCACATCTCTCTATCGGTATCCGTCTTCGAGATATTTAAAGTTTTCGGAGGCACTGCAAACGTAATTTTTCTACAAAATGTCAAATAACTCAGAAGCAATGCGACGTAGACCCATAGTATTGTTATTAAAGTGACCTTTAAATAATTTTAAAATGTGTAGTTTATGACTGTGGACAACTTTTATATAAGACATTTTTTCGTATTTGTAATAGTAAGGAGTTATGGAGCAATCTCGCTTAACACCTGTATATATATATATATATATATATATATATATATATATATATATATATATATATATATATATATATGTTGATATGATATTAGCATTAGAACAATATAAGTGCATATTAAAAGAGATTTAAACATAAATTAATTACGTTGAATTTGAATAAACGTATATGTAAAGCGCAAAATGTATAGGTGCAAATCAACATTAAAATATGTACAGATGTAAATATAGAACATGGTAACTAGTTGTACCATTTTTCATAAATAGAAAAGTGTTATCATAACTAAATAACGTTATTCTTCATTTTTATAGGTTCCGAGCAGCTTCGGATTAGTAAAAATATGTATTCCATCTACAAAATACATGTATTCCAATTTTTATCACAATATACCAGTTCAGTACCATAATATGCTCCCATTCTGAAAAAATGAGATTAAATTGTATCAATCAGTGTAAAAGTTATAACATTAAACGGCGCCAATTATAACGCCAGTATAATCTGCTACTTCTAAACTATTAGCAATTGTTCAAATAAATTTAATTAAAAATACGAATAAATAACAATCGCTACTGCCGTTGGCCCTGTCGGTAGATTAAGATAGGGAGGTTCTAATAAAAGGATTTCTCAAATACCTTGAATGCTGCTTGATTCCAATCTGCTAAATTATTTCCCCTTCACTAATTAATAAAAAATGCAATATAAAAAAATTATAAAAATATAATGAAATGAAATCTCGAGCGCCATGTTGTCTTTAGTTATAGGAACAACAAAACCTAGTTAATGAACAATAAAAGCTTTATATTAATATAAAAAAAAAATAACAATGGGCAATAATGTTTATTTACCAAATTAAGGGATGATTAAGGAGAGGAAAGAAAAAGGTCTTATAGCTATGCTTAAAGAACTAAAAAAATCATTACATAAATACCTTTATACTTTCTTTTTTGACAACTTCCTGTGTTTACTTATGAATACGGAGCGGTCAACCAGCATGATATCATTTCTACATCATCATTACGTAATCTTGTAATAACGCGATCAGCCGCACCTTTACTGAGTTTATTATTTAATATTTATACTTAGAAATTTTCTTTCCAATAAATTTATAGCATTCTTGAGGTTTTAGTATATTAAAATTGCAATTTAAAATGTAATCCAAAAGTAGTATAATAAAGGTAAAACTTAAAATTTAAAAGTATGCAAAAGTGTGCATTCTAAAAGAATGCATTAAAAATGCCTAAAAAAGCAAATGTTTTAATTTAAAATATAATGAATTAAAGATCTCTTACCATCTAAACCGATGGCACTTTACACTAAAATTTAGGAAAATTCAAAACTACATGCTTCATGCTATTACATTTAGCAGGAAGTGAATTTAATAGAGGCTTTCAGAGTGACTCCTGTAAGTATCCCCCACGCATCTGCGCATGGAATTAAGTTATCACGCTTTGCGCGATCAGCATCAATTTCTTACGGAAAGGAAATATAAATCTATGAAATATTACACTTAAAAAGATATGTACTATGAAATGCAAAACTTAAAACTTTTCCTTATGTTTATTACTAAATGAATGAAAGATCTAAAATTAAAGTATAATTTAGTACAACATGAAAAAGGTTGTTACAAAGTGTAAAGGGCATGTTAAAGTTGGTGACTCACAACAAAGTTTATAAGATTCATAGAGATTATTAATTTTAAAAGTGAAATTGAACAAAAATTATGTTGTAAACTTACTTAACAGTGTGTTTAGGAAGTGTTACATCTTAAATTAGCATTCCAGATGTGATTTAAGCTTAAAAATGAATAAACCAGATTGTGATTATTCATTCCGCAGGACGTATTAACATGAATCATAAAAGTGTTTGTGACTAATGAATTCTTATGTATTTTGGGACAAAGAATCCATTTCTGTTTGTAGTTTTCCTGTAAGAATTAGATTAATTTAGATATAAGTAAATTTATATATGAATATTTGCATATTAGTCATAATTTGTGAAGAATAAGAAATTTCAAAGGAAATATGTCATGTGGGGTATCTATGATAGGGAATTTTGCACGGAATGCAAAAATAATTATAGTTTTAAGATCTGTCTACTTATAAGAAAGTTATCAGTAAAAATAATAATTGGTAAATTTGTGAAAAACATTTGGAAATTAAGCAATCTTATGTTTGTATTGGCAATTTTGCTAAGATGATTTGGTTTTGTTCCGAAGCTATATAAGCAAGTGGCAGAAATTTTTGTATCTTAGCTTATAAATTTTCCAAAGTGTGAACATGTCACTTGATGTGCACATGATTAAAATTTTAAAATCATCCAGGTGGTTCGTATAACTTTTAAACATTTTTGTGTAATTAACACAAGTGAAATTTACTTTTGTAACTAAAATTAAGGTTAACGTAATTCTAGTTTCGGGTGGATATTTTTGTCTCGTTTACTTGATTGTAAATAAAATTATTTCAATTATTGCATTAAAATTAAAATTATTTTAAACAAATTGCCTTTGTATTATTATTCAATGTAAGTTAAAATTGAAAGTGCAAGTTATAATAATTTTGGATGCCGATAAAAGTTGTGGTATTTTGGAGATGAAAACCTAAAAGTAAATTATTATATTTATAAATATAATAAATAAATAAAAGTTTTTTTGGAAAGTGACAAATCAAATATTTGTGCATTATACCTATGCATATTGGTGATGTATGGAATTTCCACCGATGCAGTAAATATTGGTGCAACATATCCACAACTTGGCGATGCTGTATAGAACTTCCACCGAGGGAACAAAAGATACTGGAATTCGAATTACATCAGAATTGGAAATTGAGCCAGCTATAAGAAAAGAACATTAACCGTGAGTCTATGAATCTTGTTTATTATTTGAGGTTATGTTGCATTTGATTAGAGTTTATTTTTGTGTCTTGTGTAAAGGATACAAGTAGATTATGTGCTAAACTGGAATTAAGTCAATCATTTAATGATTTATGGTAATTCAATATTATATTAAAAAAATAAAAGATAATGACCCATTTTAAATTAATGGAATTAATGAGTTATGAGTTGTGATAATTACACATCTTTTTATGTCAACGAAATTCACATGCGCACAACGTGATATATATTTTCATCTGATACAGGATGTTTGATTAAAAGTAAAATTTATACAATTGCAGAATTAAATATAATCACGTTTAAATTTTATGATACAAACGAAATTTACACAAATGTTTAATGTTTTAATTTTTACACTGAACTATATATTGATCCCCGTCTCCTTTGAGAAGCTAGTCGAGACAAGTTGCGTGCGTGGGTGTGTGCGTGTGGCTGTGTGTCGTGTGTGTGTGTGCGTGTGCGTGTGTGTGCATGTGCGTGTGGGTGTGCGTGTGCGTGCGTGTGTGTGTGCGTGCGTGTGCGCGCGTTCGTGCGTTTGGTTGTGTGTGTGCGTGTGTGTGTGTGCGTGTGTGCATGTGCGTGTGCGTGTGGTTGTGTGTGAGTGTGGGTGTGCATGTGCTGTGTGGCGTGTGCGCGTGTGGTCGTGTGCGCGTGCGTGTGTGTATGTGTAACTGGTACTTTGAGCATATCATTCACAACTTTTTGGTAATAAAACCAATGTCATGCGTCGGTACATTATCTTATCACTCTTTTTGTTACTTTTATTAAAAGAGCTGGAGGATCCTGTGTTAATTTTTAATAATTTTTATTATTTATTATTTAAATTAACACGTTTATTATTTTAGGTATCCCACATATGCGCTTGTCGCCCTTATTAACTTTCAACCAATACTTACGACTACTGCTAGCATTATACCAATTGCACAGAACATATCAAGCACTATTGAACAAGAAACACAAGCACCCACTTCTAACATTTTGCCAATCATAAAGAACGTGACAAGTAATATCGAGCAACCGAAGTTTAAATGCAAGGAATGTAGTAAAGATTTTCAAAATAAAAAGAGATTAAACGAACATGTACATTACACTGACTACAGGAAACGGATACATCCATGTAAAATTTGTGGGAATTTGTTTAAAAAACCCTATGAAGTAAAAATCACGAAGCTACACATAACCCAGATGCTGGAAAACGAAAACGATTATTTCATTGTGATATTTGTAACAAATCGTTTAGCAGCAAATGGTATTTAATTCGTCATACAGATTATGAGCATTTTCGTACAATTAGCTACAACGGCGAAAAATGCGACAATACGATACCTGTGGAAAACGGCTTACATCTTTCCAGAGCTTAGAAAAACATTTACGAATACACACAGGAGAAAAGCCTTTTAAGTGTTACGACTGTGGTAAAGCATTTTCAGCGAAGAGTTGTTTGAAACTGCATGTACTTGTTCACACGAAGGAAAAGCCGCATTATTGTAATGTGTGCTCAAAACGTTTTAATCAACGGTCTACGCTTACTATTCATATGAGATCACACACAGGAGAGCGGCCTTATAAATGTGAGATATGTAAAAGGATGTTTGTATCGAGAACCATATTAATGTCTCATATGAAAGTGCATCGTTTAACCACAAAAGTGTCGAAATTAAAATGTAGTTAAACGATTTAACAACTGTTACGCCAACTTTATATATTTGTACATGGAATCATAAATAAATGATAGTTTGTAATATTTTATTTATTTTTTGGTCTTTCTTTTTAACGATATTTTAGGTGTAACAAATAAGGGTTAGTTGTTGGGGATGAGTGTAACATGGTTGGCGTACAGGGTGTATAGAGTAGCATAATTCACAATAGGGAAAATCATAAATTAATGGGCGCCAGTTTAAAGTCAAGGTAGCGGATTATTAACACACAAATAAACGCCAGTACTCCATAGCAATGCTCAAAACAATCAGAAACTTGCTTACCTTTCGTAGCGATAACTAGGTAAATCAGCAAAAGCTACTGGACCTGTGCGTTTTGTAACAGCTTCAAAATATTCGCACGCAATCAAAACAAAATAGCATGCGGCTAAACCAATAGTATAGATCATCAAACTTATTTACTCAAATTTTACTTTACGTTTACTATTTCCCAAAATCTTAATCTTAATAAAAATAATAGCTATTAAACTAACCGTGAAATCTCTCATTAATTGATCAGCGTTGAAAAGCTTTTGTCAAAATCATAAACAGCAACAGCGAAATCGTCGTCACTACAAGGCCGTCTTATTCGAAAAATTAGTGTTAAAATAATTAGCAAAAAGAACTTAATCAAAACTAATTTATATGAACCGTAAATAATAAAACTGTGAGAAAATCACATGTAATGTAACAAATAATAATCAAATAATAAGCTGAAGTTCATTAACGCTATACAAGGTGTGGCGCGAAGAGTTTTGATTAAAAGTAACGGCGGATACAGTTATGTTAAACATCTGAAATTACGAAGCTGTAGGTTTTGGATGACGCTGAGTTGAAATATAATATTGTCCTGAATGTGGCACTTCCGGCTATACCGGAAGTAAACATCAACTTTGTTATTTTAAATGGAACCTAATATTTTTATTTTATTTTGAATTCTACATGAAATTCTAGATAAAATTTGTGCACAATGTCCTGTACCAAAAGTGAAGTATATTCGAGATATTTCGATTTTTTTAAATTTTGAAAAATCTTAGTCCACATTGAATAACTATATCTCCATTAATAACGAAGCTAGTGACGTGAAATTGTAACCAATAAACAACAAGCGCTTGCCCGTTAACTCCATATATCCATCTCATTGATATTTCTTACAGGGCCTTTTAAACTTAGCCGCCAACATGCACAATTTAAATCATTTATAAGTTGCTTACTTTAAATAGAACACCCTGTATTTTATTACATTTTCTGCTGTATTTTTTAAGCCAATTCGTTTGGTATCGGTATTCCTATACCTAAATCCAAACACTTTTGAGATATTTCATTATCTTAGTTAAAACAACAACACTTAATTATTTCAACATTAGTAAAGGGTAGGCCATGGCTGTCAAAGATTTGAGAGTTAGAACGTTAATTGTTTATGTTGTTTTGACCGTTTTCTTTACCAGTTTGTATTTCATAGTAGATAATGGCAAATGTAGGATTTACTAATGATGATTTTTAAATCTTATTATTATTTACGGCGAGTGTAATAGAATTGTTGAACGGACTTGCCGTGTTTTTGCAGAAAGATATCCAAATCGACCAAATGCAACTGGTGATATTGTAAGAAGATTGCTTAAAAACTGCCGTCAGTTTGGTCAATTTAAGGCAAAAATTAATAAAAATAAACCACTAGTGGACAGTGACATAAACGAAATTCATATTTTGGGTTATTTTACGGCCTCTCCAAATGCCTCCATTAGGGATTGTGAGAGAGATCTTATTTTGTCGACGAGAACAATTCATCGCATTTTAAAAAACACAAACGGAAATCATTTTCATATCATTTGGTGCAACACTTACAATTAGGTGATCTTCCTCGAAGAGTAGAATTCTGTGAATGGTTTTTAATGAAGACCCAAGAGGATGAAAACTTCATAAAAAAGTTATATGGTGTGATGAAGCAAAGTTTAGCAAAATGGATTATTTAATCGACATAATTCCCATTTTTGGTCTAATGAAAATCCACATGTTAGTAGAGAACGGTAATTTCCAAGATAGTTGGAGTTTTAATGTTTTTGTCCAATAAAACCGATAAAATTTTAGCATTAAAATTTTATGATGAAAATTTAAATGGTACGAGATATTGTCACATTTTAAAAGAAGCTATACGACCGGCGTTACATACTTTAAGAAATGGAGAGGCGGCTTCAGCTTGGTATCAGCAAGATGGAGCACCTCCTCATAACTTTGGGCATGTTGCTCAGCATCTTTACGACATGTTTTATGATAGATGGATTGCCAATCAGGGTCCGTTTCGTTGGCCACCTCGTTCTCCTGATTTGGCTCCTCCAGATTTTGGTATTTGGGGTTACATTAAAAGTCAGGTATTTTCCAAACCTGTTACGAGAAAGGAAGATATGATGCAGAGAGTCTTACTTGCTTTTAATTCTCTAACGCCCGACCATATTTCCAGGTTTACAAGACATAACTTAATGAAAAGGATTCATAAATGTTTAGAAGTAGATGGTGCTAATTTTGAACACTTATTATAAAACTTTATTTTTTAATATTACATTTAGTTATTTTTGTTTGTAAGTTATCTAATTAAATGAATACAAAATACCTAGTCAAGGTTTTTAATGATATCCACAATTAATAATCCTTTCAGGCTATTGGTTACTTTTCAGAATTAATAACTTATGAAAAAATAACATAATATCACCTTAAATAATGGAAATCATGGCGTACCCTTTACTAATGTTGAAATAATTAAGTGTTGTTATGTTTTAACTAAGATAATGAAATATCTCAAAAGTGGTTGGATTTAGGTATAGGAATACTGATACCAAACGAATTGGCGTAAAAATACAGCTGAAAATGTAATAAAATACAGGGTGCTCTATTTAAAGTAAGCAACTTATAAATGATTCAAATTGTGCATGCTAAGTTTAAAACACCCTGTATAAAATATCAATGAGATCGATATATGGAAATAACGGGCAATCGCTTGTTGTTTATTGGTTACAGTTTCTCGTCACTAGCTTCGTTATTAATGGAGATATCGTTATTCAATGTGGCCTAGGATTTTTCAAAATTAAAAAAAAATAAATACTTCATTTTTGGTATAGGACATTGTGCACAAATTTTATTTGGAATTTCATGTAGAATTCGAAAATAAAATAAAAATATTAGGTTCCATTTAAAATAACAAAGTTGACGCCTACTTCTGGTATAACCGGAAGTGTCACATTCAGTACAATATTATATTTGAACTCAGCGTCATCCAAAACCTACAGCTTCGTAATTTCAGATTTTTAACATAACTGTATCCGCCATTACTTTTAATCAAAACTCTTCGCGCCACGCCCTGTATATTGTTATAATAAAAAAATAATAATCGCTGAGTAAAATGTTCAACTATTAAAAAAACAAACAATTAAATTCGCTTCCGAAGGGAAGTGGAGCGCGATCTTTCTTACTTAGGATAAGAATAAACGTAATTAATGGGTTGAATCTTGTAAGTTCAACATTTTCAGAATCAAATATTCTTAAACCTTTATTTTAATTGTAAAGAGCCAGCGCCTTTTGCCAAATTTTCCTATCATTAATTATTCGCTAAATTACCCTGACAATTAAATTCTACAGAAAATCATCAAATAACAAATTTATATCCCCTCCGACATTGATCTCAAAAACGTTGAAAGTTTTTCTACGTCAGAGTCGCCCTCAGTCTATCCGCCAATCCATACCTGAGGATCACTACCAGAATTTGGCTTCGCTTTCCGCGAATACCCAATAAAACCGCGAGATGCGCTACCGAACATCAGGTTTTTACGCCGATCCGTTCCGCCGACCTGTCGATCTTTGTATGTGTCGAACCGTTTGACATATTTATCATCTTGTACAGTCTTTATCATTGACCCGACACCGCCACCTGAACATCATCTCCATATAACAGGGCTTATAGCTGCTGAAATCTGGGGCTGAATACACGTAAGTCAACACACACAACATTACACATAACGCTGATGACCGATGCCACGCCGGGTTAGACACCCGGGGTAATCGTTCATTTACTCCGTTGAATAGAAAGGTAATTCACTTCAATTCTTTCAACCCCTGGTATATCATTTAAATAACGCAATGGACATTTGCCCAGATTCTTGAAATGATATTCCACCTACACACTGCACACCGATCATACAAACTCGCCTAAATCAGGCAAACTATTTAAAAAACCGAAGTGCAGGAAGCCAGCAGATTGACCGCAACCAGATGCCCGCAATTAGATCGTATTTGAGTCACCTAGTTTCCTAACGAAACTCCGAACTTCGTACGTAAACGTGAGTAGTACATTTAGCCTCACGTAAATAACCGTTGGCCTACACGCTCACTCATCGTGAGACATGCAGACAATAGATCCACTAACCTAATTAATAACCTAGTGTGAATAATTAGTTAGATTAGTCCGCTTTAAAATACACGTTTAATAGAAGTTAGACCGTAAAAGTTTTGCTTTTATTAAAAGTAAAATCGTATTCTTGTTAAAATATAAACTCGTATTCTTACAAAACCAGTCTCTTTAAAGTATTTATTTTTCTAGTTGACCGTCAATCAGGTAAAAAAGAGCGTTACACTCAATATTCTGTCACCCAACACGTTATACAGTTAGCATAACAACTCTATTTACTGCAATTTATTGGCCATTTTTGAACAGGCTGTGGGTATAATGGAATGCATAAGAACCTGGCGCAGTTTTTTCTAAATGCAATATACCATACACGACGAACTTATTTCAATCCGCTTAAAGCGTAAAATTATTCCAAAAACTAGGAAAGCACTTCAATGGTAACGAAAATGTTACTACTAATCGACGAACAACCCAAAAATTTCCCCGCGGTGGTTGAATCTTACCTATAATCCACAAGCAGTGAATAGGGTTAACTCCCTCACGATATCTTCAGGTAACACCGGTGAGGATGTAGGTAAACTTTGCGTGCCAGATAACTACATAACTCGCCCCAATATTCCAACCTGTTCTTTGCATAGCCTAACTCTGATCCTCATTAACGAATCGAAAAACAACAACCCTTTACCCCTCTAAAATCACGTCATCTTTTAACCGCCCCTCTAAAAAAATCTTCCAAGGAAACAAAACAAACCTGATACCTGGAATTGAGATACAAATATCCTCTTTTTCATTGAGAAACCCTATTGCAACAGATAAATCTTCTATAATTTCCTCTTTAATAGCTTAATCCATTAATGAACTGGTAAGCTCGAAAGTACGCAGAAACATTTAATCGCAACCTAACTTCGCTACCATACACGATAACAAAAATAAATGTAAGCCACATATTGCTTAAAACTCTACAACCTACAACTGCGATAACAAAATTTAAAATAAAAAACATGGTAATCTGATATTAATGCTAATGTAATATCCAAATACACTATTTAAAAAAAAATTTACTTCAAATTCATTTACACGTGGCTTCGTCATTAACCCTTCTTGTTATCCACGACCACACAGTTCTCTTCTCTGGATGTAATTTGTGCTTTAATTTTAACAAATATTTAACAGTCCTGTTACGGGTGAAAATGACAGTAGAATATGGCATAACAGATAAGGGAGTGGTAGTGTTTTGCGTGCAGGATTAATAAATCAAATCAGTTAGTCGTAAATCGAAAGGTGCCAGTTTGTTTAAAATCAAAAATAGCGGATTAATTAGCACACAAATAAGCACTAGTACTCCACAGCAATGTTCAAAACAAACGAAAACTTGCTTACTTTTCGTAGCGTTAACTAAATATATCAGCAAAAGGGCTAACAATTTTAATCATGATAAAAAAATAACAAAAAAAATAACAAATATTGAAATTTCTCATTAATTAATCAACGTTAAAAGTTATAGTCAAAATCATAAACAACAATAATGAAATCATCGTCACTACAAGGCCGTATAATTTAAAAAATTACTATTAAAACTGTTAGCAACCAGAAAATAATCAGACCTATCGTTGCCTACTAATTTATGTAAAACGTAAATAATGATAGTGCTGTGAGAAAATCACATGTAACACTACATACAATAATGAAATAATACGCTTAAAATTCATTAACACTATATATTATAATACAACAATATTTAAAGAGTAGTATGCATAATTATGTTAAAGTCAATACAAACAAATTCACTTCCGGAACGAAGTACTACGCAATCTTTTTTAAAATTTCAATAATACTTATTATAATTATTCGGTTGAAGCTTACAAGTTAAAAAACAATAACACCCAATAGCGTGAAGATCACAAAAAACTGGGTGAATACGCTTCAATAATTGTATCTGTTGGCATAAAGGGCGTCTATACGGCATTATGTAACAAAAAGAATGTGTTCATCTGCGTACTTAAATACAGTTATACAAGTTTTAACAAAATTACAAAAAAAAACAGAAAAGTAATTACAGATTTTTAGTCTAACTTTTCTTTCCCAGCTCACAGCAGCAGGATATAATTTTCATAAAATTGATCACTCGTTAATTGATCGGAAAATACCAGTTGAATCTTCAATTCTTTGTTAATAACGGGAACAAAACCTTGTCCCGTCAGGTAAACTAACTTTTATAATCTATACTCACAAACGATTAGCGAAATATTTAAAGCTAACCTAGGCTACCTTCTTACTAACTGTCCACCTGGTTCTACGCACACAAATTAGTAACTTATTTCCACGAAGACAAAATATATTAGTTACTTCATTTACAGAATTTTATTGTCTATTTTCGAAGATCTGTGGGCTTACTTTATTGATTCAGTACAGCGCGAGATTTTCCAAAATATATCTATCAATATTTAAATTGTACGTTATTAAATACGTGGAATCTATTAACCGCTTTGCGAGAGCCAAAACATTTAGCGCGATAACACAATAGACTCAAGCCGAAAAACACTTAATATTATGTTCCTTAAATTCCTTACAGCAACAAAACAATATAATTCTCGAAACGTTTCCATTTTCTTTTAACGAAATTACGATAATAATATTTTAAAATAGCATACTCGGAAAGCTAACATTTATTTAAAATTCTACGTGTGATATACAAATATTCAAGTGAAAAATCTAAGTCAAATTCAACCACACGTGATAGTCTCTACTTTATTTAAAGTATAAATTCTTTGGGACTTTATTTGGTTATCAACTCTTTAATTTTCAACATTTTCGTTAATAACTACGGATGGTTAAACGTTACATTGTTGCGACAGTGATATACTCTCTACATTATCAAGAGTTTCTGAGGTTTTACATGCAATTCCTAATGGTTTAGAATTTTGTCTTGTTTTGTGTCATTTTGTAGTAGTTACCAGGCATACCGATTTCAACATTTTGTTACTAACCAAATGTCCTCCTTCACACTAGAGGTAAAGTGTATGGCTCGGCGCATGGGCCATGGTTCTTACAAGCACCTACTTACTCTGGCACTTATTGTTTAACAAAACGTCAAAATCGGGAAATATGTAAATTTGGAACTACTTGTTTTTACATTTCTAACGGGAAAACGTTATGAACACGATCTAAAATTCTTTCATAAAGCGGGAGTGTATTTACAATTTTAAATAAAGAAACTTTTAATTGCCCGATTTCAAAATGTGCGTTGATAAAAATCATAAAAAAATAATATAGTAATTTAACGTTATTAATGAGGCACAATAATACTTAAAGAAAATTGATTCGTTATGGTTTTGGTACTACACTTCAATTAATAATTAATTACGATTTTCTGCAAAACGGTAATAAATTCTATTCAAAATATCTACCCAAATGCAAAACTGACATGCGATAAAAAAAACAATACCTGCTACGTTTCTTTACGAGACATTAGAAAACATAAATAATACGGTAAGTTCGGGCGTCAAACTCCGATTTATTACAAATACAAAGCAAAAAAAAACTAAACTCAAAAATCATAATAATTGTAATTACCCTAAGATCTAAATCTTGGCTTTATGAAAATATCAGAATTTTATACCTAAATCGGAATTAAACTACAAATTCTTAATTCTAAGGCATTATTATTTTTTTAATAACGTGATTCGCAGAACATATGTTTAAGGCGTCCTGTAAACTTTCTTTATTAAACAAAACCTCACAACCGTCCAAATAATACTGATTCCATCAAGATACCAGCCCTCCCATTTTTTTTCTAAATAACAATTTTATATTTCTTTAACGGTTCTGTTAATTATTCACTAATACAAAGGAAACACTGCAAATGATTTGCACCTTTTCACTAAATTTTAGCACGTAATAACTAACCAACTTACAGATAGCGTACTAACGAAATGTACTCTCTAGAGCAACCCAAAATTTATTCAATAGTTAGATTATTTTGCTTAAAACTCAACGATCTAACCCAAACAGAAGTAGCACATTAGACTTAGATCGCTTAAATTAAACTTAAATGTAAACTCGCTACCGGCATACGGTAAGTTAATTATTGCTAACGGCAAAACGCTAGATTATGATAAGTGTCCACTCAGCAGGGGATCCTAAGCTTATACACCAGTCCCACCTTTTTTTGATAGTGCCTATGCAGATCGGCTATCGACAAGGATGGGCTATTTCGTAACACCACTTCGGAACTCTATAATGAAAAATATGTTAACCATGCTAACCAACAATAAAATAACTCGCCAGGGCACTCAACAAACGCACAACGTCGTGACACTCACTTAAGTCACCTTACTGAACTACATTTTGATACCTTGAGTTCTAGATCTTAACTAACTGAAAAGGGAAGCTACTCGTCCCCTCCCCGAATTAGTTAAATACGTTATTTGGTAAACCAATCGGAAAATTACATGTTAATGCACTGACATATCAAGCTCTATGAGAAAACTTTCCAACGGCAAACCTTCGTTAAGACTGCAAATTTAACAAAAACTGCACCGCATCATTCGGTAACTCTACTAGCGCCATTAGCTTCATTCAGATGTTTATTTAATTCTAAAAGTTCATATACCATGACTGAAAAGTACTGTTATTCATTTACATCTGCTAATTACAGTGATCAATAATCATCCCAAGGTAAATACGTCCATAAGTGAATGATTATTTTCAATTAAAATTTCCTATTTTAGAGACTGCCGATTGGCATGAAAAAGTAAGAACAGAAAATTTTCAAGACAACGCCTTTACTCTTTTGCAATGGCGTCTCAACAACGTGCTTGCACGTTTTTACCAGAAATCGCTGAAACGAGACACTACATAAAGCAAATTATTCAATATTGAGCACGATCAAAGTAAAAAAGAGTAAAAAAAATGGAAATCAGATCTACGGTAACCTAGGTTACCGTAGTTTTAATTTCCATTTTTTTACTCTTTTTTCTTGGCATACTTTGCTTATTGCGCATGATCAAGTAAGGGATAATTCGCTTTATTTAGTATATCGTTCGATGAAAATATCAATGTTACCAAATCAGTGTAAAAATAAATAAAATCACTTATTTAATAATGATTTGTAAATTTAATTACGGTACCACCCACTAGCGGTATTTAACTAAACTAACCCGTTAACATTACATAGAATGTGTAGAAACCGGTAGAAGTCCGATAGGTGGCACTACTATATCGATTTAAACGAATTTATCTTAATAAAACTCCACATATGATTCGAGCAATAAACTGAAGATTGTACTTAAAATTCCAAAAAAAACTACACTGACTTTTCTTAATGAAATTACGTAACTACACCAAAAAAAACGAAATTCCTTAATGCACCTTACACATTCCTAAAATTCCTTTACATACAGCGTAATCCATTCAAGCAAAATACTCATTACCTACAGTAAGCTCTTAATCAAAAAAAAATGTACGGAATCTAAGTGAATAAAATTACAAACAAAATTACCCAATACGTATACAGAGTGTTCAAAATACCTTGACAAGGTCGAACATTGCATATTGTTTACTAAATAGTAGCACGCACTAAACGTCGTTTACCATTTTGATTTGACCTTTTTAAAGGTCATCTAATTTGTTCTTGGAAATATTTAATGGACATCGAGTTTTTAAATGGTCTATAATGTTAAAAGATATTGAACCATTACAATGGGCTATTATCCTTTTTGACCAAATTGTTACACGTCCAAACCGCACTAGACGTCGTACAGCGCTTACCGAAGTAAGCGGGTTGGTAAGCCAGGTACAGTGGAAATGGGCGGGATCCATATATGATTGAAAAGTAATTTTAAACACCTTACACTTACCATAAATCTACAACTTCCAAAGCTAAGTCCGGGAAAAATTGTCTCTAGGCGCCACCATAATCTTAAATTTTGGTAAAATAAATAGTCTTAGGCGGGATATTAAATTAATCCTATCTGACTGTGGAAGATAGGATTGTAGCCTACTCAGTAAACCCATTCGCCACAAAAATTCAATCACACTTCAAAATAAATTGATCCAAGCTTAAGAAAATTTTGAAATTATTATGAAAATTCCAAATCATAAAACGTTAATTTGAATGCTTTTTAAGTATCCCTCGTATACCTATAAATTTATATTTCAAACTGTTATAAAACTCTGAAGTAAATGAACAATACCCAATTTAGAATAGAATCAAAATAATAAAAGTCAGTTTAATAATTTTTATCTCAACAAGATATTCATTAATTTCTGAATAATTTAAAAACAGAACGGTCACTGCTTTCATCATAAATAATATCCATAATTTTATTAATACTTTATCTTTAAAAATCGTATTTAGAGACATTCATCAATAGGTTTAAATTTTAATACTTCAAATCTGTAATCTATGCTTAATAAAAATATTTTGTTATCAGTGTTCTGTACCTGATTGACTGTAAAATAATCCAAAGTAGTTAAACTAAAATTTTGTAATCGATCTGGCTCATTACGCAATTTCAAATCGATCATTAAACTCAAAATAAACAAAGATTAATTTCAGTTATTAAAAGATGTAACCCTTTAGGTAAATTTGACACTAATTCTATCTCATCTGACACAAATAAACAAGTAAACTTAAATACTGGATTCCTCCAAAATTTTAATACTAAACACATTAAAAATAGATAAAGTTCGATTATCCCTTTTACTCACAATGAATAATGATTAACGCAACAATAAAAATGTACGTAAAAGATAATTGTACTTGTATCTGCCAAATAAAATCTAAAACTGATCATTACACATTACCTTAATTAATCCTTTATCCATATGTATAGTGTAGTCCATATGGTCTGCTTTCAGTAATCCTTTTTAAATTGGCAAACACACTTTGCAGTAAATACAGTAGTCGGCCGCATCCGTTAATACATTCGGCTGTAACACTCACGAACGCAGTGTCTATCGTTCACTCGCGTATCTTCATGGACTCTTTGATTCAATATAACATCACATTATGCGTTAATGTTTGCCGTTCAACGTAAACATTTAACACACTAAAGAATATTTACTTCAACAAAAATATATTAAAACTCTTATTTGCTTTGTACAATCAATTTGGTATTACTAACGATTGTATACATATTACATGCACTTTCTTCAATGTCAACGTTGATTACTAACGTCTTAACTAAATTTTACAAACTTTCAGTTCGATTACTTTAAAGGATTACTTTAGGCTTTCTTTATATTCTGATCGTCGCACGCTCTACTATTGAACACTATCAACAAAGTATTTGCTGTGTTATTTTCAAAACTGCTTTCACACTTTTTAAATTTCTTGAAGAAAATCACTATTTTCTTCAACTCACAATAAACTATTTATTTATGAATGTCTATATATGATTTATCCCCTTCTGGGTTATTGCAGCCGCTTATATAAGCATTACTTATGAACTACAATTTCACAAATAAAATCCAAAACCGAACATTCTAATGGTCCCCTTAAAAACAACGCGAGCGACCCTTACTTAAGTTCTTCTCGAACTATTTCTCGCTATCCCTTTAATTGGGATCTCGCTTATATACCTTCTGCCTGCCATATTACCAAAATCTTCGGGCTAGTATCAAAATTCGCCTATCACATTCGGGCGTTTTTTTGCCGCGTCGAATCTCTGCAAGTGGAACGACACATAAACGATGCGAAATAAACGTAGCCATCTTGAATTCACTTTTAAATTCACTGAAAACTCTCCGAAAAAAACATTAATTGCAATTACATTTACTCGTAAATTGAAGCAAAACCTGTGTATTAGGACATCATGAGTTTGGGTACAGAAGTGTCGAACACGTACTTGTGCCCTTGTTTGGTTCTGAAATCTTTGTAACCCGACTGTAACAATCATCGATACAAAAATTGTGTATTAGGACATCATAAGTTTGAAGAGGTATTTGTTCACCTTATACCTTGGTCTTCTGATCTTTCCTAATACTTATAGTTCTTTTGATTCTAAAATTAACAAACCTTTTTTGTGTCAAGTATTCAGCAGTCCGGAAAAGGAATCTATGACCCTGTTTGCCTCTGAAATCGGCGTAAATTGAGGCAAAATTTGTGTATTACAACATCATAGGTATGAAGAGGTATTTGCTCAACTTTTTTATACCAGGGGTACAGAAGTGTGGAACCCGTACTTGTGCCCCTGTTTGGTTCTAAAATCTGTCTAACCCGACTGTAACAATCATCGATACAAAAATTGTGTATTAGGACATCATAAGTTTGAAGAGGTATTTGTTCACCTTATACCTTGGTCTTCTGATCTTTCCTAATACTTATAGTTCTTTTGATTCTAAAATTAACAAACCTTTTTTGTGTCAAGTATTCAGCAGTCCGGAAAAGGAATCTATGACCCTGTTTGCCTCTGAAATCGGCGTAAATTGAGGCAAAATTTGTGTATCATGAGTTTGAAAGGGTATTTGCTCAACTTTTTATACCAGGGGTACAGAAGTGTGGAACACGTACTTGTGCCCTTGTTTGGTTCTGAAATCTGTCTAACCCAACTGTAACAATCATCGAGACAAAAATTGTGTATTATGACATCATAAGTTTGAAGAGGTATTTGTCCACATAATACTTTGGTCTTCTGTCCTTTCCTAATTCTTGCAGTGCTTTTGATTCTAAAATTAACAAACTTTTTTTGTGTCAAGCATTCTGAAGTCCGGAAAAGGAATCTATGACACTGTTTGCTTCTGAAATCGGCGTAAATTAAGGCATAATTTGAGTATTAGGACATCATGAGCTTGAAGTAGTATTTGCTCAACTATTTTATACCAGGGGTACAGAAGTGTGGAACAAGCACTTGTGCCCCTGTTTGGTTCTGAAATCTGTCTAACCCGACTGTAACAACCATCGTGACAAAAATTGTGTATTAGGACATCATAAGTCTTAAGAGGTATTTGTTCACCTAATACTTTGGTCTTCTATTCTTTCCTAATTCTTATAGTTCTTTTGATTCTAAAACTAACAATCCTTTTTTGTTTCAAGCATTCAGAAGTCCGGAAAAGGAATCTATGACCCTGTTTGCTTCTGAAATCGGCGTAAATTGAGGCAAAATTTGTGTATAGGACATCATGAGTTTGAAGAGGTATTGCTCAACTTTTTATACCAGGGTACAGAAGTGTGGAACACGTACTTTGCCCTTGTTTGGTTCTGAAATCTGTTAACCCGACTGTAACAATCATCAAGACAAAAATTGTGTATTAGGACATCATAAGTTTGAAGAGGTATTTGTTCACCTAATACTTTGGTCTTCTGTTCTTTCCTAATTCTTATAGTTCTTTTGATTCTAAAATTAACAAACCTTTTTGTGTCAAGATTCAGAAGTCCGGAAAAGGAATCTATGACCCTGTTTGCTTCTGAAATCGACGTAAATTGAGCAAAATTTGTGTATTAGGACATAGTGAGTTTGAAGAGGTATTTGCTCAACTTTTTATACCCAGGGTACAGAAATGTGGAACACGTACTTGTGCCCCTGTTTGGTTTTGAAATCTGTCTAACCCGACTGTAACAATCATCGAGACAAAATTGTGTATTGGTACATCATAAGTTTGAAGAGGTATTTGTTCACCTAATACTTTGGTCTTCTGTTCTTTCCTAATTCTTATAGTTCTTTTGATTCTAAAATTAACAAACCTTTTTGTGTCAAGTATTCAGAAGTCCGGAAAAGGAATCTATGACCCTGTTTGCTTCTGAAATCGGCGTAAATTGAAGCAAAATTTGTGTATTAGCATGAGTTTGAAGAGGTATTTGCTCAATTTTTTATACCAGGGTACAGAAGTGTGGAACACGTACTTGTGCCCCTGTTTGGTTCTGAAATCTGTCTAACCCGACTGTAACAATCATCGAGACAAAAATTGTGTATTAGGACATCATAAGTTTGAAGAGGTATTTGTTCACCTAATACTTTGGTCTTCTGTTCTTTCCTAATTCTTATAGTTCTTTTGATTCTAAAATTAACAAACCTTTTTGTGTCAAGATTCAGAAGTCCGGAAAAGGAATCTATGACCCTGTTTGCCTCTGAAATCGGCGTAAATTGTGGCAAAATTTGTGTATTAGGACATCATGAGTTTGAAGAGGTATCTGCTCAACTTTTTATACCAGGGGTACAGAAGTGTGGAACACGTACTTGTGCCCTTGTTTGGTTCTGAAATCTGTCTAACCCAACTGTAACAATCATCGAGACAAAAATTGTGTATTAGAACATCATAAGTTTGAGGAGGTATTTGTTCACTTAATACTTTGGTCTTCTGTTCTTTCCTAATTCTTATAGTTCTTTTGATTCTAAAATTAACAAACCTTTTTGTGTCAAGGATTCAGAAGTGCGGAAAAGGAATCTATGACCCTGTTTGCTTCTGGAATCGACGTAAATTGAGTCAAAATTTGTGTATTAGGACATCATGAGTTTGAAGAGGTATTTGCTCAACTTTTTTATACCAGGGGTACAGAAGTGTGGAACACGTACTTGTGCCCCTGTTTGGTTCTGAAATCTGGCTAACCCGACTGTAACTATCATCGAGACAAAAATTGTGTATTAGGACATCATAAGTTTGAAGAGGTATTTGTTTACCTAATACTTTGGTCTTCTGTTCTTTCCTAATTCTTATAGTTCTTTTGATTCTAAAATTAACAAACCTTTTTGTGTCAAGTATTCAGAAGTCCGGAAAAGGAATCTATGACCCTGTTTGCTTCTGAAATCGGCGTAAATTGAGGCAAAATTTGTGTATTAGGACATCATGAGTTTGAAGAGGTATTTGCTCAACTTTTTTATACCAGGGTACAGAAGGTGGAACACGTACTTGTCCCTGTTGGTTCAAATCTGTTAACCCGACTGTAACAACTCGAGACAAAATTGTGTATTAGGACATTAAAGTTTGAGAGGTATTTGTTCACCTAATACTTTGGTCTTCTGTTCTTTCCTAATTCTTATAGTTCTTTTGATTCTAAAATTAAAAACCTTTTGTGTCAAGATTCAGAAGTCCGGAAAAGGAATCTATGACCCTGTTTGCCTGAAATGCGTAAATTGGGCAAACTGTGTATTAGGACATCATGAGTTTGAAGAGGTATTTGCTCAACTTTTTATACCAGGGTACAGAAGTGTGGAACACGTACTTATGCCCTTTGTCAACTGTAACCACTGTAACTATCATCGAGACAAAAATTGTGTATTAGGACATCATAAGTTTGAAGAGGTATTTGTTTACCTAATACTTTGGTCTTCTGTTCTTTCCTAATTCTTATAGTTCTTTTGATACTAAAATTAACTAACCTTTTTTGTGTCAATTATTCAGAAGTCCAGAAAAGGAATCTATGACCCTTTTTGCCTCTGAAATCGGCGTAAATTGAGGCAAAATTTGTGTATTAGGACATCATGAGTTTGAAGAGGTATTTGCTCAACTTTTTTATACCAGGGGTACAGAAGAGTGGAACACGTACTTGTACCCCTGTTGGGTTCTGAAATCTGTCTAACCCGACTGTAACAATCTTCGAGACAAACATTGTGTATTAGGACATTACAAGTTTGAGGAGGTATTTGTTCCCCTAATACTATGGTCTTCTGTTCTTTCCTAATTCTTATAGTTCTTCTGATTCTAACATTAATAAGCCGTTTCTGTGTCAAGAATTCAGAAGTCCGGAAAAGGAATCTATGACCCTGTTTGCCTCAGAAATCTGCGTAAACTGTGGCAGAACCTGTGTATTAGGACATCATGAGCTTGAAGAGGTATTTGCTCAGCTTTTTTATACCAGGGGTACAGAAGTGTGGAACACGTACTAGTGCCCCACTGTAACCCGACTGTAACGATCTTCGAGACAAAAATTGTGTATTAGGACATCATAAGTCTGAAGAGGTATTTGTTCACCTAATACTTTGGTCTTCTGTTCTTTCCTAATTCTTATAGTTCTTTTGAATCTAAAATTAACAAGCCGCTTTTGTGTCAAGTATTCAGAACTCCGGAAATGGAATCTTTGATCCTGTTTGCTTCTGAAATCGGCGTAAATTGTGGCAAAATATGTGTATTAGGACATCATGAGTTTGAAGAGGTATATGCTCAACTTTTTTACGCCAGGTGCACAGAAGTGTGAAACACGTACTTGTGCCCCTGTTTGGTTCTGAAGTCTGTCTAACCCGACTGTAACAATCATTGAGACAAAAATTGTGTATTAGAACATCATAAGATTGATGAGGTATTTGTTAACCTAATACTTGGGTCTTCTGTTCTTTCCTAATCCTTATAGTTCTTTTAATTCTAAAATTAACAAGCCTTTTTTGTGTCAAGTATTCAGAAGTCCCGAAAAGGAATATATGACCCTGTTTGCTTCTGAAATCGGCGTAAATTGAGGCAAAATTTGTGTATTAGGACATCATGAGTTTGAAGAGGTATTTGCTCAACTTTTTTTTACCAGGGGTACAGAAGTGTGGAACACGCACTTGTGTCCCTGTTTGTACCAGGGGTACAGAATTGTGGAACACTCACTTGTGCCCCTATTTGGTTCCGAAATCTGTCTAACCCGACTGTAACAATCATGGAGACAAAAATTGTGTATTAGGACATCATAGGTTTGAAGAGGTATTTGTTCATCTAATAGTTTGGTCTTCTGTTCTTTCCTAATTCTTATTGTTCTTTTGATTCTAAAATTAACAAACCTTTTTTGTGTCAAGTATTCAGAAGTCCGGAAAAGGAATCTATGACCTTGTTTGAATCTGAAATCGGCGTAAATTGAGGCAAAATTTGTGTATTAGGACGTCATGAGTTTGAAGAGGTATTTGCTCAACTTTTTTATACCAGGGGTACAGAAGTGTGGAACACGCACTTGTGCCCCTGTTTGGTTCTGAAATCTGTCTAACTCGACTGTAACAATCATGGAAACAAAAATTGTGTATTAGGACATCATAGGTTTGAAGAGGTATTTGTTCACCTAATACTTTGGTCTTCTGTTCTTTCCTAATTCTTATTGTTCTTTTGATTCTAAAATTAACAAACCTTTTTTGTGTCAAGTATTCAGCAGTCCGGAAAAGGAATCTATGACCCTGTTTGCTTCTGAAATCGGCGTAAATTGAGGCAAAATTTGTGTATTAGGGCATCATGAGTTTGAAGAGGTATTTGCTCAACTTTTTTATACCAGGGGCACAGAAGTGTGGAACACGCACTTGTGCCCCTGTTTGGTTCCGAAATCTGTCTAACTCGACTGTAACAATCATGGAGACAAAAATTGTGTATTAGGACATCATTGGTTTGAAGAGGTATTTGTTCACTTAATACTTTGGTCTTCTGTTCTTTCCTAATTCTTATTGTTCTTTTGATTCTAAAATTAACAAACCTTTTTTGTGTCAAGTATTCAGCAGTCCGGAAAAGGAATCTATGACCCTGTTTGCTTCTGAAATCGGCATAAATTGAGGCAAAATTTGTGTATTAGGACATCATGAGTTTGAAGAGGTATTTGCTCAACTTTTTATACCAGGGCACAGAAATGTGGAACACGTACTTGTGCCCCTGTATGGTTCCGAAATCTGTCTAACCCGACTGTAACAACCATGGAGACGAAAACTGTGTATTAGGACATCATAGGTTTGAAGAGGTATTTGTTCACCTAATACTTTGGTCTTCTGTCCTTTCCTAATTCTTATTGTACTTTTGATTCTAAAATTAACAAACCTTTTTTGCGTCAAGTATTCAGAAGTCCGGAAAAGGAATCTATGACCCTGTTTGCTTCTGAAATCGGCGTAAATTGAGGCAAAATTTGTGTATTAGGGCATCATGAGTTTGAAGAGGTATTTGCTCAACTTTTTTATACCAGGGGCACAGAAGTGTGGAACACGCACTTGTGCCCCTGTTTGGTTCCGAAATCTGTCTAACTCGACTGTAACAATCATGGAGACAAAAATTGTGTATTAGGACATCATAGGTTTGAAGAGGTATTTGTTCACCTAATACTTTGGTCTTCTGTTCTTTCCTAATTCTTATTGTTCTTTTGATTCTAAAATTAACAAACCTTTTTTGCGTCAAGTATTCAGCAGTCCGGAAAAGGAATCTATGACCCTGTTTGCTTCTGAAATCGGCATAAATTGAGGCAAAATTTGTGTATTAGGGCATCATGAGTTTGAAGAGGTATTTGCTCAACTTTTTTATACCAGGGGCACAGAAGTGTGGAACACGCACTTGTGCCCCTGTTTGGTTCCGAAATCTGTCTAACTCGACTGTAACAATCATGGAGACAAAAATTGTGTATTAGGACATCATAGGTTTGAAGAGGTATTTGTTCACTTAATACTTTGGTCTTCTGTTCTTTCCTAATTCTTATTGTACTTTTGATTCTAAAATTAACAAACCTTTTTTGCGTCAAGTATTCAGAAGTCCGGAAAAGGAATCTATGACCCTGTTTGCTTCTGAAATCGGCGTAAATTGAGGCAAAATTTGTGTATTAGGGCATCATGAGTTTGAAGAGGTATTTGCTCAACTTTTTTATACCAGGGGTACAGAAGTGTGGAACACGCACTTGTGCCCCTGTTTGGTTCCGAAATCTGTCTAACCCGACTGTAACAATCATGGAGACAAAAATTGTGTATTAGGACATCATAGGTTTGAAGAGGTATTTGTTCACCTAATACTTTGGTCTTCTGTCCTTTCCTAATTCTTATTGTACTTTTGATTCTAAAATTAACAAACCTTTTTTGCGTCAAGTATTCAGAAGTCCGGAAAAGGAATCTATGACCCTGTTTGCTTCTGAAATCGGCGTAAATTGAGGCAAAATTTGTGTATTAGGGCATCATGAGTTTGAAGAGGTATTTGCTCAACTTTTTTATACCAGGGGTACAGAAGTGTGGAACACGCACTTGTGCCCCTGTTTGGTTCCGAAATTTGTCTACCCCAACTGTAACAATCATGGAGACAAAAATTGTGTATTAGGACATCATAGGTTTGAAGAGGTATTTGTTCACCTAATACTTTGGTCTTCTGTCCTTTCCTAATTCTTATTGTACTTTTGATTCTAAAATTAACAAACCTTTTTTGCGTCAAGTATTCAGAAGTCCGGAAAAGGAATCTATGACCCTGTTTGCTTCTGAAATCGGCGTAAATTGAGGCAAAATTTGTGTATTAGGGCATCATGAGTTTGAAGAGGTATTTGCTCAACTTTTTTATACCAGGGGTACAGAAGTGTGGAACACGCACTTGTGCCCCTGTTTGGTTCCGAAATTTGTCTAACCCAACTGTAACAATCATGGAGACAAAGATTGTGTATTAGGACATCATAGGTTTGAAGAGGTATTTGTTCACCTAATACTTTGGTCTTCTGTCCTTTCCTAATTCTTATTGTACTTTTGATTCTAAAATTAACAAACCTTTTTTGCGTCAAGTATTCAGAAGTCCGGAAAAGGAATCTATGACCCTGTTTGCTTCTGAAATCGGCGTAAATTGAGGCAAAATTTGTGTATTAGGGCATCATGAGTTTGAAGAGGTATTTGCTCAACTTTTTTATACCAGGGGCACAGAAGTGTGGAACACGCACTTGTGCCCCTGTTTGGTTCCGAAATCTGTCTAACTCGACTGTAACAATCATGGAGACGAAAACTGTGTATTGGGACATCATAGGTTTGAAGAGGTATTTGTTCACCTAATACTTTGGTCTTCTGTCCTTTCCTAATTCTTATTGTACTTTTGATTCTAAAATTAACAAACCTTTTTTGCGTCAAGTATTCAGAAGTCCGGAAAAGGAATCTATGACCCTGTTTGCTTCTGAAATCGGCGTAAATTGAGGCAAAATTTGTGTATTAGGGCATCATGAGTTTGAAGAGGTATTTGCTCAACTTTTTTATACCAGGGGCACAGAAGTGTGGAACACGCACTTGTGCCCCTGTTTGGTTCCGAAATTTGTCTAACCCAACTGTAACAATCATGGAGACAAAAATTGTGTATTAGGACATCATAGGTTTGAAGAGGTATTTGTTCACCTAATACTTTGGTCTTCTGTCCTTTCCTAATTCTTATTGTACTTTTGATTCTAAAATTAACAAACCTTTTTTGCGTCAAGTATTCAGAAGTCCGGAAAAGGAATCTATGACCCTGTTTGCTTCTGAAATCGGCATAAATTGAGGCAAAATTTGTGTATTAGGACATCATGAGTTTGAAGAGGTATTTGCTCAACTTTTTTATACCAGGGGCACAGAAGTGTGGAACACGCACTTGTGCCCCTGTTTGGTTCCGAAATCTGTCTAACCCGACTGTAACAACCATGGAGACGAAAACTGTGTATTAGGACATCATGAGTTTGAAGAGGTATTTGCTCAACTTTTTTTATACTCATATTGTCTTTTGATTCTAGAAGTGTGAACAAACACTTGTTGCGTCAAGTATTCAGAAGTCCTGCAAAAGGAATCTATGACCCTGTTTGCTTCTGAAATCGGCGTAAATTGAGGCAAAATTTGTGTATTAGGGCATCATGAGTTTGAAGAGGTATTTGCTCAACATTTTTATACCAGGGGTGCAGAAGTGTGGAACACGCACTTGTGCCCCTGTTTGGTTCCGAAATTTGTCTAACCCAACTGTAACAATCATGGAGACAAAGATTGTGTATTAGGACATCATAGGTTTGAAGAGGTATTTGTTCACCTAATACTTTGGTCTTCTGTCCTTTCCTAATTCTTATTGTACTTTTGATTCTAAAATTAACAAACCTTTTTTGCGTCAAGTATTCAGAAGTCCGGAAAAGGAATCTATGACCCTGTTTGCTTCTGAAATCGGCGTAAATTGAGGCAAAATTTGTGTATTAGGGCATCATGAGTTTGAAGAGGTATTTGCTCAACTTTTTTATACCAGGGGCACAGAAATGTGGAACACGCACTTGTGCCCCTGTTTGTTCAATTGTCTACCACTGTAACAATCATGGAGAAAAATTGTATTAGGACATCATTGGTTTGAAGAGGTATTTGTTCACTTAATACTTTGGTCTTCTGTTCTTTCCTAATTCTTATTGTACTTTTGATTCTAAAATTAACAAACCTTTTTGCGTCAAGTATTCAGAAGTCCGGAAAAGGAATCTATGACCCTGTTTGCTTCTGAAATCGGCGTAAATTGAGGCAAAATTGTGTATTAGGGCATCATGATTTGAAGAGGTATTTGCTCAACTTTTTACCAGGGACAGAAGTGTGGAACACGCACTTGTGCCCTGTTTGGTTCAATTGTCTAACTGTAACAATCATGGAGACAAAATTGTGTATTAGGACATCATAGGTTTGAAGAGGTATTTGTTCACCTAATACTTTGGTCTTCTGTCTTTCCTAATTCTTATTGTACTTTTGATTCTAAAATTAACAAACCTTTTTGCGTCAAGTATTCAGAAGTCCGGAAAAGGAATCTATGACCCTGTTTGCTTCTGAAATCGGCTAAATTGAGGCAAAATTTGTGTATTAGGCATCATGAGTTTGAAGAGGTATTTGCTTTTTATACCAGGGGCAGAAGTGTGGAACACGCACTTGTGCCCCTGTTTGGTTAAATTGTCTAACCCACTGTAACAATCATGGAGACAAAATGTGTATTAGGACATCAGTTTGAAGAGGTATTTGTTCAACTTTTTTCCCACAGAATTCCACTTTTGTTTTTCCGGAAAGTCTAACCCTGTTGTCAACCAATGAGCAAAATTTGTGTATTAGGGCATCATGAGTTTGAAGAGGTATTTGCTCAACTTTTTATACCAGGGTGCAGAAGTGTGGAACACGCACTTGTGCCCCTGTTTGGTTCGAAATTTGTCTACCAACTGTAACAATCATGGAGACAAAGATTGTGTATTAGGACATCATAGGTTTGAAGAGGTATTTGTTCACCTAATACTTTGGTCTTCTGTCTTTCCTAATTCTTATTGTACTTTTGATTCTAAAATTAACAAACCTTTTTGCGTCAAGTATTCAGAAGTCCGGAAAAGGAATCTATGACCCTGTTTGCTTCTGAAATCGGCGTAAATTGAGGCAAAATTTGTGTATTAGGCATCATGAGTTTGAAGAGGTATTTGCTCAACTTTTTATACCAGGGACAGAAGTGGAACACGCACTTGTGCCCCTGTTTGGTTCAAATTGTCTACCACTGTAACAATCATGGAGAAAAAATTGTGTATTAGGACATCATAGGTTTGAAGAGGTATTTGTTCACCTAATACTTTGGTCTTCTGTCTTTCCTAATTCTTATGTCTTTTGATTCTAAAATTAACAAACCTTTTTGTCAGTATTCAGAAGTCCGGAAAAGGAATCTATGACCCTGTTTGCTTCTGAAATCGGCGTAAATTGAGGCAAAATTTGTGTATTAGGCATCATGAGTTTGAAGAGGTATTTGCTCAACTTTTTATACCAGGGGTACAGAATTGGAACACGCACTTGTGCCCTGTTTGGTTAATTTGTCTAACTTAACAATCATGGAGACAAAATTGTGTATTAGGACATCATAGGTTTGAAGAGGTATTTGTTCACCTAATACTTTTTTTTATCTTGTCCTAAATTACAAACCTTTTGTCTTTAATCGAAAATCTTCCTTTGCCTGAATCAAATTGAGGCAAAATTTGTGTATTAGGACATCATGAGTTTGAAGAGGTATTTGCAACTTTTTATACCAGGGGCAGAAGTGTGGAACACGCACTTGTGCCCTGTTTGTCAATTGTCTAAACTGTAACAATCATGGAGACAAAATGTGTATTAGGACATCATAGTTTGAAGAGGTATTTGTTCACCTAATACTTTGGTCTTCTGTCTTTCCTAATTCTTATTGTCTTTTGATTCTAAAATTAACAAACCTTTTTGTCAAGTATTCAGAAGTCCGGAAAAGGAATCTATGACCCTGTTTGCTTCTGAAATCGGTAAATTGACAAAATTGTGTATTAGGCATCATGAGTTTGAAGAGGTATTTGCTCAACATTTTATACCAGGGTGCAAGTGGAACACGTGCCCTTTTTTCAATTGTCTAACCCTGTAACAATCATGGAGACGAAAACTGTGTATTGGGACATCATAGGTTTGAAGAGGTATTTGTTCACTTAATACTTTGGTCTTCTGTTCTTTCCTAATTCTTATTGTACTTTTGATTCTAAAATTAACAAACCTTTTTTGCGTCAAGTATTCAGAAGTCCGGAAAAGGAATCTATGACCCTGTTTGCTTCTGAAATCGGCGTAAATTGAGGCAAAATTTGTGTATTAGGACATCATGAGTTTGAAGAGGTATTTGCTCAACTTTTTTATACCAGGGGCACAGAAGTGTGGAACACGCACTTGTGCCCCTGTTTTGTTCCGAAATTTGTCTAACCCAACTGTAACAATCATGGAGACAAAAATTGTGTATTAGGACATCATAGGTTTGAAGAGGTATTTGTTCACTTAATACTTTGGTCTTCTGTTCTTTCCTAATTCTTATTGTTCTTTTGATTCTAAAATTAACAAACCTTTTTTGTGTCAAGTATTCAGCAGTCCGGAAAAGGAATCTATGACCCTGTTTGCTTCTGAAATCGGGTAAATTGAGGCAAAATTTGTGTATTAGGCATCATGAGTTTGAAGAGGTATTTGCTCAACTTTTTATACCAGGGGCACAGAAGTGGGAACACGCACTTGTGCCCCTGTTTGGTTCAATCTGTCTAACCCGACTGTAACAATCATGGAGACAAAATTGTGTATTAGGACATCATAGGTTTGAAGAGGTATTTGTTCACCTAATACTTTGGTCTTCTGTTCTTTCCTAATTCTTATTGTTCTTTTGATTCTAAAATTAACAAACCTTTTTTGTGTCAAGTATTCAGCAGTCCGGAAAAGGAATCTATGACCCTGTTTGCTTCTGAAATCGGCTAAATTGAGGCAAAATTTGTGTATTAGGCATCATGAGTTTGAAGAGGTATTTGCTCAACTTTTTTATACCAGGGCAGAAGTGTGGAACACGCACTTGGCCCTGTTTGGTTCAATCTTCTAACCCAACTGTAACAATCATGGAGACAAAATTTGTATTAGGACATCTAGGTTTGAAGAGGTATTTGTTCACCTAATACTTTGGTCTTCTGTTCTTTCCTAATTCTTATTGTCTTTTGATTCTAAAATTAACAAACCTTTTTTGTCAAGTATTCAGAAGTCCGGAAAAGGAATCTATGACCCTGTTTGCTTCTGAAATCGGCATAAATTTGTGTATTAGGACATCATGAGTTTGAAGGGTATTTGCTCAACTTTTTATACCAGGGGCACAGAAGTGTGGAACACCACTTGTGCCCTGTTTGGTTCGAAATCTTCTAACTCGACTGTAACAATCATGGAGACAAAATTGTGTATTAGGACATCATAGGTTTGAAGAGGTATTTGTTCACCTAATACTTTGGTCTTCTTTCTTTCCTAATTCTTTTT